>JAOANR010000005.1:56190758-56692501 GCA_030278955.1 Hygrophila difformis
AGCGGACCAAGCAATCCAACCGTCTGGATGTGCTTTACTCGGCCTATTTTATTTACGGACGAAGCGATTAAATGTCCGGACCAAGTAATAACTGCCCGGACCAAATCGTGGCTTGTACAAGAAGCTGTACGGATTCAGTCTCTCCCCATTTTCCCCTTTCCCTTTCCCGCTCACGCTTCTTTCTTCCCCCCCCCCCCCCCCCCCAATCCGATCTTAGCGCCATTGAATCCGGGCGAAGCTTTGCTTGTTCCGGACGAAGTTCTTCCGGCCATCCTCCGTTCACCCTTTCTCCGGCCATTTGTGTTTAATTGTTGCGAAAATGGAGAATGCGAATGTAGGAGCAGTTTCGAGCGAAATGGCAATGATTCCATTGGACGATGCGTTCTTCGAAGGTTTGCCGGAACATGCCGCGCCGGAAACGTCGCCGCCACCGCCGGAAATTCCGGCACCGTCCGGCCATGACCCAGTCCGGGTAAGTTTACAGTTTCGCGCATTCCAATTACGTTCCTTTGTGATGCAATGCTTGGATTGAAATTTGTGCTTCATATTTGCCATGTTGGTTAATTTACAAGTTTTTTAAATGTCTATGATGTTGGTGTTATATGGTATAACCGTTAGAGTATTTGTTGGATTGTATGCGTGAATTGTTGAATATGCCTATTAATTTGAATTCGTGTCTAAATTATTTGCTCATATGATTCTATGTTGGTAATAGATTTTTTAAATTAATGGTAAGTGTGATGGGGCACCAATTTTGTACTGAGTTCAGATGATTTAAATTACGCGAATGATTACGGGGTCGAATTAGTATCGCGTAGTTGTTGGATTCTTTACGGAGATTGTTGAAATTGTCTACTGTAGTGTATTGCATATATTGAATGTTGAATTTTAGATAATAGGTTGGTGAATGTGTAGCATTGGTCATGTTGAATAGTAGTAAGTGGTATAATGTTGAAGAGCTAGGATGATGAACTGTTGAAGTATATTTTGTACGACCTAAATGGTTCCACCTATTAATTGGAGGTTGCTGTTTATAATAATTTGGAAAAATTAGTTAAATTAATAGGGAGAATAATATATTAAATTATAATAGTAATAATAAATAAATAGATGATGTAGATTAATAATATGTTGGAACTATACATAATTTATAATATCAAAAGTAATTCTAATTATAATATTAATATTAATACTAATAATAATAATAGCATTTTGTAATAATGATAATTTATTTTATTAATATATTGGAAATATACATAATTCATAATATCAACATTATTATTATTTTCTAATTTAAAATAATTCTAGTTATAACTACATAATTCTAATTGTAATATAATTACAATAATAACTACAATACTAATTAGAATTATTTTTTAGTAATATTATTATTTTTAATTTTAATATATTGTAGTTATAATAAATAATTAATAATAATAATAACTACCATTCTAATCATAATTACAATAATAATAATAATGATTTAAATAATTAGAATTATTTTTATAATATATCGCAAATGTACCTAATTTGTAATATCAATACTATTATTATTTTTTAATTTAAAATAATTCTAATTATAACTACAATACTAATAATGATAATATCATTTTGTAATAATGATAATCTATTTTATTAATATATTGGAAATATACATAATTCATAATATCAACATTATTATTATTTTCTAATTTAAAATAATTCTAGTTATAACTACATAATTCTATTGTAATATAATTACAATAATAACTACAATACTAATTAGAATTATTTTTTAATAATATTAGTATTTTTAATTTTAATATATTGTAGTTATAATTAATAATTAATATTAATAATAATAACTACCATTCTAATCATACTTACAGTACTAATAATAATGATTAAAATAATTAGGGTGGCTTTAATAATATATCGGAAATATACCTTATGTGTAATATCAATACTATTATTATTTTTTAATTTAAAATAATTCTAATTATAACTACAATACTAATAATGATAATTGATTTTAATAATACTATGGAAATATACATAATTTATTCAAGATTAACAATAGTCTTACTAAAATGCATCCTCTTAAAAATCGAAGGGGGACTTCTATTATAGACGGCCGGCTGCCCAGGGCAAGAGCCCGAAGCTGACCAATTACATCCGGCACATTAAAGCGATCACACTCATCTTGGGGGAGTTAGAGGTGGCAGCTCCCGATATGGTTGCAGAGTTGAGGGGGTCATGTTTCGGGTATATGTTTAGAGGAGTTGAGGGCGCGAGGCGGCCTGCATGGTCGGCCACTGTATGTTGTGCACAGGGCATGGCGGCACTCATGTCCTACGAGGTGGCATTCCGCCACTACGGGCCAGACGAGCCGTGGGGTGAGGACGATGCAGTATGGTTCCGCGTCTGCGGCCATTTTATTCGCTACAGTCGCGAGGAGCACGCGCTGGTGACAGGCCTCCGATATGGGCATTCTGACTTCGAGTTGTATTCTGCTGAGGATCCCCCAGCTGGCGGTGTGTACGATAGATACCGTAGTCTCCTCCAGAGCGGATCGATGGACACGATCCGTGAGCATTACAAGGCGGGTGCTTTCCGACGGGCACCCGAGGACACACTGAAGGTTGCCTTGGTCCTATCCGGGTTTTACCTTGTTTTGGGACACGATGGCCACAGCCGGAGCCCTGAGCCATGGATGTGGCGCTTGGTGGAGGATAGAGCTGCCTGGAATGCATTCCCTTGGGGCCTTATGAGCTGGCAGGCGAGCCGGCAGTACATCCGGGACTACCCGACTGTGGGGGTGACTGACAGGGCGACCGTCCACCTGTACGGCCACTCCCTCGCATTTATGGTACGCCACACATTGCTCACAATTTCATTAATCCCGTACTATTTTCCACTCTACATTATTGCATTGCATAACATTTTTTTTGTGTGCTGCGCACTTACAGGTGTGGATGTGCGAGGCCATACCCGACATCGGCCAGTTCTATCTTTCCTCCACATCCGATGACCCAGCTTTCCAGCGCCCCAGGATGCTGCGCTGTGCTTACAAGAAGCGGACGACCGGGCCGGGTTGGCTGACGTTTTACACCACTGCGGTTAGTTTGTTAAAGTCGTTTAACTTGAATTCACATGTTTCCAACTTCCTATTCATGTTTTGACTGTTCTCTGTTGCCTTGTAATAGCGAGTGTGTCATGAGAGACTAGTCCCCACACCGGAGGAGCTACAGGAGCCATACATGACGGGGATAGATGTGCCGACACCGGCGGGGCTGTGCTGGGCGAGGGCCCCTGCGCATCGGCCAAAGGGGCGGAAGAGGAGGATGACAGAGCAGGCCGACGACACGGAGGCCGATAGGACGGAGGTGGAGGGTGGGAGTGATGGAGGCCGACGGCAGCGCAGGCGCACACACAGTCAGCCGGCGGAGTCTAGACGTGGCGACGGCGATGCACAGGAGCCGGTCGATGCCACCCCGGCGGCGACCGTACAGCCCGCAGCGGAGACGACTCCGGCCGGGCCGACTCAGTCCGCATCGGCTAGGACTACGCCCCGGCGGCGGCAGCCCGCGGCCGAGAGGTTTGTGCCCGGGACGACGCAGGACGCATCCGAGCCGACTATGCCCGACCCGACACATCCCGCATCGGAGACAGGGGTGCCCGAGTTCACACACTCTGCACCGGCGAGTATGGACCCTCTGCTGCTACAGCAGTTGGTGGATGGGGTCTGCGCAGCCGTGGAGGAGCGCGTGCTTGTGGGAGTGGCGGAGGTTGTCGCGGTGACGCAGTTTCAGTTGCGGAAAGAAATAGAAGAGTCGGAGGCGCGCCTGAGGCAAGACATCGCGAGCCTGAGGCGAGATATCGAGCGCCAGGCAGGTGCAGTTCGCGAGGTTGTGGCGGTCGAGATTAGAGCCGCGTTGCGCACTATTCTCCAGCACCCTGCCGTACCGAGTCCGGGTGTGCGCCCAGGTGGTGCGACGGACCACTCGGTTGGTTCGGAGGGACATGCCACCACCCAGGCTGCCAGGGAGAGGGAGGAGCGGATGGCATCTATCGCACGGTTTTCCACCACTCACGCTCGAGTCCCTGAGACTGATTCTCAGTCGGTGGATGTGTCGAGCGAGGGGCGACCGTCACAAGTTGGCGAGCAGCCTGCTCCCTCGGACACCATTTGCACGCCGTTGCCGGGTGCGACAGGAGGTATGCATGCGTTTCCCATCACTTCTTAATTAGTGTTATGACCTCGTTTATCGTTTACCCCGCATATTGCAGATATAGACGCACAGAGTTTGCGCACTGACAGCCCAGGTCGACCCTCGTCTCCAGTGCCTCCTGATGTTGCGTGCGCAGTTTCAGGTGAGAACCTCTGAACCTGCTGTCTGTCTCGTGTTATCTATGTTGTAGAATAGGCCACAAAAATTGACTGCATGAACTAAACATTGTTATTATTACATTTACGATGACCATGGCAGGGATGGACGCGGAAGGCGGTGGCGCAGACCCCGCCGAACGTGCGGCGGATGCAGACTGCAGCACGGGTGCTGATGTTGAGACTGGTACTAGGAATACAACAATTCTCTGTCAACACCTACTTGGATGTTCTATTTCTTTTATTTATGATGTCGTTGCATGAATTATAGTGTTCTGACGTACTTTTTCGCATCTATGACAGGGATACATACGCGAGAGGGCGGGACGGCGGCTGATGCGGCCCCGACGGACCCTGTGACGCCGATCCAAGGTTTGTTCAAATTTATGTACATTATGAGCCTTCACATAAATAACTTATTCGTATGAATTCTTGTAATTCCCTTGTTGCATGTAGCTCGGTCGCCCAGGGGCCCTGACGTTATAGAGCCTGACGAGGACGGTGATCGAGTGGTGTTGGTGAGGAGCGCACAGGATCCAGACCCGGTCCCCTTCCGGACCAAAAGGAACGGGCAGCTCGCACATCGGTGCCGCAGTCCATTCATGCGACTTACCAGGCCGCGGGCCAATAAGCGAATGGATGCGTTCAGGACATACTGCGAGAGCGGCGATTACTTGTATGTTTATGCAATCCGGTAAGTCCAGCTATACAAATTTTATGAATCATTAGTAATAAAGTTGGCATGTCATTTGTGCACAGGCTCGATGTCGGTATCGATACCGCGGTTGGTCCCGATTGGTTTAAGGAATGGTGTACGGATGGGTTATTTCTTCACGACACCGTGAGTATAATTTTAAAAACTTCGATTATGCGTTACATATATGTGTGTAAAGAAAACTAATTCTCTCTCTACATTGCAGCACATAGATGCATACTTGGGTATTTTGCAGTTCAAGCCCAAGGACGTGCAGTGCAAGCCACGAACGGTGGGGGGCCAATATGCCTTAATGCCCTGTAGATTCTTGGTAAGTACGTATATTTCGTACGTTAATGTTTCGTAATTCCCGGTGAATTAGTATGCATCTTATGTCGTGTTATAATTAATGAGAAATGAGGAACTTCACTAAAATAAGAAAACATAAAGTATTAATTAATTAACTTTAAAAGTATTAATTAATTTTATTCTCCTCCTAATTTTTATTCGATTTAAAAAAAACAAAGAAGGTTTAGGCAGTTATATTTTTTCAGCTTAGCCAATTTAATAATTTTCATAATTTTGAGAGACCCCATTAATTTCCAGAAATTAATGGGGTTTCCATTTTATATATTAATTGTAGTTGGACTCCGTGACACTAATTTTCATTTTACTCTCTTTTAAACAGACAGGACTCATGGCAGACTGCTGGGACGAGAAGTTGAAGCTGCCCATGTTTGATGACGGCATCATTGCTTCGATGTCGCAGTACGTTGTTGGGGCACAACCCCAGTGGGGTTCGACTGCACATTGGGCGGAGTTGGACGAGGTTAGTAGATCCTTTATTCACATATAGATCATGCCGATATCCTAGTTCTCATGTTTATCGGGGCTTGTGCTTGTATCAGATCATATGCCCCTGGCACATACGTCAGCACTGGTTGATTGTACGGATCCGATTGGACACCCATACGATATATTTCCACGATTCTATATGCCATCCCAGTCGTGCGTACTCGCCTGAGAAGGAGGACATATTGAGCTCGCGTTTCGAGGACCTAGGTCGACTCCTTCGCATCTTCCCGGCATTGCTCGAGCATTCAGGATACTACCGGCACCGCCCCGATCTGCGCTCAGATCGCTGGTCCATCTCCCTGCCGTCCCCCCAGACCGTTTTCCACCAGCATGACGCCTCCTCATGCGGCGTTCTTACTATATTGACCGCGGCCGCGATCGTGTCGGGACGCTTCCCCGACACAAGCACCTTCCGCCTGGACAGCAAAGTAGCGAGAGAGACACAGGCATTCAGAGTATGGAAGTTCAGCCAGGACGTCAAAGGGGGACCTATTTACAGACTGCCCGACCCGCCCCCACCTACACAGTACTCGATTGAGCATGTCCATGAGTGACACCCCTTTCCACCGTACATATATATATATATCTATGTATTTAGGGTGTACATATTGTTTCTTTCATATAGTAGAGCCAGTTTTTCTTCCTTTTACTGACGTATGCAATCTTTTCTTCCTTTGTTTACGTTTAGTATTTTAATTTATGCTAATATAATTATAAATATAATTATTTTATAATCATAATAAACATTAAAATTATTTTATAATTTTTTAAAAAATTAATAAACACTATTGATTATTAAATATAAAATTATTAAATTTATTAAAAATTATCTGGGATGTACCCTACGCCCTTTATTTCCGTACCCTCATGCCTAAATCCTTTGAACCATAAATGCTCAAACTCGCGCTTCCATGAGTTTAACTCCACCATTTGAATTGTGTCCTTGTCTGCCACCACTGAGTTAGAAGTTGGAAACCTGGGCGGAGTTCTCCTTGGCTGACAGTTCCATACTAATGAGGTTATGGAATTAGAAATTATATTACGATTTATCTTAACTCTTCTTCCAAAGTGAGAGGCGTGCAGGCTGGCGCTATAATTGCAGGCGGACAGTTTGATAATACCTTTTAAGTAGGGTTCATGCTGATGCAATGGTTAAACGGTTTTACCCCGCGCCTGGGGTATGTGTAATGATGCAGAGGGCGGCCCAAAGGATTTAAAAACGAACATGGTGGACATTTCTACCACTACAGGGCGGGGCACGGATGAGTGGATATATTTTGTATAGTGCAGCGACGGAGCCTTACACGGCAGTGCATGAGTCGAATACATGATGAGGCAGTCGAACTATGCCAATCAGCATGAATCATCTAAAAGTTCTGCAAGAAAAGATCTCTTAAACGACAGGATGGCTTTTCCAAAAGCGACGCTGTGCCAAACCAGATGCAGGTGGATCTTTATCAAGGTAACTACGACGCTGAGTTGATATTGCGATCAATCCGCGGCGCTCCTTTTCCTCTGACACATCCCATTGTCAACTGAAAGGCGTGACGTAACAGCACCACACTGCAGGTAATTTACTGTTGAACGATGCTGCTGCTCAATTGCATCCACTCTCTTCATTTGCCCTCATTGCATAAACTCACGATCGAATGGAAGACTTCAGTTTACCATAAGTCAAACCTTGAAGGTGGACTTGGTTCATAACCGAATCATCCCTATCTTCCATGCTTCAGTCCAATAATGCTGGCTTAAAATCGTGCCCATCTTCCATGGGACGAATTTATGCCACCATTACTGGACTGAAGCATGGAAGATAGGGATGATTCAGTTATGAACCAAGTCCACCTTCAAGGTTCAACTTATGGTAAACTGAAGTCTTCTATTCGATCCTGAGTTTATGCAATGAGGTCAAATGAAGAGAGTGGATGCAATTGAGCAGCATCACCGTCAGCAGGAAGTTACCTGCTATTTGGTGCTGTTACGTGACGCCTTTCAGTGGACAATGGGATTTGGCAGAGGAAAAGGATTGCAGCGGATTGATCGCAATATCAACTCAGCGTCGTAGTTACCTTGATAAAGATCCACCTGCATCTGGTTTGGCACAGCGTCGCTTTTGGAAAAGCCATCCTGCTCGTTGAAGAGATCTTTCCTTGCAGAACTTTTAGATGATTCATGCTGATTGTCATAGTTCGCACTGCCCCATCATGTATTCGACTCATGCACTGCCGTGTAAGGCTCCGTCGCTGCACTATATAAAATATATCCACCCACCCGTGCCCCGCCCTGTAGTGGTAGAAATGTCCACCATGTTCGTTCCTAAATCCTTTGGGCCGCCCTCTCCATCATCACTCATACCCCAGGCGCGGGGTAAACCCGTTTCTTCAGCATTGCATCAGCATGAACCCTACTTAAAAGGTATTATCAAACTCTCGGCCTGCAATTATAGCGCCAGCCAGCACGCCTCTCACTTGGGAAGAAGAGTTCAGATAAATCGAAACATAATTCATTTATTCCATAACCTCATTAGTATGAAAATGTCAGCCAAGGAGAATATATTTTAATTTCCAACTTCCATGTTGTGCTCCGTCTCAGCCATTTGCCAATCTTGGGTGGTTGCTATGGACTGTGATTATGTCTTAGCCAAGGGAACATTTCTGAATGAGGCTGCCTTCAGGCAATCCGCTAACAATCGGATACCGAGGAAGGTGAGGATGCGGTGTGGGCCGACGTCCTTCGGCGTTCTGACTAAGGGGCATGGAGAATCGGGACGGCCACTGATGTACAATTACTCCTCGACGATCCAAAAATTCTTCAGCATTTCTTATGTCGAAAATGCTCAAACTCTGCCAACTTCAGGTATGCATCCGACCATGCGGTTCGACGAGGTTTTGGGTACCTGCTTCGCACTCACGCTACTTGGCATGTTTTCTCGCGTCGACGTCCGTATGGAGGAATATTGCAGCCGGTCGTCCTTAGCCCACTTTTCCATTAATCTGCATGGCCCAGAAGTTCTAGATTGCCCGATATGTTTTGATGAAATCTAGACAAACAAGCAACGTAGATAGCACCATTAAGCTCGGTTGCATATGGTGCAGTCGGCTGAGAGAGGTTGAACATAGGGAGAAAAAATACCAAGGGGTCGACATGATCTCAAGCATGGTGTCCAACTATACCCGGTCTGCTACAAGCTTGATCATGTCGACCCCTTGTATTTTTTCTCCTTGTGTTCAACCTCTCTCAGCCGACTGCACCATATGCAACCAAACTTAATGGTGCTATCTACGTCGCTGGTTTGTCTAGATTTCATCAAAACATATCGGCCAATCTAGAACTTCCGGGCCATGCAGATTAATGGAAAAGTGGGCTAAGGACGACCGGCTGCAATATTCCTCCATACGGACGTCGACGCGAGAAAACATGCCAAACAGGGTGAGTGCGAGGCAGTTACCCAAAACCTCGCCGAAGATCATTGTCGCCTGCATACCTGAAGTTGGGAAAGAGTTTGAGCATTCGCGTCATAAGAATGCTGAGGATGTTCCGAATGGCCCAGGACTAATTGTCCATCGGTGGAGTACATCCTTATTCTTGTCCCCTCGTCCGAACGCCAAAGCATTTCACCCCGCACCGCAACCTCATCTGACTCGCCACCCGATCAGTGTAGTATGAAATGTTGTTGATTTTCAGGTTGTGTTTGACATGCAACCATCACTCTCTGATGCCTTCAGGCAAGCCGGTAACAATCGGATACTGAGGAAGAGGAGGATGCGGTGTGGGACGACGTCATTCGGCGTTCCGACTAAGGGCCACGGAGAATCAGGAGGACCGCTGCTGCACAATTACTCCTCAACCGTCCAAAACTTCTTCAGCATTTGTTATTTCGAAAATGCTCGAACTCTGCCAACTTCAGGTATGCATACGACCACCCTGTTCGGCGAGGTTATGGGCAACTGCTTCGCTCGCACGCTCCTTCGCATGTTTTCTCTCGTCGAGCTGCGTATGGAGAAATATGGTAACCGGCCGTCCTTTGCCCACTTTTCCATTAATCTGCGTGGCCGGTAAGTTTTGGATTGCCCAATATGTTTCGATGAAATCTAGACAATTGGACATTCAGTGATACTTTCGAATGTACAGTTTGTCTGGATTTCATCAAAACATATGGGGCAATCCAAAACTTACCGGCTATGCAAATTAATGGAAAAGTGGGCAAAGGACGGCCGGCTACCGTATTTCTCTATACGACGTCTCGACGATAGAAAACATGCCAAAGAGCGTGAGAGCAAAGCAGTTACCCAAAATCTCGCCGATAAGCATGGTCGCATACATACCTGAAGTTGGAAAAGAATTCGAGCATTCGCGTCATAAGAAAGCTGAAGATGTTTCAGAACAGCCCAGGACTAATGGTCAAACAGTGGTCTACATCCTTATCCTTGTCCCTTCGTCCGAACGCCAAAGTATTTCACCCCGCACCGCAACCTCATCTGACTCGCCACCCGATGGTTGCAACTTCATCAACTGGACTCGCGCCGCAACGTTACCAATTGGTCTCGCGCCAAGTGTTACCTTCTCGAACATGTCTGAGTATGATGCTGCACTATTCGATCTGTGCCAAACCAAGAAAACTGCATGAAATGAAGCTGCATCTACAAAATGCAGGAAGATTGTGTTGTAAGCACACAACGTTCGCACAGCTCTGAGTATGGCACAACACATAGAAGGGCCGATATAGGTATGTTTACCCATGCAGCAGTGAAAGAGACGTTACTGACACATACAACCTGAAAAGAATCAATAATTTTTAGCCAGATTAACTTGTACACATTTCTCATGCTTTGATCATCTTTGTAACTGATCATATTTGCGTAGAGCATCAGCAACCGCGCTGCCCTGAACCCTCCGTAATGTGTACAAACGAACACTAATATTTTGTTGGAATGGGATTTCCAGAGACGAGCAACACGTTCTTACAAAACACGAACTGTAAGAACATGTTGCTCCACTCTGAAAATCTCATCCCAACAAAAAATTAGTGTTCATTTGTACACATTACGGAGAGTTCAGGGCAGCGCGGTTGCTGATGCTCAACGCAAATAAATTCATATACAGAGATGATCATAGTACGACAAATGTGCACAAGGTAATCTGGATAAAACACTAACTAATGTTTTCAGGTATGTATTTGTTAGAAATGTCATCTACTATGCATGCTTACACATGCCGATACTGCCCGACTATGTGTTGTGCCGCATCACAGGCATGTGCCAACGTTGCCTGCTAAAAACATAGCCTCCTGCATCTAGAGAGGCCGCAACATCACAAACAGCAATCTCGTCATTCCTGCTACCAATTTTTTACGGCTTGCATATATCCTCTGTATTAGACGATGCAGATAGTGACCATCTCTGAATGAGGCTGCCTTCAGGCAATCCGGTAACAATCGGATACCGAGGAAGAGGAGGATGCAGTTTGGGACGACGTTCTTCGGCGTTCGGATTAAGGGCCATGGAGAATCAGGACGTCCACTGATGTACAATTACTCCTCGACGATCCAAAACTTCTTCAGCATTTCTTATGTTGAAAATGCTCAAATTCTTTCCCCACTTCAGGTGTGCGCGGGACTTGTGTTTCGGCGAGTTTTCCTGTAACTAGTTCGCTGTCACAGTCCTTGCTATGTTATCACGCCGCACACCTGTATGGTGAAATGTGGCAGGCGACCGTCCTAATACGACTTTTCCATTAATCTGCATCTCCCGGAAGTCCTAGATTGTCCCCTCTGCCTCGATCAAATGTTGCCATCTGGGTTACTCAGCGTGTAAGCCATCTGGGTTACTCAGCCAGATGTCTACATTTGATCGAGGCAGAGAGGACAACCTAGAACTTCCGGGCCATGCAGATTAATGGAAAAGTCGTATTAGGACGGTCGCCTGCCACATTTCACCATACAGGTGTGCAGCGTGATAACATAGCAAGGACTGTGACAGCGAACTAGTTACAGGAAAACTCGCCGAAACACAAGTCCCGCGCACACCTGAAGTGGGGAAAGAATTTGAGCATTCGCCGCATAAAAAAGCTGAAGATGTTTCGGTTAGCCCAGGACTAATTGTCCAAAAGTGGACTACATCCTTATCCTTGTCCCTTCGTCCGAACGCCAAAGAGTTTCACCCCACACCGCAACCTCATCTGACTCGCCGGCCGATCGTTGCAACTAAAGCAACTGAACTCTAGCCGCAACGTTCCCCTTTGGTCTCGCGCCGCAAAGTACGGATGGGTTATTTCCGTACAGTTGGTCTCGTGCTCGCATATTAGTGTTACCTTCTCGAACATGCCTGAGTATGATGCTGCACTATTCGATCTGTGCCAAACCAAGAAAACTGCATGAAATGATGCTGCATCTACTAAATGCAGGAAGATTGTGTTGTAAGCACACAACGTTCGCACAGCTCTGAGTATGGCACAACACATAGAAGGGCCGATATAGGTATGTTGGATCATGCAGCAGTGAATGCCGTTACTGACACATACAACCTGAAGAGAATCAATAATTTTTAGCCAGATTAACTTGTACACATTTCTCATGCTTTGATCATCTCCGTAACTGATCATACTTGCGTAAAGCATCACTAACCGCGCTGCCCTGAACTCTCCGTAATGTGTACAAACGAACACAAATATTTTGTTGGAATGAGACTTTTAGAGACGAGCAACACGTTCTTACAGAACTCGAGCCCGAAGAACGTGTTGCTCCTCTCTAAAAATCCCATCCCAACAAAAAATTAATGTTGGTTTGTACACATTACGGAGAGTTCCCGACAGCGCGGTTAGTGATGCTTTACGCAAGTATGATCAGTTACGGAGATGATCATAGGACGATAAATGTGCACAAGCTAATCTGGATAAAACACTAACTATTGCTTTCATGTATGTATTTGTTAGAAACGTCATTCTGGGTGCATGCTTCCACATGCCGATGCTGCTCGACTATGTGTTGTGCCTCATCACAGGCATGTGCCAACGTTGCCTGCTTCGAACATAGCCTCCTGCATCTAGAGAGGCCGCAACATCACAAACACCAATCCCGGCTTTCATGCTACCGCTTGTTATCGTCGTGAGAGCTGGCTGGCGGGCTGCTACGACATATTCTTGGCACGCATAATGATCAATGCTCCTGGCCCGCGGCAGGATACTGTGCCCGTGCGCGTTTTAGTTTCTACCTAGTGGGAATGATATGATCCGACATTTATTGTCAGAAGCAATTAAGAAGTGAACCGTCGGATAATGTCGAGAATTCTCACCCCGGTTTGTGCCGTGGCATGTGTGCCCACAATGCCTTTCGCACGAACATGGTGGACATTTCTACCACTGCATGGCATGTAGGGCATGGGTTCATTTTTTTTTCTTAATACAGCGATGGAGCCTTACACGGTAGTGGATAAAGGCATCCAGAATGACGAGCTCGCAAGACCTCGAATGACTAGCCTGTGCGTAAAGGTGTGTGTCCGCCCATCGGATGACCACTGAGCAATAAACCAATCATTGTAGGAATTTTAGAAGCAGATTTTTTGAAGCACGACTACAAGAGTATTTGAAGGTGCCACCATTCCAAGAATCTGCTTCTAAAACCCCTACAAGGATTGTTTTAATGGTCAGTGGTCATCGAATGTGAGGATGCACACCTTAACGCACAGGCTAGTCATTCGAGATCTTGCGAGCTCGTCATTCTGAATGCCTTTCTCCACTACCGTGTAAGGCTCCATCGCTGTATTAAGTAAAAAAAAATGCACCCATGCCCTACATGCCATGCAGTGGTAGAAATGTCCACCATGTTCGTGCGGAAGGCATTGTGGGCACACATGCCACGACACAAACCGGGGTGAGAATTCTCGACATTATCCGACGGTTCACTTCTTAATTCCTTCGGCCAAAGCATGCCGGATCATATCATTCCCACCAAGTAAAATAAAACTCGCACGACCACAACATCCTGTCGCGGCATAAGAGGCTGATCATTATGTGAGTCTAGAAAATGTCGAAGCTGCACGCCAGCCGCGTAAATAGGGCGTGCCGAGTCACGCTGGCCACTCCGGCATTCCGTCAGGCTTGCATATATCCTCTGTATAGGACGATGCAGATAGTGACCATCACTATCTGAACAACCATTCCGATAGTGATTTTCCCATACCTCAAGTGTAATGAATAACATGTTATCCACATTCTTCGAGAATATTAATCTGCATGGCCCGGAAGGTTCCGGATTGCCATCTATGTCTCGATCAAATATTGACATATCTGTATTGCATGATCACATTGTCATCCTTCTTGTCTATCTTCTTATTGATGAATTTTGCTCCTGTCAACTTCGCAAACAAGCTGTAGCTGATTCCCAAACTGATACTGTCTGTATTCCATGAGTATAATTTCACCATTCGAACTGTGTCCTTGTTCCCTTGTCTGCCCCGAGTTAGAAGTTGGCGACCCAGGCTGTTCTCCTTGCCTGACGGTTCCATACTTTGAAGGTTATAGAAAGAGAA
This sequence comes from Hygrophila difformis, assembly GCA_030278955.1. NCBI lineage: Eukaryota > Viridiplantae > Streptophyta > Magnoliopsida > Lamiales > Acanthaceae > Hygrophila > Hygrophila difformis. The sequence continues at coordinate 56,205,199 of JAOANR010000005.1, forward strand.
ATTGACTTCCCATTTTCTGAACTCTTCTTCCCAGGTGAGAAGTATGTCGGCTGGGGCTATAATTGCAGGCCCACGGTTTGGAAACTTTTTTATGTAGGTTTCAATGAATACAATGGTTAAACGGGTTTCCCCCGTCCCTGGAGTATTGCGCATACTAATTGAAACCCGTTTAACCATTGTATTCATTGAAACCTACATAAAAAAATTTCCAAACTGTCGGCCTGCAATTATAGCCCCAGCCGACATGCTTCTCACTTGGGATGAAGAGTTCAGAAAATGGCAAGTTAATTCCTCTTCCCATAACCTTCAAAGTATGGAACCGTCAGGCAAGGAGAACAGCCTGGTTCCCCAACTTCTAACTCGGGGCAGACAAGGGAACAAGGACACAATTCGAATGGTGAAATTATACTCATGGAACACAGAGAGTATCAGTTTGGGAATCAGCTACAGCTTGTTTGAGAGTGTTGACAGGAGCAAAATCCCTGAATGAGAAGATAGACAAGAAGGATACAATCCACTGCCGATTGTTTACATTATGTGACCGATTGTTCGTTGACGAATGGGCATTAAAACATGTTATCCGCTTTGTTGGAGAATAATAATTGTGGCAACAATTTGATAGAGGATACAATTATTTGTCTTTCATACACTCCAATTACACTTGAAATCATAAATTCAACAACGGACCATCGCTCATTGTTACTCAGTGGGGCCACGTCTCCCATGCATATGGTCCGGTACTATTCAAATCGGGGATATTCCGAGGCATGTTCTGCGGGCACCTCAATGCCGTGTGGCCTACCTGACCGCATCTACTACATTTTTTTGGTGCACGCGGTCGCCTTTCTGATGTCCCGTCCACAGGCTCAACCGTCGCGGTGCAGTTCTTACGGTTGTGGCCGGATTGGCCGCACCTGCGACATCTTTGAGGCATCCCGGCACGCGATGCTCTTTCCACTGCCGAGCGAAGCCTGGTTGTTCTTGGTCTTCCCGCTTGGCGCGGGCATTCAGGCGTCTTACATGGGGCGTCCGCAATTTCTGTTGGTACCACCCAATCATTCGGGTGTGCCATCGGATACACGGGTCCGCTCCATGCATCCATCAAAGCACTTCGAAGATAGAAGGCGGCGGCATAGTGGGTTATTTCGTGCCTCGCTTGCCTGCATATTGGAAATACACCCAACTTATGTTTCCAACTGTACAAACCTCTGAAGCAATGATGTAATCGAATACTTACAGTATTGCGGCGACTGCGTGGGAGCACGGTATCAACATCTGCTGGAAGCTCTGGCATGTGCACGATGGGTCCTCCGTAAGGCTCACCGTGTACGACTTACTGCCGTGCCGGACCTGGTACACATTTTCCAAACGCGTATTCTCGACATCCAACTTTTCACCTATCGCTCGAGCATTAAACACCTCCCGAGTTGCCCAATCGGTTAAACGGTCTGTGTTTCTTGAAGCATCTTCATGTCTTCTCTTAAACCAATCTCCGACAGTAGCACGAATCACCTCCATCATAGCGCACACAGGCAACCTGCGTGCCCACAAAAGGACCTTGTTCATGCTTTCGACGATGTTCGTCGACATCATGTCGTACCGTCGGACGGGACAGTGAACTCGTGCGAAGCGTTCTGGCCTTATTTCCTCCATCAAATGTCTATACGCGCTCGGATACCCATCCCTTAGGGTAGCCATATGCCGGTCGTACACGGACCTCTTGTGTGCATATGCCGCTCCCATGAATGCGTCCTGGGCTCCCTTCCCCCCGAACCGCAACAGGTTCTTCGCTAGGTGCACGCAGCATAGAACGTGTGGATTCCTTGGGAGCGCTTGCTCCACCGCAGCTCTAATTGCGGGCGAACCGTCAGAGATTATCAACACATTGTCGTTTGGAAGAAGCGCGGCCCTCATCTGCGTCAGAAACCATCTCCACGCCCTTGTTGACTCTTTCGGTCCGACCCCGAAACAGAGCGGAAATATCTGATTGTTCCCATCTTTCGTCACTGCCACGAAAAGTACTCCCTTGTACTTCCCCTTCAGATGCGTTCCGTCAATCACGATGAAGGGCCGCATCTCTTTCCACCCAGTAATTGACGCATACAACGCATAGAAACAGTACAAGAACTTATCCTCATCATCAACTACGTACTCCGTATAGGTCCCAGGATTTTGCTCCCGCATCATATACAGGTACGATGGAATCATTCGGAAGGAGTCGTCATGCCCACCAAAAATGTATGAAATGGCATGAGCCCGAATCTTTCTCGCCATATCCACCGATATTCTGACGCCGTCCTCCAACAACCGCGCCCGAAGTGACTCGGGTCCCATCGTCTCCGACCCAACCGCCACCACATTCGCATAATATGCCCCCAAGTGACTGGACGGGAGTCTCGTGTCTGGAATATTATCCGGGTTAAACGTGCAATTGTGTGGTACCAATCTGTATACGGTCCATATCGATGGGGTACCTCGCGCGCGCATCTGGAAACTGCATTCCTCCATGGAACAGCGCACCCAATATCGTGTTTTGTCCGACTTGCAAGTCACGTACCCACATCTCTCTCCGATCAAGTACTGGACCAATTTCTCCTGCAACCGCCTCTTTGTCGCAAACACTGATCCCACTGCTAGTGGTCTATCCACGGTTTCATCCACGTACGGGTCGACGTAATCTCCAGGCAGCTCAAGCGGTGGACGCGGCAAATTCCAGTTCCCGCGTGTCATTTGAGGAACCGTGAACCCTTCTGCCGGCAGTCGCCTCGCTGGATCGAGGCCAGCATCGAGTCCCTCTATGGATCCTCCCTCGCGTACAATTCTCCAGAAGGCTTTGAAATAGGTGAGTATCAAGCGATGCCCTGCCAAATCTTCAAAGTCTACTTCCGCTGCTGACTCACCCCATTCATCCTGCCATTCTTCCTCCTCACTCTCATCACTCTGGTCATCCTGTGCCTCATCCACCATGTTATCCTGCGCGCCCATGTCCTCATGGTCTGATGCATTCGCTACATTTGTCTCACCCTCCTCTAGCCCGGTAAGGGTTGGATAACTTATAGGGATGGTTGTTCCGTACTCATTACGACATTCGTCTACATATTCTGGTACGTGGCCACTGCTACTAGCACCTGCGTTCGGAGCCCACATCGGATTCCGCGACGGTGGATTACCGAATATGAAGTCCGACCAACTCGTCGCCCCGGACGCGTAGTACGTACAACGGGGGTGTTGTGTGTAATTAGTTGATTCATTCGTACATTCTAAACATTGTCGACCATAAACTATTAATACATTTAAAAAAAATCTTTTCGCACATATTAATACAACACTACTTCTAAGCTACTATGATCACCATAAACTATTATTTTCATTACTGTTAATATAAATGAAAATGTTAACGTATTGTTGGTTAGCAGAATTATAATGATAAAAATAATTGTCCTAATAATTATCAACAATTCATAATATAAATATAAACGCAATTTACCTTAAGTTATACTAGTATATTTTAAATTTTTCATTTTCCTACCATGACAGATTCTATTCATTTAATATAAATTTTTTAAAAAATTTTATAAAAAATTTTTTAAGAAATTTTTCATTTTTCATTTTCATTGTAAATTTTTTAAATTTAATTTTTTATGAATTATTATATTATTATTACTATAAATTTTTAATATATTATATTTTTATTTTTTAATTTAATTTAACCTTATTATTAGATTATTATTACTTTAAATTTTTTAATATTTCAACACATATTCTTTTCTTTTTCATTTTGGACTTCAACAAATAATAAAGTAAATAATTAAAATAACAATAACAATAATAATAATAACATAGTAGTAATAATAAAAATAATTAAATAAATATTTTAAAATTTCCTTTTTTGAATTATTATATTATTATGACTTTAAATTTTTATTATATTAATTTTTTATTTTTTTATTTAATTTAACATTATAATTATATTATTACTACTTTAATCTTCTTAATATTTGTACATTATCTTTTAATTTCCATTTTAAACTTCAACAAATAATAATTAAAATAGTAATAACATAATAACAGTCAAAGTAATAATAATACTAATACAAAAGTAATAAATAAAATAAATCGGAAACAATAGTACTATTTACTTATAGTAATCTATTAATATTTTATTTATAGAACAGACAGAATAATAATAACTTGTGTGTTCGAGGACTCGATAATAATAATTATAATAACATAGTAATAATAATAATAATAATAATTAAATAAATTTTTTAAATTTAATTTTTTTGAATTAATATATTATTATTAATTTAAATTTTTACAAAATTTTATTTTTCATTTAATTTAACCTTATTATTATATTATTATTACTTTACACTTTTTAATATTTCTACATTATCTTTTAATTACCATTTTAAAATTCAAAAAATAATAATTAAAATAATAATTAATAATACTAATAACAAAAGAAATAAATAAAATAAATCGGCACCAGTAATACTATTTACTTATATAAATCTAGTAATATTTTTTCATACTATAGACGGAATAATAATAACTTGTGTGTTCAAGTACTCGAAAAATAATAATACTAATTTATGTCGCCTTTCTTTTTTATTTGTTCATTAATCTACAATTACTATATAGCGGTAAAATGTATCCAAATCTATATCCATTTATTCATGCAAACAAAAAAGAATAACAAATTAACAATGTACATTAACGAACTAAACAATTAATTTAACATATTCATATAACATAAATACACGAAAACAAGTACAAGTAAATGCAAAAAAATATGCATGTACAACGCAAATACTAAACTCAAAAGTAAATAGCACATATAAATACTTACGATTAACTGTGTAGTCAATATCAGGAGGAGGGTTTGCTTCCCCTCCCAACAACCCTTCCGGACCAAACAACCACGACGAGTCCATTGTTGCGCCGGCCAAAATACAACTGCGCACAAGTTATTCAAAAACCCAACAATTTTTAATAAATGCAGCAATATATTAAATAAATATGCAGCAATATATTTCAAAATATGCTAGGATCGCCCATTATTGGACACCTCAAGCTTGGTCCGTGGATTATAACACAGAGCACGCTTGGTCCGCATATTTAATGCACGGACCAAGTAGCAGGGTTAATATGACACTCTTCATGCTTGGTCCGCATATTATTGGACCAAGCATTAATGCACGGACCAAGTCATAATCGACAGAATATAAACACACAGCATGCTTGGTCCGCATATTTAATGCACGGACCAAGTAGTAGGGTTAATATAACACGCTGCATGCTTGGTCCGCATATTATTGGACCAAGCATTAATGCACGGACCAAGTCATAATCGGCAGAATATAAGCACACTGCATGCTTGGTCCTTATATTTTTTCGAGCGGACCAAGCATTGAACGATTTGTCTTTCAGAATCGAAAGCTTTAGCTGTGAACAATTTTTTGTATAGCTGAAATAAAACCATAGATGTATGTATCCGCGTTCGGATTAAAAAAATTGACATTATCACACAAATAAAATCTTAGAAAAATTTTTAAAAAAAATCACAGAAAACTTAGAAATCATAACAATATCTACTTAATCAAAAAAAAATTATAACTTACCAACAATAAATATATCCGCGTTAGGATCTTCAATGGAAATCGAACTTCTTATAACCCTTCACGGCGGATCTGAAAATTACAAGGGAAAAACTGAATTTATACGGAACAATAAAAAAAAATAATCCACAACAACGACGATGGTCGGCGGATTAGAAATAATCCCCCACCAAATTTATACGCACAAGGAAAAAAAAATGGAACAATATAATCATACCCAACAATGACGATGGCCGGAGGATTAACGTCGGTCACGGAGAAAAACCAATGGTGGTGAACGGACTGTAGATCTGGATCTAGATCTAGAGAAAAAGAGGTGGCTTTTGAAATCTATATTATGAACGCTGAACGGGCGGGTGGTGGGGGAAGTGGGGAATATATTCCATGCACTCACGAGAATAAATGCAGACGTTATGACAAAGGGGTTGCCTTCCCGAGGCTTGACTCGGTCAAAAACGCTTGGTCCGCTCACAACAATGGGCGGACCTAATGGAAAAGCGGACCAAACAGCTTGGTCCGGATAACGGCGGCTTGGTCCGCCAATTATTATATAGCCGGGTATAGCGAATTCCCGGACTAAGTGGATTGCTGTTGCTTGGTCCGCGACAGCGCTATGCCCGGATATTAATTATGCGCGGTCTAAGCTTAATATTCCGAGTCAAACAGTCCTAATTAATATCGTTTAGGATAATCCTTGATCAAGCTTCGCCCGGGTATTTTATTTGGACCGGGTCCGGTCCAAGTATCCGGTCCAAGTGGCTTTCCGTCTTTTCGGGTAAAAAACTGACATCCATAAAGTGGCGGGCAAAAAAGTTGCTGCAAAAGTCTGACCGGCCACAGTCATCATTCACCCAAAAGAAATTTGTGTGATGACACCCACAGCCCTCTTCTGCTTCTCCACCCTTTTTTTTAATTAATCTCTTCACATAATTCAATGTGTGGCTTTTCCATAAATAATTTGCAGAGATTTATGTCCTTTTTTTTTTTTCTATTTTCTTTTTGATAAAATAAAGAAATACTAGCAAGGTTAGAAAATGGTGGGGATTCGGAAAATGAGTTTGTGTGATTTGGTGCCATTAAAGAACAAAGGGAAAGATACAAAATGGATAGAAATTAGAACACACTTTTTTGACGAGTGGTCAAATACTCAAAATCAATCGACCTTCCTCTTGTTAGTTCTTCTTCTTCTTCTTCCAATATTTATTTTAGTATTTTATTTTCTTCTTCTCCACTAAATGTTGATGAATTTTGTCGAATGACCAAATTACCCTTATATATGGGTCAAAAATTCAATTCGTTGTAGTATAAACAGAAAAAGGCGACGGAACAGTCCAACAAAACAGCAGTATTACACCAGTGCTTAAAGGACAAACAAAAACGAAGGAAAAAAAAGAAACTTTTCTTTTAGTGCTAAATTTTAAAAGGGATGGTAAAAAAGGAACACTACACAGTTGACAGTAACAGTACTGTCCCTCCCTCCATTAATTCTTGGCTTTCCCTCTCCTATATTTTTGGTAATTAATGTCCTAATTAAACAACACTAATTTTTATTATGGCTTCAATGAAGTCCAGTTTCAGTAAAGAGCCCAGGTTAATTTGTATATAGAATAGATGACCCCCAGACCAGTCAAGCTACATCAAATGATTCAGTAAATAATGTAGTAGTACAATACTGGCAATATCTCCTTGTATCCAGAACCTTATTATGATTGATAAATTTTAAAATTTAAACCTATTTCGTTATTGGTCCCAACTCCTAAATAACACTAATTAGTACTTCCTCTGTCTTATAGAAGTATATAACTTGTTTTGTTTAATTTCTGCACACAATCCAATATATTTTTTCAATCATTAATATCTCCAAATATGTATAATGAAAAATTATGTAAAATATATTCTAAAACTACATGATCATACGATCCTAATAAGATCCAACTCGACTAATTTTTCCAAATATATACATGTAATAAAATGTATTCGTTTGAGATTTTAATAGATTTTTATGAACTTTAAAAAGTCGGTGGATTTAGAAAGTCTATAGACTCCACGTAGAGTTGACCGATTTGTATAGAGTCTATGAAAAGTCTGGCTGATTTTAGAGAGATTTCTAGGGGTGTATTGGATTGAGATTCTATGGGATTTTTTTTGACTTTGAAAGTTAGGGTGTATTAAATTTAGATTTTAAAAAGTCTTTAAAAATCTAGGTGTATTCAATTCAGATTTTAAAAAGTCTTTAAAAATCTAGAGGTATTCAATTCAGATTTTAGAAAGTCTTTAAAAATCTAGAGGTATTCAACACTCTATGGATTTCAATTGTTTATAGATTTTAATGGATTCTCTTAAAAATTATAACTATACGAAATCTCTCTAAAATCTGCCAGACTCTTCATGGACTCTATACAAATCAATCAACTCTACGTAGAGTTTATGGACTTTCTAAATCCACCGACTTTTTCAAGTTCATAAAAATCTAATAAAATCTCAAACCAATACACCCCTTTTCGTGTAGTTATAATTTTTAAGAGAATCCATTAAAATCTATAAAAAATTAAAATCCATAGAGTGTTGAATACCTGTACATTTTTAAAGACTTTTTAAAATCTGTATTGAATACCTCTAGATTTTTAAAGACTTTTTAAAATCTGTATTGAATACCTCTAGATTTTTAAAGACTTTTTAAAATCTGTATTGAATACACCTAGATTTTTAAAGACTTTTTAAAATCTAGATTGAATACACCCCAACTTTGAAAGTCCAAAAAAATCCTGTAGAGTCTCAATCCAATACACCCCTTAATCAAAACTGGAAAATAAATATTGTCAAAGTCTGTTAACTGAGTAGTAAGGGCATCTCCAATAGCCAACACCAAACCCAAACCCATTTTACAGTAAATGTCACATCAAACAGTAATTCATCTCCAACCATTTATACTAAACTCAAACTTAAAAGAATATTCTCTATATATTCTTTTCAATACAAACTTATTTATCTTTTCAATCATTACCCTTCATTTCTTATAAATTATACATTAACCTCACATAAATTCAATACAAATTTCAATAATGTTGGAGGATCAGATGTTGATTTAGATGACTATTAACTTAATTTTCCGTTTGCGTAGTTATTTAGTTGTTTAATATTGTACATTTTTTTAGTATTTGAGATGTGTTATGTTTAATTATATTTTCATATGCTAATGTAATTTTTTTAATGATTGCTAAGATTGTACTAAAACTTTAAAAATTTAGTTATCTTTATGTTTAAAATTTATTTTATAAAGAAACCTTAAAATTTCTAATCTAATTAAATATAAAATTAATTTAATAAAAAATTATATGAAGTATAAAATTATCAAGCATAATACAAAATTAGATTAATATTCAACTTGCAACAATTGGAGGGATGAAATTGCAATTAATTAAATTGCAAAAAGTGATATAGGTTTATGAATAGTAAATACTCAAATTTGAGTATTTACTATTCATAAAACTCAAAAAACCTAAAATAGGTTTGGTTTTAGGGTATTGTTGGAGAGAAGATGCCACCCCATTTTGGGTTTTAGGGGACCATCAGAGATGGTCTAAGTAGTTACTTATATTACATGCAGTATAGAATTATAGATATAAAAGCAAGAAAATGCGTTGAAATGCCCTTAATTAATTATTACTACTACTACTAGTATATTTTCCAGTGTCCTAGACGACAACAGACACGCAGACACATATTCTTCTCTCACTACAGCCCCGAGGAGGAGGCCCAAACCCCCCTTGGTAATTACAAATACAAATAGTATTTCACCTCCCCCAAAATCCATTCTCAAGATTAAACCAAACCCATCATAATTTTTTTTTCTTCCTCTAATTAGAAATCTCCCAAGAATTGACATCCCATCTTTCAATTCTTGATTTCTTCTTCTTTTCTTTCCCAATGGCTTTGATGCTGGACACCTGCGAAGGAATGCTGCTGTCCATCGATTCACACAAGTCTGTCCCGGCGCCATTCCTCACCAAGACGTACCAGCTCGTCGACGATCCCTCCACTGACCACATCGTCTCCTGGGGAGAAGATGAGTCCACCTTCGTCGTCTGGCGCCCGCCGGAGTTCGCCCGCGACCTCCTTCCCAACTACTTCAAGCACAATAATTTCTCCAGCTTTGTCCGCCAGCTTAATACTTATGTACGGGTTTTGTTTCTGTATTTTTTCTTTTTTTTGCATGAAATGGGGTTGTGTGTTGATTTGGGAATTTTTGAGAAATTAGGGTTTCAGGAAGATTGTGCCGGACAGGTGGGAGTTCGCGAATGAGTTCTTCCGGAAAGGGGAGAAGCACTTGCTGTGCGAGATCCACCGCCGGAAGACGTCTCAGCCGCAGATGGCGGCGGGGATTAACCATCACCATCACCATCACCACCAACTCGTTGGCGGCGGCGGCAGCGGAGTAGGGCCGGGTTTCTTCCACTACCCTACACGGGTCAGCATTTCCCCACCTGATTCGGACGAGCAATTGCAATTTCCGTTGACGGGTCCGTGCAATCTCTGGGGCGAGTCGCCACCTCCGCCTCCGCCTTCGTCCGCCGCAGGCGGCGGCTACAGCAATAACTCGTCGTACACGGCACTCTCGGAGGACAACGAGAGGCTTCGAAGAAACAACAATATGCTCATTTCGGAGATAGCCCACATGAGGAAACTGTACAATGACATTATCTACTTCGTGCAGAACCACGTGAAGCCCGTGTCTCCCAGCAATACCTACGATTCCTCGCTGTTCCTTTGCAACTCACCCGCCGCCGCCATTACTCCCATCAATGGATCATCCTCAATCATGCTCCAAAAGCCCTTCAATCAGCCGCCCAAGGAACCGACCACCTTCTGGGGCTCATTCAACCTTAAATCGTCTCCCAGCAAGACCTCACAGAGCAGCGTCACGATTCTCGAAGAGCCCTGCAGAACTAAGCTCTTTGGTGTGCCCTTGCCCTCCAAGAAAAGATCACACCCAGAATTCAATTCTTCTCTGGAGACAAACAAGACGAGGTTGGTAATTGAAAAGGACGATTTGGGGCTGAACCTAATGCCTCCTTCCCACTGTTAGAATCAATTTTCTTCATTCCAAGAATTAAGCCTTACTAGCTTTCTTACCTTTTCTAATTTCCATTGATTAGATCTTCCGTGTTAAACTTAGCCTTTCTGAGATTTACCGCGTTAATTAGTGACGTTGAGATCATATATTCTCTGTAAATACCTATATGGCTTTTCCAGTTCAATGGGTTTTGGAATTAGAGGAAAGATTAAGGATATGATTATATTGAATCAAGCATGTTATCCTTGTAGTATTACTTATTTTTTTTGTTTTCACTCACTTTACAGTTTCCACAAGAAGAACTTATAGTTTAATTGGTCTTTTGTAATGGGACATACATACATACACACTCCTTCTCCTGGTTTTCTTCCCCTATCTTTGTTCCTCTCTTTCTGGTGTGTTTATCTGGATGTTTCGGTCAGATTAATTAATGCCAACATAAGAGAGGGAAAGGAGATAAAAGAAAAAGAAGAGAAAAGTTGCAGCCTGGCTGGGCTGCACAGGCTGACTCAAAGGCCAAATTTTCTTGTTTGTTTGTTCTCTGGATCGGATTTGTCTGATCAATGCATTAATGTATCATTCGTACATGTATACAGTATGCCAAGAAATTAAGTAATTAGTCGTACACATCTTTTGGAGCTTTGAATTAGGGGTTCTAAGATTAGGAGAGAACAGTAATAATGGCAGGAGCAACATGGGGTTTCACGAATCTGTACTCATGTGTCAAAGCTGTAATAATCACTGCTATTATTGAGTTAAAAAGGAAAGTCCCACTTTGATTTAGGAAAAGCATAGCCCCCCATCATCATCATCATGTGTTTCTTCTGATTTCTGATTGTTGTTTAAAATCTCCAGGTCTCGGTTATCTGGAAAAATTTAAAAAGAAATAATTCAAGAAACCTGCAACACTGTCAGTCACGCATAAGTGAGGAAACAAACACACAGATGAAAACAAAGGAAAAAATCAGTATGCTGTATGTATGTATGTATGTCTACATTATATATGTATATATGTGACATGTAGATCTGATAAGAGTAAAAAAGAAAGAAAAGAGTGGGGGGTATTCAATGAAAGCGAAATGTGTGAAGAAACTGACTAAAATTGCTGTTCGAAATGTTTCTATCAAGGCTTCTATACCTCTTCTGATGTCCAGAAAACCTTTTCCTTTTCCTACTTTGAGTATCTGATCAATATCTTTATCATTTTTCTTTGGATCCCCCTTCCCCCCCCCCTCACTTTTTTTTATTATTATTATTTTTTTTTATTTTTTTGATTTTACCATTGTTAAACCCACAAGAGAAGAGAGAGTGTGCAAGTGGAAAGAAAGGAGGGAGAGAGATGTTGACTGTTAGGTAAAACTAGGGTATGTGTGTGTGTATGAATGTGTGAATATTTCCTGAATGATTCCAAACAAGCTTTGCTGGAAAATGCCATCTCTTTTTACTCAAATTTTCTCATGCTTTTGCAGCTTGATTTCTAATTTTCTTTTCTTTGCCCAAATTAAAGCTGAACATAAAAAGGCAAAGTTGTGCCACGGAAAAGTTTGACTAATCAGTACATGTATAGTATTTGTATATATGCAATAAATAATGTACTCCATACATTTCTTTCCAATGGTGGCTTTTCCTTGACTGATAATAAGTCTCTGATTACAAAAGGGGAAATTGCATGGAAATACATACTATAGTGGAAACTGGAAAGTAGTATTTGAAGAGAATCAGAGATACTAATAAAAGTGGTGCGTGGGCATTAAATTGAGCTGGAATGTTGGATGGGAAAAATCTTGGTCGCGCAATGATTTAGAGAGTAGTCTGATCTAGCCTAGGAGTAATTATTAAAACAAAATATACCCCCTAAACCCTAGCTTTGCTTCCTTTTCTTGTCTTGTTCCGTCGAGGATGCAGTGGCACGTGATCTCCAGACAGCACGCACGTGTCCTCGTCCCTGCGTTACTATAGGAGTAGTGGTATAGGTATGAGGGCAAGGTAAAGGTTTCTAAGTATAAGTACTTACTCTGTTTTTTTTTAATTATTACGACTCACCCAATGCACATTTTAAATCATTAATAATACAAGTAAAAATTTTACAAGTTCCATATTTAAAAACTACAAAACAAGACGAATCAAACAAGATCTCACATTGCTATATTTTAACTTGAATAACTATGATAAAAATTGAAAGCAAAGCAATAGAATGAATAGTGGTAGAATTTGCAATGTTGCAATAATTTGAGAACCGAGGAAGTACTAATGTAACTTCCTAATAAATATAGAATTTTATGAAAATAGTCAAATTACATAATTTTAAAATGTACTACTATGATTTATATTTTTTTTTAATAATCGTTAAATAAATAGAAGTATATAAAAATATGATTCCAGTGAACTACAGTTATACTTCCTCCATTTTTTTAAAAAAGTTACATTTGCAAATGTGACACTATTCACAAACACTTTAACTTAAAGTTTTATTATAGTTATAGTCAAGTGAGATCTGGTAAGATTCGTCTCGTCTTGTAGTTTTTAGATATCGAACATTTAAAATTTTTACTTGTAGCGAACTTGAGTTATAACTTGTTTAAAATGTGCATTAACATTGAAAAACAGATGAAGTATTTTGAAACGTATATATCTATCAAACGAAAGTGGAGGGGAAATTTATTTTAAAGGTGAGAGCATGTCATGAGGTAAAAGATGCTTTAAGGAGTTGTGTGTTGCTTACCAGCTTGGTTTTTTGAAATTTGGGAAAGGATGATCGAAAAAGAGACAATTGTTGTCTCTTTGAAGGCTTGTAGCATATATTGGGTTATCAGTATGTCAATTTTATTATAATCTGATATCTGCTTTTCAATTAGCTGTTCTCAAACATCCACAGACATATACAATGTCAACAGGAATATATAGGAAAATGATTATATATATGGGCCGGCTACGCAAAAAAATAAAAATAAAAAAAATCATCAGTTAATCACCTGCATAATGTTGTGCCTGGGCTTATTATTCAAGTAACTGATTATATATATGGGCCATAGCCCATAAAGAAAAAGCCCAATATATCTGGAATCCAGTTCAACGTTGTTTTTTTATCAGACCCAAGGAGGTTCATCAATCATCATTCATCAAACTATCAAAGACCTTATTACAGTTTTGCCACCTTCTGCTCTAAAACCCTGCAATCCTCAGACTCGTACAAAAACCCAACCCTGAGTCCCTGTCCCAAACCCTCAACGGACTTAGCCCTTTGCTCCAGGATTCCGTCAATGGATCCTGAAGTCGTCCTTGCCTCTTCCCCTACGGACGGCGGCATCAGCTGCTGGGACCTTGCCACCGGCGCCCAACACCTTCGTTACAAGTCGCGCGCCTCCCCTCCCCGCGGCCTCTCATGTGTTGCTGGCTGATTTCTCGCCTCTTCCCAAATTCGAGAACCCAAGTCGTCCACATCTGGATCCATTCTATATTGGTCCTGGAACAAGGTTATTCTTGAACGGAATTAAACCTAATGCCCTCTCGTTTTCTGTTTAATTAATTAATTTATTTATTTATTTTAAACTACCCTTGGTGTTGATTTTTTTTTTTTTTTTTTTTTTTTTTTTTTTTTTTTTGTTTCTGAAAGAAGGAAAATTGAAGATAGTTTATTGTGAATTTTGCAGCCACATGTTGAGGTTAGGAGCTTCCCTGCAGAGCCATAAAGGCTCTAGCATCTAACATTGAACGAATTTATATTGCCGGAGGAGGCGTTTCGGGTTATATATACTTTTGGGAGGTGAATTATGTTAAATAAACCTTCAATTATTTATATTGTGACCTTTTCATAATTGGTTGTGAGGAGTATGTTTGATCTTTCCTTGCAAGTTTAGGTTGCCACTGGGAAATTGCTTAAGAAGTGGCATGCTCATTACAGGGTGGTGACTTGTTTGGTATTTAATGCTGATCAATCCCTTCTGATTATCAGGATCGGAGGATGGACGCGTTAAGGTTTGGTCGCTTTTCCTGTATGCCCCGGTTCTGTGTTTTTGTTGTTCCGTTAAAGTTTGGTACTTTGGTATGAATATTTACTGGATGCTTTAATACTACTTCAGGATATTTGATTATGTAAGGAGGGATTAAGCGAGGCATTTGTATGAATACAGTTTCCAATTTCCATGAGCATGCTTTGCGAGTGACCGACATCAACATTGGTCATGGCATTGCAATCGTTGTGTCCGTGTCTGAAGATTGCAAATGCAAGGTTCAGTTAAATCACTTTATTAAGCATTTGATGAACTCTGAAATTAATTATTTGATGTTCAATTTTCTGCTGGTTCGAACGAACATCCAATAAGTATTTGTGTTTCTATGCCTGGTCTGGAGCTTATCGAGAGGGAAATTATTAATAAATATTGTCTTCCCTTCAAAGATTGGTGTAATCTCCTTGGAACCTTGGGAGCATGTCTTTTATGCTGGCAGTAGAGATGGTAAAATCTTTGTTGCCGGATTACATGCTCCTGTAACCTCCAGCAGCAATTATGAACCGTACATAATTGGTCTGTTTTCCGAGCAAATTATTCTACTTATATCCCGTTTTCGCTTATTTGAAACATTTATACTTGGCATTCATTGGCTTGCTCATTTGTTGTTTTCCTCCCATGTTGCATACAAACTATGAAGTTTCCTGAATTACTTGAGATGCCAAGTTGCCTGCTACACTCTTCTATTTAGTTAGAGGTCTATTGTTTATGATTTTTGAATAGCCGCGTATTCTCTTTTTTTCTTGGTAATGAGTTGTTTGAATTGCAATTTCTAAGATCATGCAGCTGGCCTTAATGTTCCTGTTGGAGCAATTAAATATGAAATGACACATTTAGGGGTGTCTAAATCTTAAAGCTTCTGCTTTACTTGTGGATCTTAATATGCATTTGGAAATTTCATAGTTGGCATAATGATCGACTATTAGATTGCATCATTGCATGACAGAACTTGAACAGCTAAATTGCTTTGATGTAGTAATGGTTTAATAAAGGCTAAAGCATGAATTTTTTGGCCTCTGCATTTAACCTACATTCAACTTTTAGAATTTCTGATTTGTCTGGATTGAACATGTTTGATATGTGAAACAGCAAAGCTGTAACCTGCTTTGCGTCCAGTGCTGATGGGTTCCTATTAGTTTCTGGATCAGAGGATGGCATGATCAGAGTGTGGGATACTAGAACACGTAGCATTATTCTAATTCTTAAGCACACAAAGGTACTCCATTTTAACCCTACTAATCTTTGTACATTACATGGAAATATTCTTACTTAACATGACTATCGGAGTATAAAATGCAATTACAAAAATTAAGGTAGTTGTTTGCTCATAATTGTTGATTTTGCTGAACGATAGAAGATGATTATAATTATATATCTGCCATCATTGATTAATGTGGACTGTCTTTTTGGAGTTTTGCGCATGAGAACCAAAATAATTAAGTTTGTTGTCAACAAGCTCATAGTGCCATTATCTTTTAAGACCAAACACATTAAATGCCTTACTTTTAAAACATCATGAACATAGAGTAATGGTCTTCCTCTTGGCTGTCATTTTACAGGTCCTGTTAGTAATGTTTTCGTCGTCGGGCCATCTCAAAAAGAAAATCCTCGAACATCTTTTTCCCAGGACACCCCATTAAAGAGGCGTGGGGTGTAACATTACCGCCTCCACTGGAAAAGTTTGCTAATTCCCCAGACTAGAATTCTTTTGTTAAAGCATTCATCGGTCATCAGATGACTTCAACTGTCACGGGGTGCCGGGTCCGTATCGGGACTGCGGCGCACCGAGTGGCTAATAGACTGATTCCCAGCACTATTCCGCCAAACGGTCCATCCGAAGGGTCGGGTTGGACAACATCATAGAGCTAATTCCGGAAACTATGGGATCCTTCAATTTAGATTCCAACGGCAGACGAGCCTTGCAGTAACTGCAAAACAGAAGCCATAAAAATGTGGTTAGAGACCGAAAGGTCACCTAGTCCACCTGAAGTGCCTTGCCGAGGGGCACAACGGCAAGACGCTGCACACAACTATACATGGCTTCTAGGAAAGCAGTAAATAGAGAGCAGTAAACACTTAGCTTCGGGACTGCGGGGCCAAGGGCGACCATCAAGCGGAGCCTTTGGCCATCGGTCAACATTCTCCCCCCGCTAAGTTGGCGATGCCCTCGTCGCCGTGGCTCTCCAAAAGTCTTCGACGAGGGGTTTGAGAGCATTCTTCTCCGTGGTTCGCTCCCAAGTGGTCTCCTCCATCGAACATCCCGCCCACTTCACCAGATACTCATCATATCTCCTCTTTTGATCTGCATGTTTCTTCATGTGCTTTTGGGCCTTAGATAAGTAACTTCTGGCTAACTCAAGATTCTCTGCCCACTCCTTAGCAAAATTTACCGCCCGAGAGGAACTTCCAACCTCGTGTTGCGTCCAAAGTGTGGGGGAGGAGGGGTTGCTGTCCAGTCACCACTTCGAACGGGCTACGGTTCGTCGTGGAGCACTTTTGGGAGTTAAAGCATAGCTGGGCCGCATCCAACAACTTCACCCAGTCCTTTTGGTTACCGCTCACAAAGTGCCGAAGATACTCTTCGAGCATCGAATTGAATCCCTCCGTTTGCCCATCGGATAGTGAGTATTAATGTAATGGGAGATGCATAAAGGATAAGCAGGGTTTTTTTTTTTTTTTTTTTTTAATATGGTTATGAGTTAAATTTGTCTCTGTCCAATTGTCTTTTCATTTGAATCCATTTCTTCCTTTCTTAAGGAGTTTTATCGGTTTTGCTGATGTGCAAACATGTGTGCTATGATTGCACATTTCTGCTCTTGCAAATTTGAAATTCTAGGATGGAAAATGTAGTTCACATCATATACATTTGTGCATTCTAAAGTTTAGTTTTTTCTATCTATCTTGTCCCCGAATGATAGATCCTTCTAATAGTTTGAAAGTTTGCCTGCCAGCACAATTGATGTCTGTATCTTGGAAGTAAAAAAGAAATGTTTCACATCTGCAATAATGTTTATTTCTAATTGACGACAACATATTATGTTCTGTTCGAGACTTCGAGCCACTCCTAAGGCTTGTCACTGTCTCTATGAAAATTTCTTTGAAAATCCAAATTATGCAAAATATGTTCAATTTAATAACCCATGAAAATTTGTTTATGCTCGATAATGTATAAATAGTTTTAGATATATCTGTGAACTTGCATTCTCTGCACCTGGTCCCCATTCGACAAAATTTCCTTATCATATTTGTGCTGCTGCAAAGTTCTCTAACATCTTGCTTAACTCCTCAACAGCAACAAGCTCCTTTTGCAGCTGCTGAAGTGGATATTGAAAGGCAGAAGAGTGAACTTCAGCAATCATCTCAAACATTTCAACGATTGGAAGAGGTATATAAAAATAATAAAAACACACTTCAATCCTTGAGGTGCTAATTGAGACCCAGCTTATGGTAAACATTAAACATTATTGAATAGGTTATGTTCATCTGGTTCCTGTCCGATAGATGTTAGATGTAGTAGGATATGATTAATTCATACTATAATTTATTGATTTTGTACTATATAATTTCATCACTGCATACAATATGTACTTACCCCTGTTTTTGAGGAAATGCAACATTGCACTTTTTGTTCCTATTCATTGTTTAATTTTGATTCAAATTTATTTCATAGTTATACAAAAATATAGTCCAGTGAGATCTTGTTGGATTCGTCTCATCTTGTAGTTTTAGAATATCTACTTTTTATAATTTTTACTTATACACAATTTGAATTATTAATTGTTGAAAATATATATTGAACTGCGTGCATACCCTAGAGCTCGTCCTTCGGCTACGCCCTCGCGGAGTTGTTTTGTGATTTTTCATAGGAGAGTAGAATTATCTATTCAATGTAGTTAGTTTTGTAATCTTCTTGCTTATTGATGGTTGTAAATTACCCATTGTTGAAAGCAAAGAGTGGCTTAATATCTAGGTTAAGCTGTGTGGGTCGCTTGAATTTGCATGATGACCAAAAATTGTTTGAATGAAATAGGAGGACCTGGTAATGAACTCTCTCTGTTTTGTAATAATTTGCCTTTGATGTTATTACACTTTGCTCATGCATCTATCTATCTACTCTGGTAACACCTCACCCATTCAGCACCCTAAATAATTTATCCTCATAGAATGTGAAACCCGTTGAGTGGATTTGATCGTGTGGCGATAGTATTACTTCTGTATTTGTATTTGGGGCTTCTGAGCCCTATTATTCTAACCCTCTTTGTCGTGTCTTTGGTTGCTCGTTTGTTTGTATTGATTTTGCAGCCTTCGGGCCGTATGCGTTTGAAGTCATTGGTAAATGAAGGGTTTGGTAAATCTAAACACCTTTACAAACTCAAACACCTCTAACTTCAATAGAAAGAGAAGTTGTCTTTAATTATTTTCACATACCAATAAACTAACCCTTTATTTTCGAAAAAGCATTATTTAATTTTGTGCCAAGTAAATACTTCCTCCCTCTCGTTCTAATTGTCACGTTTGATTTTGACACTATTCACTGTTTAACTTTGATTCAAATTTTTATGATAGTTATGCAAGAAAAATATAGTCAAGTGAGATCTTATTAGATTCGTCTAAATATCAAATTTTTATAATTTTTTATTATATACAATTTAAGTTATTAATAGTTAAAAATATATATTGACATGTGTGTCTACTGGGTCCGTAGTAAAAATAATGAGACGGAGGAAGTATTCAGTAGTAGACTAGTAGATGGAAAGGGGTAGTTCAGTGGTGGTAATGAATAATGAATTAAAGGAGGTGGTCGTGAGCATGAAACACAAGCAAACATTGCTTGCAGTCCTAACCTAATCCACCTCGAACTGTGTGCCAACCGGCCCCCGACCTAGTAGTAGTATATTCAAACCCTTTTGTTTTCCTTTTATCTACACTTGTAAGTTGTGAGTACATATTTTTAACTTTTTTTAGGTAGGGATGGCAATGGGTCGGGTCTAGGTCGGTTCCGCCAAGACCCAAGAGCCGACCCAGGGATCGGGTTCGGTTCGGTTCCGGGTCAGACCCGGACCCATTGTCATCCTTGGGAATGACAACGGATTGGTTCTTGGTCCATTTTTGTAACACCCAAGACCCGACCCAAACTCGGATCTTTCTCGGTTCTCGGTTCTGACCCGGACCCATTGCCATCCCTACTTTTAGGTTTTACAAGTTACAACAGTGTAAGCATATAAATACTCCCTCTCTACCCCCATTATATTAAATATACTTCCTTAAATATACTTCCTCCGTATCATAAACTTTATTATATTCACACTTTTCACGCAAACTAATGCATGTTTTATATAATTAATAATTCAAGTTTGGTACAAGTAAAAATTTTAAAAGTTCAATATTTAAAAACACGCGACGAGACGAATCTAACAAGATTTCACTTGGCTATATTTTATAAAACTTTAAGTGAAAGTCTGTGTATGAATAGTGTCAACTATTACAATGTAATAAACATACAAATACAGAGGTAGTGTGTATATATGTATGTTTATTATTGTTTGTTAATCAACTTTGACATAATATTATCGTAAGTATATAAGAAATAAAAAATAGTTAAATAAAGTTTATTTAAAATTATAATCATATTATTTTAAAATATGTAATTAATAAAAATTTTACTTATAGACATTGACTGTTAAAAAACTATAATGAAATCTGTGTGAGAGATAAATGAGACTAATAAGTATAATAGAACAATATAATGAATATATAAGTAATAAAAGAAAAAATTAGATGTGTATATATAAATTTGTTATTCAGTATTGACTATTGTATTGTGGCTTGTGGGGACCTTGAATCCAGAATGAACAGTTGGTCTCAGCAGCCTGTATTACATGACATATTACAGTTTCCGTCAGGAAAATTCACCATGTATATGGGAAAAGAGCAAAATTTTTCACATGATACTTAAACAAACAAATTAAACATAATATAGTGAAATTAAACGAGGCAAGCATCATTTTAAAGGGCCCAAAATGCCAAAATTGTTGGCCTGCAGGATCTAAGAAGATATGGAGCAGGGTTTCTGGGTTCTGACCACTGCCATGTGAGTGGGGTTTTGCAGACCTTTACGACACTTAAAAGAGAGTTGAAGATAGTATAATTTTATGATGATCATCATGTTAATTAGACTTAGACCAGAGACACTCATCAAATTGGAAACTTTCCATTCAACTACTTTAGCATTTATGGTAACCCGGCCTGAAACAGTTACGTTGGTATCACACAACATAACATACCTCCTTTTATTGTTCTCTCCATCTATATTCCCATAGGAAACCCTAATTCCTCATGAATTCTTAAGGGTTTTTACTTTTTATCAAAGTTGAAGTTAATTTATTTAATATTTATACTATAGCTTTCATGAGGTAGCCCACTGTTTCTCTTTCATTGGTATTATGTCTTATGGTAGTATTCTCTTTTTCTTACCAAAAAAGTATTCATGTATCTTATCTTATGCACAGAGAGTGATGCCATCTTTTATTTTCCTTTTTTTGACTTTTGCACCAATGATAAATTAAATGACATAATATAAATGCACTGAATTTATTGATATTAAATTAAATTTCTGCAATTTTATACTATATGAATATATCTATATTTATAATAATCTATACGTATAGTCTGTAATATTATTTAAATGATAAACGATTTCTTACACATTCATATACAGTATATTGTGTGTATATATATTGAGATATTTCCTCAATCAGTCGGCCTTCTTCACTATTTTATTCCTCCATTTCTTCTCCCAAATTGCTTCTGCTGCTTCTGTTTTCTGCAGTTTCTGATTTCTGGTAAAGGAAAAAAAGACCCCCCCCCCCCCCCCCCCCCAATCTCATCTTTTCTCTTACCGTTTCCCATCTCTTTGTCCACTGCTGTTCTTTTCTCTTTTTTGGAATTCCCAACTCAGAAATCCCAATTCCCAGTTAAAAAAAAAAAAAACTATATACGGTATTGGCCGCCATGGATTTCTTGAAGCAATTTCCTGCAGAAGATGATCAGATGGAAATGATGCTTCTTCAGATGGACAAGCATCCTGATTTCTCCGGCGGCTTTTATGAAGATCTCAATCCATATCTGGAAAACCCTAATATTTCATTTGCTGGGGAAAACCCTAATGATATAAATTCTCCAGGATCCGCCTGCGGCCAACAGCCACAGTCATCCGCCGCCGCCGCCGCCTTGTTCCCCAATCACGAGGCGCCGGCGCAGCAATTGTCCAGCCAGCAGTCGGTTTCCGGCGGCGACGAGCATTTTTATTCCGGGGAGGTACAGAAGGGAGACGGGAATTCCATGGCGGCGATGAGGGAGATGATCTTCCGGATTGCTGCGATGCAGCCGGTCCACATAGACCCGGAGTCCGTGAAGCCGCCGAAGAGGAAGAATGTGAGGATATCGACGGACCCTCAGAGCGTGGCGGCGCGACACCGGCGGGAGAGGATCAGCGAGAGGATCAGGATCCTGCAGCGGCTGGTCCCCGGCGGGACGAAGATGGACACGGCTTCGATGCTGGACGAGGCGATTCATTATGTGAAATTCCTGAAAAACCAGGTGCAGTCACTGGAACGCGTGGCGACGAATAGGCCGGCGGCGGGCGGAGGGGCGGCGGTGGGAATGGGGTTTCCAGTGCCGATGAGCAGTGGGAGTTTGTACTTGGAGCGGACGGAAAAAGGGTACCGTTGATTGGAAGGAATTAAATTAATATGGAATTATTGGCATTATCATGTTATATGGATCTAAACGCTGTAAAGAAATTTATGTCTGTATCAAAGTGTATTATTGAATCAGACCAAATAATACTCCTCCAGTTTCTTTGAATCTCAAATATATATTGTTCTACATTACGTAAAATTTGGAATGTTTTAAAATGGAATTAATTGGTGATTTAATCCAATAATATAACTGATGATAATTCCATATATAGAGTAAAAATGCACTATATACATAATAATATGGGCATATGTTACATATGCGAGATTTAAATTAAATTGAATATATACTATGCATATATCCATAAAAATATTAGTAGAATACTATGGACAATGTGTAATATTATTTTTTAGTTCAAAATAAAAGTAAAAATCACAATTTAATTTATTTTCTTAAAAAGGTCCGTGATGAAATGTATTGAGTGCTCGAGCTCCACATAGGTTATTGGTTATTGAGTGAGTGAAACTTTTCTTGGTTTATATGGATGGGTGGATCCACTCCTCCTCAACTGAGTTTTGGTTAAAATCTTTTAATTATTCCTTATTAAGGGTGTATTCGTTTCAGATTTTTATGGATTTTAAAAAGTCGGTTGATTTAGAAAGTCTATATGGACTGCACATAGAGTTGGTTGATTTTGTGTAGAGTTTGACTGACTTGACAAAATCCGTAGAAATTTGGAGAGATTTTGCATAGTTATAATTTTTAAAGAGGTAATAACTAAAATATGCCACAAGAATGAGTCATTTTCATTTTTAGGCCACCATATTTTGATTTAGGAAAATAGGCCATTAGAAGGATTTCGGGCCTGAATTTAGGCCATTGGGCTAGAATTTGGGCTGCGATGGCCTAAAAATGGAAATGACTCCTTCTGGGGGCCTATTTTAGTTTTTTTCAATTATTTTTTTATTTTATGTAATTAAAATAAATAATACTCATTTTGTGTCATTATTTATGTCCTACTTTTTTTTCTTGTTCCAATATTTTTTATTTCATTTTCATTTTAAAAATAATTATATATTAATCGTCAAACCTACCCATCACCTTACATTAATAAATAAATATATTAAACTTTCAAATTAGCCTCTACCATTAATAATTCCAGTCCACCCCACAACCACATATCAGTAAATCACACATAAATAAATAAATTAAAATTGTAAACTCATTACAATCATATTATATAAATTTTTAAGTAACTTTTTCTAACACTAATAATGTGACGAATGGAGTAATATAAGATATAAAATAAATATTAATACAAATATATTATAAAATAAGTAAAACAAACGCATATTCAAATAAATTATAAAGTAAAAAAAATAAATATGTTTTATTATAAGTATCCCAAAATTTTCGGACATGGTACTTTATGTAGGAATAATTAGTATTAAATATAAGGATATACTCCCTCCGTATTCAAAAAAATTTAACATTCCCTATTTTCACGCAATCCAATATCCATTTTTAAAGAGTAATATTTCAAATGTTATAAGATAAAAAATTATAAAACTACGTGATTAGACGAATCTAACAAGATCTCACTTGACTATGTTTTATATTATGTAACTGTGTGAAAAAGTTGAATCAAAGTTACTCAATGAATAGTACTATTTACTATGCAAATGTTAACATTAATAAAATACAGAGGAAGTATTAGGGTTTAAAAATGTAGCTTAAGAATTTATATAATGTGATGTAATGAATTTACAATTTAAATTTATTTATTTATGTGTGATTTACTGATATATGGTTGTGGGTTGGATGAGAATTATTAATGGTAATGGGTTTGAAAGTTTAATATATTTATTTATTAGTGCGATATGATGGGTATATTTGGTAATTAATATTTAATTATTTTTAATTAAAATGAAAATTAAAAAAATGTTGGAACAAGAAAAAAGAAAGTAGGACATAAATAATAGCACAGAATGAGTATTATTTATTTTTATTAAATTAAATAAAATAAAAAATAATTCAAAAAAACTAAAATAGGCCACCAGAAGGAGTTATTTCCACTTTTAGGCCATCTCAGCCCGAATTCCAGCCCAATGGTCTAAATTCACGCCCGAAATCCTTCTAATGACTATTTTTCCTAAATCAAAATATTGTGGCCAAAAAGTGGAAATGACTCCTAGACCTCAAAATTTTTAAAGACTTTTTAAAATCTGTATTGAATACACCTAGATTTTTAAAGACTTTTTAAAATCAGTATTGAATACCTCTAAATTTTTAAAGACTTTTTAAAATCTAAATTGAATACACCAAGAATTTCAAATTCCAAAAAAATCTCATAAACTCTCTGTCCAATACACCCCTTGATTGACATGGCATTAGAACCATGTTATGTATCCATGACATTTGAGAACGGATAGTTCCAATTCTAAATTGAGGCCAGTACTACTCTGGTTCAGTTTTTAAAAGCTTTCCCTTATTGGGTGGAACAAGCAAGGGTACGTGTTGGCATGTTAAGGATGTTTTTTTCTTGCAACTTATTATTATTATTATTATTAGGTCTGTTAAGTATAATATACTGCGATGATTTTTTCTTCATTTGGTAGTGAGGTGTATGGCTCTGATCTGCCGGCGTTTTAAATGTTCAGTTGGGGCCGGCCGGGGGGATCCTCTAGTTGATCCAGGACAAGATTTATTCTGATCTAGTGTGTGTGTGTGTGTGTGTGTGGCATTTTGAGAGGTGAGATGATGAAGAGTAGTTCATTTAATTCGTTAAATCTGCGTATCAGTGACCTCTCTCTCTTAATTTCGTGAAGGCCTGTTAGGTTGTTGGAATTGGTAACGTACTGTAACAGCATATAAAATTTGTCCCTCTCATTAAATTTGTGCTTGTCTTGCAGCTACAATCTCAGAACATGCATATCGTCTATGAGTATGACATTGACGACTGCGTGGCGTGTTGTGTCGAGCGAGGATTCAATTTAATGCTTATTCTAGAATCTAGGGTCTACTCCTCCTCTTGGCTCCTAGTCCTTAATTAA
This sequence comes from Hygrophila difformis, assembly GCA_030278955.1. NCBI lineage: Eukaryota > Viridiplantae > Streptophyta > Magnoliopsida > Lamiales > Acanthaceae > Hygrophila > Hygrophila difformis. The sequence continues at coordinate 56,230,652 of JAOANR010000005.1, forward strand.
TTAGCTAGGAGGTGATCTGAGTTTGCATTGGATCCACTGTATCATGTGTGTCTAATTTCCCTTTGTTATGACGTCAAATGGGAATTAAAGATGTGCAAAAGCAAGGTTCATCATGCAAGAAAGAAAAAAAATCCATCTGCAAATATATACCTGTAACTGTAAGAAATGGGTCCAAATATTGGAAATTGGGCGGTAATAAGGGGATATATAGACTGTGGTCAACTAGCAGCAGCAACTAGGGACACATGTTTCTGAAACTGATGACTTGTGGGTCTCTATAGATGAAATTATTTATGTATGTAGACACTAGACACTACTCTACTATCTTTGGAACACCAATTAAGGTCGGTGTTGTTACTGTACCTGCTGCTGCTGCACTACTACAATAACGACGTAACATAACATCGACCTGCTTTTTAGTTTGTGATCGACGCCAACGACAAATAAGTGTATGCCAAAGCCAAATTGAATTAATGGATGACTGAGTTAATTTTTTTGGCGAAGCCGAAGCCAGAATGACCGAGTTAATTAGGTTATTGCCGTGTGTTATACAGTTATATACAATTGAACTAAATTCAGAGGTATCAGTAATCAGATCATATTGCATTCATTCCAAGGGTGAGGTGAGGTTCAAGACTAGCAATAGCACCATATCCATGCCTAATTTCATTAAATGAGGATGTAAAGGATAAAGGGGAGAGATAGAGAAATGGAAGAGAAATCTAATTCCCAAAAGTTTGATAGTAGGAATTTGTATAAATATATAATGAGACTAGGGAGTCCTCGTCCAATTTTAAATTATTTAAATTTTTATATAAATATAATGAGACTTATTTTCATTGAATAATGAATTTTATTTTATTTTTTTTTTAAAAAAAATACTACTATACAAAATAGCTTAATGTTAAAAAATAAAAAAAATACTCTGATCTAACAATAATATCGAACTGTGTTAATGGGCTTCAGTTAGAGACCAAATGTGTTTACCTCATAAAGTAATAATATGGACTTTTGGCCCATTACGAAAAACAATTAAGAGTCGCTTTTCGCAGGTTCTCACTTGTCAGGTTGCGACGCGAGAGAAAAATAGGAAGTCACAATGGCGGAGGCCGTCGAAATACCGCCGGAGCGCCATCTGGACGTGGTGGATCTGTACGATAAGCTGTTGCAGAGCAAAACTTCGGTGGAGGAAATTGTGGGGAAAATGCTGGCCTTGAAGAGGGAAGACCAACCCAAACTACTGCTTCGGGAACTTGTCACCCAAATTCTTCTCACTTTCGTTACACTCAGCCAGGTTTGATTTTAAGGCGTTAAGGGTTTATAATTTTTTTTTTCCTAGTCCGTTATGCTCCCTCTTGGTCGGATGTTGGGGAGTTAGGGTTTCTTCTGATTTTAAATTTTATATTGTGATTTAGGGCTATGATATTTCTCAACGTCAGTAATTGGGTAAAACGACAATGTAATAACAACACTGATTGGTAATGTAGTTTATTGCTCTGTGCTGGATCAAGACCGAATTTCCGGCTTCCGGCTAATATATTCTGTTGATGAGGGACTGGGTTGCAGCTCTAAATGAGAAATATAAATTTGTGAAGGCACATGGTTGGAAATTATGTGATGAACAAGCTAAATTGTCGGTTATGGACTTATGGTAATTGTTTACAATGTTTTTGGAACAGACAAATAGGTCCATTTTGCTTGAAGAAGATAGGGTTAAAACAGAAACTGAATGTGCCAAAGTTTCTGCAGAATCCATGACACTACAACTTCACAACTTGATGTATGAGAAAAAACATTATGCCAAAGCGATCAGAGCTTGCAAAGATTTTAAGACCAAGTATTCTGACATTGAACTTGTATCTGAGGAAGAATTCCTTCGAGATGCACCCCTAGAGATTAAAAGCTCTGCATTGTCATCTGATAGCATGCATGATTTGATGCTTAAAAGACTCAACTATGAGTTGTCTCAGGTACATTGTATAGTCTTTTATGTTCTTTTTTATTTTGGATTTTGCTTGCACTATTTTTGTATTATTATCATTTGTTTGTCTGAATGTTCTTTTCTTCTCAATTAATGGTTTGCTATTCTTCTTATTGAATAGTTTGCTTTGATATCATTTTCTTAAAAATTGTATTTGTAATTTTTGTTATACATTCAATAAGTATTTTGAAATGGAACCTCTAGTAGTTTCATAGTCCAAGGATCAGAACGACAGCAAACTTTTGAAAAGATTGCCTTTCTATCTCTAGAAGTCATCTTTCATTTCTGGAATGTCAACAAGCTCACCCTGCACTTCCATGGGGCATCGATTTCATAACTGATTTTGAATTTACCTCAGTGATTATGGATATTCCATTGCTTTTATGTCTCCACCAATCTGGTCCTCTGTTTATATGTTTTTGTGCGACTGCGTATTTGATGACTATGGATTTGTGCTGAAATTCTGATGATATTGTTTCAGCGGAAAGTTCTATGCAGTCTTCGTTCAAAATTGGAACTACAAAAGAAAGCTCTTGAAGAGACAATTGTCAATAGGAAAAAGTTCTTATCAAGTCTTCCTTCACAGCTCAAAGCTCTTAAGAAAGCATCTTTGCCTATGGAAAATCAGTTAGGGCTTCAGCAGACAGCGAAAGTAAAGCAGGAGCAGTTGGCAGAGTTGCTGCCAGCTCCACTTTATGTAATATATTCTCAGTTCCTCTCTCAAAAAGAAGCCTTTGGGGAAAATATTGAACTTGAAGTCGCAGGAAATGTGAAAGAGGCACAGGCATTTGCTCGGCAGCTTGCTAACAAGGACTCTGGTAACTGTGTTTACATTATTTTGATGGTTAATAATTTGCTAATGATCCTGTTGATTTATTTATTTCCTTCAATATATTAATTTCAGTTGTCATAACAGTATTGGAGGATTTGAAGATGGAAGATAGTGTGCCAGAAGGGGAAAAGGATCATCGGTCTGGAATATATCAAAGTCATCCTCTAAGAGTTTCCCTCCACATATACAATGATGACATTTTAGATTTGAACTCGGCAAGATTAGTAACCTTGAATTTTGAGTTCTTAATGAAGTTGAACATGGTGTGCGTGGAAGCTGAGGATTCTGATTCTGAAGTTCCTCCAAATGATATCTTGTGCAACTTATTTCCTGATGACCCCGGTCTTGAGCTTCCCCAGCAGGTTTGATTTTTGATATATGGTGTGGATGATTACCTGATGCTTATGCAAATCTTCCTGGATTTTAACATGGTTGCAACATTTTGCAGTCAGCGAAGCTCTGTGTTGGTGGTTCTATTTCATTCTTCAACGAACAACGAAATTCACGACCATATAAATGGGCCCAGCGTTTGGCTGGCATTGAGTTCTTGCCAGAGGTTCCTCCACTTATTTTGTTATCTGGCAATACTGATAGTGAAACCACTAAAGATAACTCCATCTTATCGGGGCTCTCATTCTACCGCCATCAAAACCAAGTGCAGACACTTGTTCAAAGGATTCGTGCACATGTGCGGAAAAAATCTACTACATAACACCGGAGTCAGACACTTGTGCAAAAGATTGATGCATGGAAAATGAATGATATTCCCTTGCCATAAGTTCCTGTTTCGAATGTTGTCTGTAGTCACGCAACCTTAGAAACAAATGATGAAGTGGATGCCAGAGGCATATGTAGATTAGTCCTTTATCAGTTTCTCGTGTTAGAAATCGGTTAATATGATTCTCTGTCTCTGTCAATCTTGTACAAGAACATCTCAGCATTCAAGATCAGGATTTTACCCAATTTCTAAACATAAACACGAAAGTTCTAGGAATTTTCTGGGGTTTCAGATTTTGCGATGAAATTCTGCTGAATCAAATTCTACCAGGAAAGAGTAGAAAAATAGCTATACATTTCCACTCCTATTTTTGAGGTCCCAAAGGGCAAAGTCTAATAATGTTGAAGAATCGTTGAAAAGACTCTTGTCTTTTTTGTGGATCAGTCCTTCATAACAAAATGCTCGTTTTGATTTATGGGCAAGGAGTTATTACAAGTTATGCCGCTGCCATAATTAGGGTTGTAATTAGAGGTCCAAGTTTCAATTTTATTACAAATAATTCCTTCTTCCATCCACAAGAAAAAAATGTTCTTTCAGAGTACCAGAAGTCAGATATAGCACAGGCTTAGCACCAGAAGACGATCGAGTCAATGAAGTAGGAACTGAATGAGGTCGACTAGTATTAGAATGGTGGAACAACTTCAATTCGTCGCCTCTATGGATACCTAGCAGTAGCACTAGTAGAGTTGGAGATCTTAGCACTATGAATAATGCTTCTTCTTTCTGGAAATTAGAGATAGATGGAAGGTGGTGGCCTGCTCCTACTCTTAATGAAAGCAAGACCTGACTTAGTTCTTGCTTTTTTTGTTAGTTCAGGTTGGAAAACCAATTCAAGAGACAAAAATATGACGCCGCTTCAGGAGAACAAATTTTTTTTATGCAGAGGTAAGTAATTTAATTAAGAGATGAAAATACTTCATCCTTTCTTCTAATAGAACGTCATCTATGCACCAAAACGTTTACTCAGCTACAGTGGATTGAATTTCAGGAGTCTTTACTATTCAGAATATGTAATACAAGTTGGAGTTGAAATAATTATTTCATATTTTATTTCTTCTTTAATGCTGGAGACGAGACAGAAGTACCAAATCCCATCGGCCTCAGTTCTTGCTTGTGTGTTTATGAGTCGTTTTTTGAATTGATTATCTTCCTGGTCTTGGAATCGAATGAAAACAACACAATGTTTTAACTATGTTATCTCATCATCCATACATTTAAGAATCAGCTTCTTCAATGAGGGGCAATATATTTTGCCAGTTTTATAGGAGATATGAAAATCAGTTTGAACAAGTCAATGATTCAACGTCAATGTCTGTATCTCTAAATAAATACAAGCCTGATTAGGAAAAAAGATGGAATACACTACTTGGGTTGTTGGTTGTTCTATTCTTAATTTCCTCAATTCCCTCAAAGTAGAATAAACATGAAATTCATCGCCTTCTTGTTCTTCCTTTTCTGTTTCTGGTTTTCAGTATCATTGGTGGGGCTAAAAACTTCATCAGCAAATGAAGCATATTGTCCAAAGAAACAGAGGCTACGCATTGCTGTAGTCATTGATCTGAGGTCAAGAGTGGGGAAAGAGCAGAAGATAGCCATGGAATTGGCTCTCCAGGATTTTGATAAATTCCATTGCTTGAACCTGCTTTATCCACACAAGAGGTCGGGTGGAGTATCTGCTGCAGGTAATAGGTTCATTTGATTCTTAATCTGTTTTCTGTTTAAGAAGGTCGTAAAGCTAGAGTTATGGTATATTTCTTGCACTTCGTTATATGCTTTTGGTTGTTTTTAATCGGGTGAGTTCAACCAAGTTGAGTATTTGATTTTCGAGTTCGATATGGGATTATCAACGAATCCAGGTTAAGTTCAGCTTACAAGTGAAATGAATTCCTAACTGTGCTGAGCTCTGACTGGATTAGAATTTTCAAATTCGAGCTCAATGAGATCATCTTTTTACCCTGATGGTATTCTCTAGTAAGTTACAATTACATTACCTTAACAAGACGAGTTAGGTAAGATCAGTTTCCTTTTTGAGGCATTACAAGGTTGAGCTCATATCTTTTTTCTTGATCTAATAAGCTGAGCCAAGTTCTCCAGCAACTCACTTTGATTGAAGAACTTTATTTTCTTAACACAGATAACGAACTCTTAGGAATTAGACACTGAAATTATATGTTCTGATGATTTCTTTGATGTCCTCGTGGAAGTTTAGTGATTGACCTAATCAGGCATAACCAAGTCGACGCCATTCTTGGAACAATAACGGCACAGGAAGCTGCCTTGATCTCTGAAGCCAACCCTGGCAGTGGCACTCTGATCCTCTCGCTTTCGCCTGCAGCCTCAACTCCACCACAGATTCCACCAAAATTGCCATATTTCATCCAGATGAGTGCTTCAATCACCTACCAAATGCAATGCTTGGCTGCTCTAATTGGACATTTCAGATGGAGGAAGGTGATTTTGCTGCATGAACTTAGCTATGGCCGCACAGAGGAATTAGGGCTCTTTAATCCTCTCTCAGACTCATTACGTACTGTTGATTCATCTGTAGAGCATTACATTGGTTTCCCTAGAATTTCCTCTTTGTTGGATCCAAAGGCCTTTGTAGAGAGAGAACTGAGGAAGCTCAGAAGTCAGAATGTTCAGATTTTCATTGTGGTGCAGTGTTCTGTGGAGTTTGCAATGGTCTTGTTCGAAAAGGTGAAAGAGTTAGGAATGATGGAAAAGGGCTACGCGTGGATCGTATCAGATGAGGTAGCCAATCTTCTAGATTATGTTAATTCATCCGCCGTTCTCACTATGCAAGGTGTTGTTGGTCTAAAGGCAGACTACCCAGTGAGCAGCGACCATCTCAGAAGGTTCAAATCCAGATTCAGAAGAAAATATGAATCAGAATATCCAGAAGAGGACGAAGAAGAGTATTCGGCCGCGAGCATATACTCCTTACAGGCTTATGATTCGATCAGGAGCATTTCCAAGGCTTCTCAGTACTCAGAAGGAAAACTAAACTCCTCAGAATTCGTGAATAACATGTTTTCCCAAGAGTTTGAAGGCCTCAGTGGTCAAATAAGCTTTCATAACGGCATACTTTCACAAAAGCCCATCTTTCGGATTGTCAATGTGATAGGCAAAAGCTACAGGGAAGTAGCCCTGTGGTCACCAGAGTTTGGCTTCTCAGAAGATCTTGTTGAGCTTGATGGGAGAAGGATGAAAATTGGGAGTGGCCTAACGGGGAAATTAAGCTCCATTTACTGGCCAGGTGGTGAGCAAAGCGTTCCCACTGGATGGAGTGTTGGCAGCATTGAGAGGCCTCTGCGAATAGGGGTTCCTGCCAAGGGCGCATTCAACCAATTCGTTAAGGTCACACAAGATTCTAGCAGCAATGCAACTTTGATCAGTGGCTTTTCAATTGAGGTCTTTGAAGCTGCTGTCAAACTACTGCCATATCCTCTCCACTATGTTTTTGTCCCATTTTATGGTTCGTACGATGAAATGGTGGCCGAAGTTCACAACAAGGTATGAGTCTGTGTTCACCTAAACGATAAATGCTTGAAGTGATGACGCAGAAAAAAATGATTGCTAACGAGTTTTTGAAGCTGATAACAGAGCTTGGACGCAGCAGTAGGCGATACAGAAATAATGGCGGATCGCTACATGTATGCTGAGTTTTCACAGCCCTATATTGAATCAGGGCTAGTGATGGTAGTCCCCGAAAAACATGAACTAAGGCTGTCAAAGTTCATTGCGCTCAATGCTTTCACTGAGCAAATGTGGATCCAACTAGCAGGAATCAGCATGTCGACAGGAGCTATCATTTGGTTTAGTGAGTATGCATCAGGCAATGAGCAATTCACCAAGAACTCGTTACTTGAAATCATCGGATCCATCTTCTCGCTTTCAGTCACCGTAATCTTCTTATCACAACGTAAGTTTTCGGATTCAATCCTCTGAGGACGACATCATCAACCGCTTTCTAATAAGCCTAACGGAATGGCCAATTTTTCGCAGGAGAAGATATCAAGAGCAGTGCATCTAAGCTCGTGTTGGCGGTCTGGATATGCACTGTCTTCGTCGTGGCTGCAAGTTTCACAGCTATCCTGAGCTCAATGATGACTGTTCCCAGACTCCAAGGCACTGCAGACGTGGACTACCTTCGGAACACAAATGCAGTCGTCGGATGCAATGGGAATTCATTCATTATCCGGTATTTAACAGACGTCCTGCATTTCAAACCACAGAATGTTCGCGGGATCAACTCGATAAACGACTATCCTACAGCATTCGAGAGTGGCGAGATAAAAGCAGCTTTCTTTGTTGCCCCACACGCCAGAGTTTTCCTGGCAGAGTACTGCAGAGGTTACACCATATCAGGGCCTAGTTTCAGACTCGGTGGTTTTGGCTTTGTAAGATTTATTCGCTCCGCTCCCACATTATTATCCTTTCCTCCGGACAATATTGTACCTCATTTTTTCCCAATATGTTAAAAGAAAGTCATCAGTCACATTCAATCTCAGGTCTTTCCAAAGGGCTCTCCACTGGCCGTTGATGTATCCGAAGCGGTGCTCGTAGTGACACAGAGTGGGCAGATAAACACACTGGAGAAGAACATGCTTCACCTTGCCAATTGCACGACAGGAAATGATGCAGCAGACGACATGAGGCTAGGCCCGGAGCCTTTCTCGGGTTTGTTCCAGGTTTTAGCCGGCATTACAGGCATTGTGTTCTTTGTCGGGATGAGTCGGCTGGTGACAAAGTGGGGCGGTGTCCTGAAAATACTGATGATGAAGAGATTATACTGTGTGTGGGCAGCAGTGGTATTGAGTGAAGGGTGGACAAGATTTGGCAGGAAAGGGACCGTAGAGATGAATCATACGGGTGGTGATCAGAGGGAGCCAAATTTGGAGGGCATTTAGTTCCAAGAGGTCGTCAAATGTATAATTGTCGTAGGAAGTGTTGAATATGCACATAATTTGTTGTTTATATTTTCCCTGAGCATTGGGTTGGAAATCTCGATCCAACTTGTTAGGGGAATGATTTCAATCTGGATTTTATTCTGTCTTTTCTGTTCCTTATTAGTCAGCAAAATAGTAGGGTGTTAATTTAAATAGAATTACCCTTGAGAATGGTAAAGACTAAAGAGTTTTAAAAATAATATTATAACAGTATTGTCCGAAAAAGAGAAAGAAGTTGGTAATTTGCAAATTGCAAGTGGAAGGAAAGAGCGGTGCCTTTTCCTGACAATCAAACTTCCTGTCCATTTTGGACTGAGCCAGGAAAATTATTAATTAGACCCTGAAAAAAGGCATAGAATGGGAGGAAAAAGTAACCCTAGAGAAGAACATTACAACAAATTCAACGTTGCTTTTGGTCATTTAAAAAAAAAAACTCTCATATGTCACATTAATGTTTGATACTTTATTTTTGTCAAAATCCAATATCTCATTACCTGTTTCAGAATTTAATTTTTTTTAATTTTTTTTTTAAATGTTTTCCGGCTAGAGGCCCATAGAGGAATCCTGCATAATGATTTTAAATTTTTTATACATTAATTAAAAAAAATAAACTTGAAAATACAATGTCATTTCTCTCTAAAATGGAGTTTAATGTATGCATGTACGTTACATCCTTTTAATAGTTGTTGAAGGGTAATGACTGGAAGTACTCTGAATGGATCACTTGGGATTTGGGAAGATTGCTTGCTTCATTATGAATCACCATTAATGCTTCCTTCTTTTACAAAAATTCCATTTCTTTTTTCTTATACCAACTCCCCCGTGGAACATTATTAAACATAATTCATACAATATATTGCCAACATATTTTCATAATCGAGTAAAGTTCTCTACAATAGATATTGTTAGGCTGTCAAAAGTTTCTCCCATCAAGGTTAGGTTTCCTCCTCAATGTGTCAATATTGACACACACATTAATTTATTGTGGGCTAATTGTAATATTCTCATTCTTATTGAAGAGAAAGGGAAATTTTAGGACCCGCGAGTCATTTAATGTACTTCCTCCGTTTCTTTTTAAAGTTTAACTTTTTTTTTACTGTTCATTGTAATTCTTTGACTTTTATTTTTGTTATAGTTATAGAAGATAAAATATAGTCAAATGAGATCTTGTTGGATTCATGTCATCTTCTAGTTTTTAAATACTTCCTCCATTCTTGAATCTTTTTGACGGATCCATTTTTTTACGCAGTTCAATGCACATTTTAAATCATTAATAATTCAAGTTTGGTATGAGTAAAAATTCTAAAAGTTTGATATTTAAAAACTACATGACGAGACGAATCTAACAAGATCTCAATTGACTATATTTTAACTTGATAACTATGATAAAACTTTAAATAAAAATCTGTGTGTGAATAGTAGCTCATTATCAAACGTCAAAAACATTCGAGAACGGAGCTAGTATCAAATTTTAAGAATTTTTACTTATACCAAATTTGAGTCATTAATCATTAAAAATATGCGTTGGCACACGTGCAAATAACAAGTCCAACCACAAAATTCTTGTCAAGAACCCTGAATCCCTGATGATGTTTTCATGACATTGACTTTTGAGTTCTTTCAATTCTCAAAATTCACATCTTCTGATTTGAATCTCGTGAATAATTCAGACTCATTTGATGCCCTCGTGATATATAGAAATGGAATTCAATCGCGGCTCCACACCACATGGAATCCGCTGTACAATATCGAATATCGAGAAAGAAACCTTCTGTAGTTTACATCCCATTTCTATATTATACAATTGGGACACATTAACATTACCAGTTCGATCTATTGCAGGTATTATTAAATTCAATATTTTCAGGACCACCGACAATCCTGTTTCTTTTTTAACCTACGGAAGAAGCAGTTTATTTACCACTTTCTCCAACGACTCTTTCAAGTCATTGGCGTTACTCCAACGACAAATCCCATCCCATCCCATCATCCCCTTTGCTGACTTACTTATCCAATGTCTCCATCTTTAACCACTTCCTTTTTTATTGGTAAATATCTTTAGGGTTTGAATCCGAACCCATAAATCTATGCAGTTTTTACAGCTAATCGCCTGCGTGCTTGCACAGCTCAGCCTGTCCCGTTTGCCACAACAGTATACAGCCCACCAAGGACAGACGGCATAAAGGAAAAAATCAAGATTGCTTCTTTATCAATTTTTGTGCCCACTGTTTTCAGGTATTTTTCTCGCTTCTCTCCCTCTTTGATCCTTGCCTCGTGATTCTCATCACAGTAATTTTAACTGTCAGAAATTGGCACCGAACCCGGCGCCTTTACATTTAAGCAACTTCCAATTATTGGGTCTTTATTTCTGTTATTGGGCAGACTAATTATTGAGCATAGGGAGGATTGATAATACGTATAATAATAGATGGAGAGTGGTGAAGGGAGCCCCGTGAGGATGGAGAGCGGGCAAATGAAGATGCTGTCTGATAAGGCCTTCTGTTTGGAGCCAGATGTGGCGGTTTCTTCACCGGTGACTCGACAGAAAGCTGCCGCGGCGAAACAGATTATTGAGAATCATTACAAGAATTACTTGCAAGGCTTGCAAGATCGCAAGGAGAGGTGAATTCTTCATTTCTTTCTATCTTGCTTCCAGGTTTCTCATGTTGTTAATTCCATTGGCGAGTTGACTGTTTCTTGAAAATTCATATTGCCTGGATTGAAATCGAAAGAAGGGACTTTTTAGATGTTGTTAGATTAGGTTGTGATGGTTACGAATTTTGGTGGAGTGTGGTTTTGTTAATGTACATGGATGTGTTTGTAAAAGGGGTTCTCTGGTATTAGGCGAATGGCACTGCAGAGAAGAGCGCAAGAAGCTCGGGTATCGAGTGAGGAGGAGGAGAGGATGTTGAGGAATTTGGAAAAGAGGGAAACTGAGTATATGAGGATGCAGAGGCACAAAATGGGGATTGATGATTTCGAGCAATTAACCATTATTGGTAAAGGGGCATTCGGAGAGGTATTTATGCTGATCTTTTTCGGTGCATCATCTTGGTTTTTGCAATCTGGATTCGATTTTCATGGAAAAATGCTAAACAGAATGCAAATTATATGTGAATTCATATTTATAATCATGTGAAGTGTTAAGCTTCTTGTTTTAATAATGGTGCTTAATATGGATACTTGAGTATGATGCTATTGTTTGACGTTTTTGCTTCTTTCTGTTCATGAAAACATTAGTTTAAACATTGACTAAAACAGGGAATATGCAACTTGGGAATTAAATTCATTAAGTTTGATGTAATTACACTATGGTAGATTGCAACTCTTTATGCAACTTTCTGAAGTGGTGCAGGTCAGATTATGTCGTGCAAAAAACACAGGCGAAATATATGCCATGAAGAAATTGAAGAAATCAGAGATGCTTAGCCGGGGACAGGTGTGGAAGTAAAAATAGCAATAGAAATTGTGATAAGAAGATTTCCTTCTACTACATGAAATTTTTTATTGTACGAGGCAGTGCCTAAATTCGTTTCCTTATAGGTTGAGCATGTCCGTTCAGAGAGAAATTTGCTGGTAGAAGTTGATAGTCGTTGCATAGTGAAACTCTTTTATTCCTTCCAAGATTCTGATTTCTTATACCTTATCATGGAGTACCTACATGGGGGAGATATTATGACTTTACTGATGAGACAGGATGTGCTTTCGGAAGATGTTGCCCGGTTTTACATGGCAGAAAGTATTCTAGCTATTAGCTCAATCCACCAGCATGGTTATGTACACAGGTAATGTCCATGCTTCGGTTTACACACAAATTGATTTCTGCATTGATGCTTCCTCAGCTACTGTTCTTTATTTTGGGAAACTTTAGTCCTTGAAGATCTAACACAGTGTTGTTGCAATTGATCCAATCTATTTCATTCCAAATGTTGTGGACAGTGTATAAGCATTACTCTTATTGGTTTTTCAAGTATGAATTAGTCCTATTATTAATTTATATATTCTCCCTGTAGGGATATAAAACCAGATAACCTGATATTGGACAAAAATGGACACTTAAAGCTTTCTGATTTCGGCTTATGTAAGCCCCTGGAGAAGTACTCATCAATGCTATTGGAAGATGAGGATTTTATCTCTGAGGACTCCGGGATTGAGGGTGAAGGGAATACCGACCCGAATGCTGTTCCTTGGTTGATGGCTAAGGAGCAGCTGCAGAAATGGAAACGCAATCGGCGTGCACTGGTATGATTTTGATTTATCATTGACCTTTGTTGACGAAGTCAATCTATTTTTCCTTTTCCTCCCTCCTTTGCATTGTATTTTCTATTTTTCTCAATTAGCATCAGGGATTAATAATATTTTAAATTTCTCTGTTTCTCAGGCATATTCTACTGTAGGAACTCTTGATTATATGGCACCTGAAGTTTTATTGAAGAAAGGATATGGGATGGAGTGTGACTGGTGGTCTTTGGGGGCAATTATGTATGAAATGCTTGTTGGTTATCCTCCCTTTTGTTCTGATGATCCTAGAATGACATGCCGCAAGGTACCCTGTCTCGAAGTTAAATCTCTCATTATTATAGCAGAGAGAAGCTTTTAGATCTTCTATCAAATAATACATTGGTTGACTTATGAGTTACCGTCCCCATTTCTTGAAGATAATACATTGGAAATCATGCTTAAAGTTCCCAGAAGAACCAAAAATCTCAGATGAAGCGAGGGATCTTATCTGCCATTTGTTATGTGATGTTGACAAAAGGTTGGGGACCAGAGGAGCAGAAGATATTAAGGTACTTAATTCATAAATTTAATATGAATGGATGGATATATTCGACTGTTCCCATCACAGCAGTGTGGTGACAACAACAGAAATCTCTTGGATACTTTGGACAGTTCCACGGTTCAGACATTGTTAAATGGACTAATTATTATTCTTCATGATAATCATAATTTCAAGCTTGTGTGTTCATTTCAGGGGCATCCATGGTTTGAAGGGATTAAGTGGGATGACCTCTATGAGATGGAAGCTGCTTACAAACCAACCGTTAATGGAGATTTAGACACGCAGAATTTTGAAAAATTCGATGAAGTCAGTATTATAGCAATTGAATATGAGTTATCTTGATAGCTTGATTTTAAACTAATCATAATGAAACTATGCATTTAGAGTTCACTTGTAGTTGTAGTTTAGGAAGATTATGCATCATTTGCGACCCATTTTAATGTCTCTTAAATGTCTCCCTATCTTTTTCGCTGCTCTTTCATAGGGTAACAATCCACCTTCTGATGCACCAAAAGTTGGACCTTGGAGGAAGGTAGGCACCATTTTAAAATAAATAAACAAAACCAAAGAAAAGAAAAATGAAAAAATAATCAATTTCCTGTATACTTCCATGGACAGATGCTGACGTCAAAGGATGCAAATTTTATTGGATATACATTCAAGAAATCAGATATCCTTAACACGGCTGGAAGTACAGGTATACTTATTTCTTTTGGCTATACTACTGGCTAAGAGTTAATATGCCCAGCATCCATTTGCATTCCAAAATTTTGTTGAAACAATTCCTTGGGATTATCGATGTCTTGGCTAAAAATTAGGAAGTTGTGTTGATAATATCAAGAACTGGAGCTTCGACACATTGTTTGTTCATATGTGAAAACCTTCAGCAAATGTTGTCAGTGTACGATCAAGACGAACTGACAGTAGAGTTAATTATGCTTTTAGAGTTATGTTTTTTCGATAGACTTGTTAGAGCAAGTTATCCTTGATCAATGAGACTATTTATCCTAAATTGGATTGCACTTCTCATGGAACTGAGGAACTAATGGGCGTGGCTGGCTGGCTGTTGATTAATAAATACATGCTGCTGTTGAAATTAATTCGTTGTGTAATTGATGTAGTAGTTAGAATTTCAACGTGTAATAAATAAAACGATCAGCACTCCCACACAATAATTGCATAAATATCCAGGCTTTTGTTCTGAAGAAATTCGTTTTGTTTTTCTATGTTGTCTTGATTGAAACCGAGAGCTGTGTAAATGCAGGTATAGATACGAGTGCTAATGCAATTTCAAAACCTCCATCTTTGGTGTCATTATTTGGTAAGTTCCCATTTTTGGTTACTCCTTGCTGCTGTCTTCACTTTCAACATTGAAGATTAAACAAGCGAACACTTATAATCCTGTGATGGATTGGATATGACCAACTGCAGGACAAATAGACATACAAGAAACTGTAGTATCAGACTCGGAGGATGAAGATCCAAAGTCACATGTTTGATGATTATATATTCATACTAATTTTGATTCTTGAAGAGTGTTTTGTCATCTGCATAAAAGCAAAGCAGCTAAATTTCTGTAAATACTGAATTGATTATTATTGCTTTCCAGGTTGAGACAATTCTCATCATTTTCTTTTTTCTATCTAATTTGTTTTCTAATAATTTATGTGTACAGACTACTTTTCAAGTGTGTTGAAATTCAAGAAATGTTTTTTTTTCCCCTTATGGTCTGACACATGCATATCGTATTTCTTTATACTTGACTCAGAAGGTAACTACCAGACATCATGACTCTTGTGCCATATTAAAAATCAAATAAAAGATTACTCAAATCAATTGGCAGTAAATGAAGCATTGCAAAAATTGGTAGCAAATGAAATAATTTTATTCTGAAAAAAAAAAAATTCATTTGTGTATCAAAGATGTGTATTTAACTATATAATACTCCCTCCGTCCCACTCCAAATGTCTTACTTACTATTTTTGGATGTCCCATTACAAATGTCTTCTTTCTATAAATAGAAATAATTTTCCCCTCCAACAACTATGTGGACCCCACTATATACTCACAAACCAACTCTACCTTAATTCACGTGCCCAACAGTAACAGGACACTTGGGGTGGGACGGAGGGAGTATATTTACCGTTTAATTTACAAAAAATATTAGAGGTGGAAAAGTACATTCACAAAATCACATCACAATTCACATCGACACGACAGACGAGCAATCCTTTTCTTTTTTTGGCTTCGTATACGAGAAGGAAGGAAGAAGTGCTTTCAGAATTCAGATCCATCATCTGTGTGTGAAAGTGAAGGCGGAGATATTTTTTTGTGGATTAGTTCTACGGATCAGATATTTCAGGACACTCCAAAATATCTTTGCATGGCCCACTTTAACAGTTTTGATAGGTTGACACGTGTAAAGCGCCGACACCTGGAACGACCTTTTTGCTTTCTCCCCCAATTCTCAAGTTGTACCCCGAGATTGATTATTTTAACCAAAATCCCAATTCTACCGAGAATACCAACCAGCTTTGCCTAATTGGCTCCCTCGCGTTGCATCAATATACAAATCTATATATATATAGATTGTTATATATACGTATAGTATATATCCTCTGGGTTTCGCATTTGAAGTTTTGCACAAGGCCCATGGAAGATTGTGCGGATTCATCCCCAGTAAATAATTCTCCAACTGAAGAACAGATCTCAATGATGCCGGTAAAATCTGTTTTATAATTATATTTCACAATTTTAGAGCTTTGTGAAGTTGAATTTTGATTTTAGCTGTTCTAATTGCCTGATTCTTTGTTCGTTTGCTGCTTTCGGATTCCTCCGTCAGTTTGCAGTTTCAATGATTGAAATTTTATTGCATCTTCTTGTCCATTTTGCTTGGCTTAGTTGCAATAATAATATTATTTTTTATTTTTTAAGAAAGAAGTATATAGTATAAAATCTCGTGTTTTGGCTGGTTTTGTACATAGCTCAGTTCGACGGTACTATGTTGCCTGTATTGACATATCGTCGTTTTGTGATGAATTGTGATGGAAATTTGTAGTATCTCACCAGGGTCTACTTGCTCGTCTATGCCACGCTGCTTAGGCCGTTTGTTGTTGATTATTAATTCGGCTTTCTCTTGAGAGAATCCTCGAACCAATATCGATATGTTTGTTAATGTGGATGTAGTCAATCTTGTCATGGTAAACAACGAATCAGGAATACCCCCAGATTACAGCTTCACCATCATCTAGTGCATATTTTCGACTTTTGTTCTCTTTCTCTGTGTGTGTTTTTTGTGTTTCAACATTGTGCGCAAACGTTTTTGTAGTGTTGTATAAGCACAACTTCGTTGTTGAATCGTACAGGCGACAGAATCAGAGCCCGTCAAGTGGACAAACGAGAAACATTGGTTGTTTCTCAATTCTATCGAGTCCATATTCGTCAACCAACTTCACAAATCGATGAATGACCTCGGTCGGCACTCGAGTAAAAACGCCACCACTACGACCACCAGCCATTCTTCTTCTGGCCAGGTTTGTTCTTGTACTTACCTTTTGTCATTGTCTCTCTCGCTTCTTTTTTTTTTTTTTTGAGTTAGAGCGATGCCTAAATAATCATTGGTCCGCCGTTGATCTGCAGATCAAGGTCAGCCGCGCTGGATGCTTGCCTAAACGCGAAAATCATGGAGTCGACACAAAGGAGGAGACGAAAGCTGCACCTGCAAATCCCTGGATCCAGCATTGTAGAAACTCGCAGATTTCCAAAGCCAGAAAAGCCCAATCTTCACGCACAAAAGCTTTCTCAGCTGCCACCCGGAATCAAAATCCCGAGTCTGAATTTAATTGTGTGCACCAGGATTCTATAGACGGCAACACAGGTCTAATCAGTTTCATTTTTGGCCTAATATATTTTCTGCCTGATGTTGGCATCACATACGGTTGAAAATGTGTTACAAAAGTTGTCAATTGCTTACTGTGATCTACATTACATTGTTTTCAACCAGAGATGATGGGCCAGAACTTCAGCGACGAATGTTTCGAGGAAAAGAAGGCCGGTGAGGCACAGGGATGCATGTGCAGAACTGGATCTTCCAGCGACCTCGCATCAACCACCGATCAAGTAATAGTTCAATGATTTAAATTTCTTATACACTGCCTAGTGCCTACCAGTATTATTTTTCCTGAACCTCAGTCATTAGGAGGCTGGATCTTACAAGACTATAAAATTGTTCAATTAATCCAGGTTGTCCCGATATGCAATGACGTTAAATTGGACAATGTTGGTGAAGGCAACCATGTGAACACAAGGTTTCGAGGGTAATCCAAAGATACATTTGAAGGAAGGAACCTTTCCAAGTGCGTTTGAGTTAGGGAAATTTCACCAGTAGTATCAGCAGTCATTGAGTCTGTCTGAGAGATTAGTTTAGGTCTGGAACTGGAATAATGGTTTCACTACATTTACATTCTTTGGAGTTTGGATTGAGGAGAATACATACAATCAATGTTTATCGGTAGCTTGTAAGAAATTTATGGCGGATGACATCGTCTTTTGCTGTGGAGCTACCAGAGCCTGTGATAAAAGTATATATCTTTACCCTCTCCCATTGTTTGAATGTTCTTGGATACGGCTGCAGACCAGCAGTCAGGTGCGAGCCGATATCCTGCTGGCCGACAACATGATTATTTTAACACTAGTATTACCCCGGCCCGAATGGGCGGGGATTTGGTAGCTAAGGAGAAAAATTCAAAATGAAAACGACTGGTTTTTGGCAATGAACCTGTAATACACAGAGCTCAGTTTGGCCATACAAAAACATAATTCATATCAAGATATGAATAAATATAACCAATTGCAAAAGGAATAGTACAAACTTATTAGCACACAAACTTATTGAAGCCTTGATTTGCTCTCTTAAACTTCTTCCATCAATTGCTCAACTCTCATCAACATCGACTTCATCCATGTAGTTGATCCATGTCTTTTTGTTATACATCGCAGCTATGACTGAATATATCTACTCAAGGAACCAATGCAACTCCTCCATTCAATGAAGGTAATCGAACCTAAAGATAATCATAGTGACAAAATGTCATATTACAATATCAAATACAAAATAAGTGGCACTAAAAACAATGATTTGCAATATGAATGGCTTCAGGAGTTGCAACACATAATAAGTGGTATAAAAAACTAAGATAAATTCTGCAATCATAAACATGAGATTAGCATTATTAGCATTGATGAAAACTTAATAGCATTTAGTGAATTTACATAAACAGCTATGTTATCATCTGTGATGCTCGGACTCGCCTAAATGGCCGGAGTACCGGTGTCCGCCGGACACGACACGGATTCCGGTACGGGATCCGTGGCGGGTGCTTCAGAGTTCAGGCGGCGGAGCGGACACGGCAGTTTTGATTTTTTTTTTCCCCCTTCACTTCTAAAAAGCTTCGAAGAAGAAGGCTGAAGAAGATGGAGAAGATTATACTTACCAGGAAGGGGGAACGGTGCCGGGCGGGGAACGCGCAGACGGCGCCGGCCGGGGAACCACA
Source organism: Hygrophila difformis (assembly GCA_030278955.1). Classification (NCBI taxonomy): domain Eukaryota; kingdom Viridiplantae; phylum Streptophyta; class Magnoliopsida; order Lamiales; family Acanthaceae; genus Hygrophila; species Hygrophila difformis. Next base: position 56,249,527 of record JAOANR010000005.1, read on the forward strand.
GCGAAGAGGAGGCGGAAGAACGAAAGGAAAAAGATAGATGAAAGGAAGAAAGACGAAAGGAAGAAGATGAACAGTATTGGATATTGGATTTGGGAAAAGCTGTAAAACAGCATTAATTAATGGCCACTTTTTTTGAACAGTCAATGATACTTTTTATTTTAAATTAAGCAATAGAATTTGCCCTCCTAAGCCCAAAATCTAAATTGTTCGGCCCAAAAAACAAGAATTCTATAATCTAAATTGTTCGGCCCAATAAACAAGAATTCTATTAACTTTTTGCCCCCAATATTTTAAAAGAATTTTAAAATCTAAACAAGAATTTAACAGTATCCCAAATCTAAATTTAACAAGAATTTTATTACCAAATTTTTGTTTTTTTATCTAGTATTGGTACATATAAATATATATATATATAAAAACTTTCCGCCGTGTCCCCGCACCCGTGTCCTAATTCCGGATCCTTTTTTGCCGTGTCCCCGTATCCTGTTTTTTAAAATAGTAAGTGTCCGCTACATATCCCCGCACCCGTGTCGGACACCCGTACCCGAGTCCGAGCAACATAGGTTATCATCACAATCTACTTCTTGCTTGAAGGTTGAAATTATGACAAAATGAAACAGGGCTAGCTTTTTTACTCTATACAATCAGTTTTTTCGTTGATGAACTGATTAAACTTAATAAGAACTTAACAGGGTAATGATCAATATGCAAGACAATAAAGCAATAATTGCACACAACATATTAGTTCCGATATTACTAAGAGTGGGTTATAAATTATAATTAGATTAGATATAAAATTACTATACTCAACATAAACTTTCTGGACTCATAAAAACAAACAGGATCCAAATTAAGAGAACTCAGTGCGAGTGGGTTATAAATTATAATTAGATTAGATATAAAATTACTATACTCAACATAAACTTTCTGGACTCATAAAAACAAACAGGATCCAAATTAAGAGAACTCAGTGCACTATATTCTACGTGTGCATACAAACCAAGTTAGAATTACTTAGATTGATGATCACTAACCTTTATCCTCATGTATCAGTTCTGCACAATTCCACATTCTATGAACTGATGTAAGCATAGAGGGTTAGCTTCTCACTCAGTTGAAGAATCTTGACTCTCCACCAACATCAGGCCTATCTATGGTAACCTGTTGATCAAACCTGCAAGGGCTCAGCCTTTTTTTTATTCAATATTTCAATCCAAATGATTCTATACCTGATGAATATCTGAATAAACAAACCAAACCCAAAAAGGGGTTAAAAGTTAGAACTCAAGTCGTGCCAGTCAAGATGCTACATAGTTGGGCTCTCATGTTATGTTATCTAAAATTTGCCCTTTTGAAATGTGATACAATATATGCACATCAAAGCATCTAGGAAGGGTTTCATGGCACAAAACTTCACAATCCACAAACAATAAATACAAATTTTGAGCAAAATAAACTCAACTAATGCAGATGCCAAAACAAACTCGAGGTTAAAGATTTAGAGAAAATGAAAAATGCCTAACTATTTTTCTTCATGGCAGCAAATTCAGATGCCAACAAATAAATTCTTCAGAAATGAAAGACGACAAAAAAAAAATAACCCTTGAAGGCGGTATGGAGTCACCACGTCATATGATTGAAAACTTTCTCTGCAAAGAGAAACTAACAGATATAATATTCTAAAAAAGCTACTAAAAAGCTAATCTAAATTCAGAAACCAACAGATATAGTATGCAAAGAGAAACTTACAGATATGGTATTAGGAATAGCTGCTTATATATTGTATACTGTATATATAAATAACAGAGCTCAATTTTGCATCTTTAAAACCATTGTTCTCGGTGAAGAAGCATGTATATTCAACCACAATATTAGATATACTGAGTAAAAAGATTATACCCTTTCATTGGATCTCTATACTTTGCTTTTCTAAATAGACAGAACCCTGAAGCAGCCAAAAAGATGTATACTCACTATATGAGCAGAATTGAAAATTCTCACAATACAATTTGACAAAATGTGCCACTAAATTAAATCAAAATAAATACCCACTATATGATGGCAATTGAAAATTCTCCCTTTTGTTTTTTCTTTATTGTGCTTTAAAGGGTGTAAAGGGTGATGAGGATAAAGAGTGAGACTTACACATGCTAAACTGTATTGGGACGAAAATTCTCCCTTAATTTGTTTCAACAGTTTAGTCTTTCTATCCCGTATCTTGGTTCTGGCATTTTGTAATTGCTTCCATCAATAACCTGTTGATAAATCCCACCACAGATTGATGGAGAACATGAAATCATAAAAACTCAAGTGGAAATGGAAATTGTTGGAACTGATAAATAAAAAAGCATCCTGTAAACACATTACATGTTAATCCATAAAAAGCTCAGGGATATTAAATGACAGTGAGGTCTTTGATTTACATACAATATGATTGGATTTGTTGGTGATTCTTGATGCCAATTCCGGATTCTCCAACAACAACATATCTTCTTGAATTACTCGCTGAGCAATTACAGGTTGTGAAGGGCCAAAGAAGGAACCTTAGCTGCTTAAAAATAAAAGAGATATTTAAAAGATTGCATTAATCACAAGTTACTTTGAAGAGTAGCCAACACTTACATTATATGAAAGAAAAATATTCCCAATGAAAGTAAAATCCTCATTGTATAGTAAAGTCCAAAGAAAACTCTAGCAAATATTCTCCATCAACAACTCATTTATACAGGAAAAAATACACCAACATTAATTAGTTGAAACCAAAGGAACAAAAGCTCAACCCGGTTAATTAAGGTTTCTGATATTGTAAGGAAATAAAAAATAGCAGCCATCAAACACATACCTAGAAACAAACCCGTATTAATTAAATTCAACCTGGGCATTAAAAAAAAAACACAACAACAAAAAACGAAGTAGATCACATCTCAAACACCACACAATCATCAATATGCCCAAATAAAATAAAAATTCTCACTGAATGGTAGTTTCTTGTATAATGTATATACCTCATCCACCGATCTCTGCACCACAACACATACAGAGGCGATGGCTTTTTCGTCCCATTTTTCTTCTTCTCCTTTTCCTATTGTTCTTGGATTTCAACAGATGAAAAAGTCTATCAAACAAATCAGCCATTGCAAGACTATTAAAACCATGAAAATCTTTTCCATTCACACCGAGATTGAGATAAAAACTAACCATGGCGGGCTTGAGCTCCTTCATTCTTGAGCTCAGCCTTCAATTTGTTTTATTCCTTATCTTTGGTTCCAAGTTCTTCCAAGCCCCCTCTTGGAATTCTTTTGAGATATGCTTTGGAGATCTCTTTCAGTAGCAGAAACCGCTTTCCCTTTCCCAGATTCAGAAGCACACAGAAAAACAACCACATAAACAAAATTGCAAGAGAAATAAAAAAAGAGTGTAATCAGTTTAAATACCTAATTGGGATGAGGCAGAGGTCAAGCGAAGGCAGAGGCGGATGTTGAGGCCGGTGGAGCCGGCGGTTTTGCTTCACAAATCTTCATCTTTCTTTCTTCTTCTGGATGGCCAATGAACTCGTGCTTCTGAAGTGCCTACTGTTTTTTGATTCATCGAGGGCAGAGGTTTTTGTGCGGGTTAAAATTTGGGGTGGGATTTTGAATTCTTGAGTATCTGCAATTAAAGTGATTTTAAAATTCAAATTTTTGGTGAATAAAATTCAAATTCTGAATGGGGAAGAGAAATGGATGAAGAGTGGGGCGGTTTGGGATTTGGATTGAGGAAGAGAAGGGTGCCTGAAACAAATTTGAAACAAATCTGGGAAAACCTCTTTTCCAATCCGAATCCAGGCAAATTTGAAATTTGAAATTTTTTTGCTTTTGTTGAATTGAATTCTAAAGGAAATGTAAAAGCTGATTTCTAAAGGAAATGTAAAAGCTGATTTCTTGGAAGAGGGGGACAAAAGTAGAAGCTATGACAGCAACAATTCATGAGCCGATTCATGAGCCGATTCATGAGCCGTTTAAGCCGCACTATTCATAAGCTATTTCACTGTTCATAAGCCTTTATGTGAGTAGACACTGTTCATAAGGCAATCATTTTTATATTATATCAAGATATGAATAAATATAACCAATTGCAAAGATATCAAGATATGAATAAATATATTTTTAAAAACATAATTCATATCAAGATATGAATAAATATAACCAATTGCAAAAGGAATAGTACAAACTTATTAGCACACAAACTTATTGAAGCCTTGATTTGCTCTCTTAAACTTCTTCCATCAATTGCTCAACTCTCATCAACATCGACTTCATCCATGTAGTTGATCCATGTCTTTTTGTTATACATCGCAGCTATGACTGAATATATCTACTCAAGGAACCAATGCAACTCCTCCATTCAATGAAGGTAATCGAACCTAAAGATAATCATAGTGACAAAATGTCATATTACAATATCAAATACAAAATAAGTGGCACTAAAAACAATGATTTGCAATATGAATGGCTTCAGGAGTTGCAACACATAATAAGTGGTATAAAAAACTAAGATAAATTCTGCAATCATAAACATGAGATTAGCATTATTAGCATTGATGAAAACTTAATAGCATTTAGTGAATTTACATAAACAGCTATGTTATCATCTGTGATGCTCGGACTCGCCTAAATGGCCGGAGTACCGGTGTCCGCCGGACACGACACGGATTCCGGTACGGGATCCGTGGCGGGTGCTTCAGAGTTCAGGCGGCGGAGCGGACACGGCAGTTTTGATTTTTTTTTCCCCCTTCACTTCTAAAAAGCTTCGAAGAAGAAGGCTGAAGAAGATGGAGAAGATTATACTTACCAGGAAGGGGGAACGGTGCCGGGCGGGGAACGCGCAGACGGCGCCGGCCGGGGAACCACAGCGAAGAGGAGGCGGAAGAACGAAAGGAAAAAGATAGATGAAAGGAAGAAAGACGAAAGGAAGAAGATGAACAGTATTGGATATTGGATTTGGGAAAAGCTGTAAAACAGCATTAATTAATGGCCACTTTTTTTGAACAGTCAATGATACTTTTTATTTTAAATTAAGCAATAGAATTTGCCCTCCTAAGCCCAAAATCTAAATTGTTCGGCCCAAAAAACAAGAATTCTATAATCTAAATTGTTCGGCCCAATAAACAAGAATTCTATTAACTTTTTGCCCCCAATATTTTAAAAGAATTTTAAAATCTAAACAAGAATTTAACAGTATCCCAAATCTAAATTTAACAAGAATTTTATTACCAAATTTTTGTTTTTTTATCTAGTATTGGTACATATAAATATATATATATATAAAAACTTTCCGCCGTGTCCCCGCACCCGTGTCCTAATTCCGGATCCTTTTTTGCCGTGTCCCCGTATCCTGTTTTTTAAAATAGTAAGTGTCCGCTACATATCCCCGCACCCGTGTCGGACACCCGTACCCGAGTCCGAGCAACATAGGTTATCATCACAATCTACTTCTTGCTTGAAGGTTGAAATTATGACAAAATGAAACAGGGCTAGCTTTTTTACTCTATACAATCAGTTTTTTCGTTGATGAACTGATTAAACTTAATAAGAACTTAACAGGGTAATGATCAATATGCAAGACAATAAAGCAATAATTGCACACAACATATTAGTTCCGATATTACTAAGAGTGGGTTATAAATTATAATTAGATTAGATATAAAATTACTATACTCAACATAAACTTTCTGGACTCATAAAAACAAACAGGATCCAAATTAAGAGAACTCAGTGCGAGTGGGTTATAAATTATAATTAGATTAGATATAAAATTACTATACTCAACATAAACTTTCTGGACTCATAAAAACAAACAGGATCCAAATTAAGAGAACTCAGTGCACTATATTCTACGTGTGCATACAAACCAAGTTAGAATTACTTAGATTGATGATCACTAACCTTTATCCTCATGTATCAGTTCTGCACAATTCCACATTCTATGAACTGATGTAAGCATAGAGGGTTAGCTTCTCACTCAGTTGAAGAATCTTGACTCTCCACCAACATCAGGCCTATCTATGGTAACCTGTTGATCAAACCTGCAAGGGCTCAGCCTTTTTTTTATTCAATATTTCAATCCAAATGATTCTATACCTGATGAATATCTGAATAAACAAACCAAACCCAAAAAGGGGTTAAAAGTTAGAACTCAAGTCGTGCCAGTCAAGATGCTACATAGTTGGGCTCTCATGTTATGTTATCTAAAATTTGCCCTTTTGAAATGTGATACAATATATGCACATCAAAGCATCTAGGAAGGGTTTCATGGCACAAAACTTCACAATCCACAAACAATAAATACAAATTTTGAGCAAAATAAACTCAACTAATGCAGATGCCAAAACAAACTCGAGGTTAAAGATTTAGAGAAAATGAAAAATGCCTAACTATTTTTCTTCATGGCAGCAAATTCAGATGCCAACAAATAAATTCTTCAGAAATGAAAGACGACAAAAAAAAAATAACCCTTGAAGGCGGTATGGAGTCACCACGTCATATGATTGAAAACTTTCTCTGCAAAGAGAAACTAACAGATATAATATTCTAAAAAAGCTACTAAAAAGCTAATCTAAATTCAGAAACCAACAGATATAGTATGCAAAGAGAAACTTACAGATATGGTATTAGGAATAGCTGCTTATATATTGTATACTGTATATATAAATAACAGAGCTCAATTTTGCATCTTTAAAACCATTGTTCTCGGTGAAGAAGCATGTATATTCAACCACAATATTAGATATACTGAGTAAAAAGATTATACCCTTTCATTGGATCTCTATACTTTGCTTTTCTAAATAGACAGAACCCTGAAGCAGCCAAAAAGATGTATACTCACTATATGAGCAGAATTGAAAATTCTCACAATACAATTTGACAAAATGTGCCACTAAATTAAATCAAAATAAATACCCACTATATGATGGCAATTGAAAATTCTCCCTTTTGTTTTTTCTTTATTGTGCTTTAAAGGGTGTAAAGGGTGATGAGGATAAAGAGTGAGACTTACACATGCTAAACTGTATTGGGACGAAAATTCTCCCTTAATTTGTTTCAACAGTTTAGTCTTTCTATCCCGTATCTTGGTTCTGGCATTTTGTAATTGCTTCCATCAATAACCTGTTGATAAATCCCACCACAGATTGATGGAGAACATGAAATCATAAAAACTCAAGTGGAAATGGAAATTGTTGGAACTGATAAATAAAAAAGCATCCTGTAAACACATTACATGTTAATCCATAAAAAGCTCAGGGATATTAAATGACAGTGAGGTCTTTGATTTACATACAATATGATTGGATTTGTTGGTGATTCTTGATGCCAATTCCGGATTCTCCAACAACAACATATCTTCTTGAATTACTCGCTGAGCAATTACAGGTTGTGAAGGGCCAAAGAAGGAACCTTAGCTGCTTAAAAATAAAAGAGATATTTAAAAGATTGCATTAATCACAAGTTACTTTGAAGAGTAGCCAACACTTACATTATATGAAAGAAAAATATTCCCAATGAAAGTAAAATCCTCATTGTATAGTAAAGTCCAAAGAAAACTCTAGCAAATATTCTCCATCAACAACTCATTTATACAGGAAAAAATACACCAACATTAATTAGTTGAAACCAATGGAACAAAAGCTCAACCCGGTTAATTAAGGTTTCTGATATTGTAAGGAAATAAAAAATAGCAGCCATCAAACACATACCTAGAAACAAACCCGTATTAATTAAATTCAACCTGGGCATTAAAAAAAAAACACAACAACAAAAAACGAAGTAGATCACATCTCAAACACCACACAATCATCAATATGCCCAAATAAAATAAAAATTCTCACTGAATGGTAGTTTCTTGTATAATGTATATACCTCATCCACCGATCTCTGCACCACAACACATACAGAGGCGATGGCTTTTTCGTCCCATTTTTCTTCTTCTCCTTTTCCTATTGTTCTTGGATTTCAACAGATGAAAAAGTCTATCAAACAAATCAGCCATTGCAAGACTATTAAAACCATGAAAATCTTTTCCATTCACACCGAGATTGAGATAAAAACTAACCATGGCGGGCTTGAGCTCCTTCATTCTTGAGCTCAGCCTTCAATTTGTTTTATTCCTTATCTTTGGTTCCAAGTTCTTCCAAGCCCCCTCTTGGAATTCTTTTGAGATATGCTTTGGAGATCTCTTTCAGTAGCAGAAACCGCTTTCCCTTTCCCAGATTCAGAAGCACACAGAAAAACAACCACATAAACAAAATTGCAAGAGAAATAAAAAAAGAGTGTAATCAGTTTAAATACCTAATTGGGATGAGGCAGAGGTCAAGCGAAGGCAGAGGCGGATGTTGAGGCCGGTGGAGCCGGCGGTTTTGCTTCACAAATCTTCATCTTTCTTTCTTCTTCTGGATGGCCAATGAACTCGTGCTTCTGAAGTGCCTACTGTTTTTTGATTCATCGAGGGCAGAGGTTTTTGTGCGGGTTAAAATTTGGGGTGGGATTTTGAATTCTTGAGTATCTGCAATTAAAGTGATTTTAAAATTCAAATTTTTGGTGAATAAAATTCAAATTCTGAATGGGGAAGAGAAATGGATGAAGAGTGGGGCGGTTTGGGATTTGGATTGAGGAAGAGAAGGGTGCCTGAAACAAATTTGAAACAAATCTGGGAAAACCTCTTTTCCAATCCGAATCCAGGCAAATTTGAAATTTGAAATTTTTTTGCTTTTGTTGAATTGAATTCTAAAGGAAATGTAAAAGCTGATTTCTAAAGGAAATGTAAAAGCTGATTTCTTGGAAGAGGGGACAAAAGTAGAAGCTATGACAGCAACAATTCATGAGCCGATTCATGAGCCGATTCATGAGCCGTTTAAGCCGCACTATTCATAAGCTATTTCACTGTTCATAAGCCTTTATGTGAGTAGACACTGTTCATAAGGCAATCATTTTTATATTATAATAGATTGTTGAAATGACAGCAATCCTAATCAACAGAGTTCAACTTCAACATCCAACATCCCAATGATGTTGAAATGGAAAAAAGGCCAAATATATCCCTTTTGTTTCAAAAAAAGCCAAATCTATCCTTTTTTTATTTTATTACCAATTTTATCATCTACATATGCTAATTATATCCGGAAATATCCTAAATTCACTAATCGTGGAATGGCTGCTGACGTGGCAATAAATTAACTTAAACTCTACACGCTAGATGGGATTTGAAGTGTCTCTCAATTAGGGCTGGGAAAAAATACCGAGTATACCGCATACCGCACATACCGTATCGAAAAAAAAAATATCGAAATTTTCGGTATACCGTAATTTTCGGTATGGTATCATACCGAAAAAAATTCTCCGTACCGTATACCCTACCGAACTTTACGGTATGAAAAAATTTCATACTGTTGCCGTACCGAACGAAAGTTTCGGTATGAAATATTTTCATACCGTTTCCATACCGACATTCCGGTAAGTTCGGTATATACCGCTATACCGAACATTCAGTACATACCGACATACCGTATCGCGGTATATACCGACATACCGTACATTTACTACATACCGACATACCGGTATTGCGGTATATACCGGCATACCGAACTTTCGCTATATACCAACATACCGATATTACGGTATATAACGGTATCGCATTATATACCGATACCGTGGTATATACCAAAGTTTGGTACGGTAGCGATATACCGCGGTATCAAAAAAATTTATACCGTTACCGTACCGAAATCTTACGGTACGGTATGATACCATACCGAAAATTTCGGTATACCGAAAATTTCGATATTTTCGGTATTTTTTCGATACGGTATGTGCGTTATGCAGTATATTCGGTATTTTTCCCCAGCCATAATTGAGACACACTTCAAATTCGATCCAGCGTGTAGGGTTTAAGTTAATTTATTGCCACGTCAGCAGGCATTCCACGATTAGTGAATTTAGGATATTTCCGGATATAATTAGCATATGTAGAGGATAAATTCGGTAATAATATAGAAAAAGGATAGATTTGGCTTTTTTTAAAACAAAAAGGATATATTCGGCCTTTTTTCCATGTTGAAATTAGAAGTTCGACACCTTGGCCATCCGAGTCCTCGGTCATCAGTCCGCCGTTGCATGCGTTGTGATACCACATTGTTAAAAAAAAATACAGGATTTCTGACAATTTCACACTATTAGAAAAAAAAAAAAATCAAACTAATAAATCATCCAACTGTGAACAACACCCTACTGTTGGAATTTTTTTCAAACATCTTCGGATCATCCCATTGTTCATCACATTGATTTTTGAACATGCAAGTTGACGAGAATTCAAAAACATTTCTCCTCCACAATATATCTTGGCGCTCCATATTAAGGCAAACTGCTCTTCTACAGTGGTGATGAACGAGAAACCTGCATGTTGGGAGACGAGTATGGATTATCTGTGTGTTGAGAATGGTGGGGCAGGTATGGGTTATATGGTGTAATTGAATAATGATGTGTATATAAAGAAAGTTTGACGTTCGACCCCTTATCTTTTTTTTTTTTTTTTCCTTTATTCTTTGTAAATTGTAATTTTGTATTACGTGCACTTCTATATTCATTTCTCTAACTTGGAAAGAAAAAAAAAAGGATTTTTTAAATATTTTTTTCCGATCAATGGATTTTTTAAATATTTTAAATTGTGTGTATGTGATAATCGTGTGGATGGTAAGTGAGTTGCGTAAATAATCGTGCCCTTACTATTTTTAACGAGTTTATTAGGTCGATGGGATTTTCTTATCTAGGGGTGTAAATGAGACTGATAGGCTCGTGAATTGTTCGAGCTCGGCTCGGTCAAAATTTGGTTCAAGCTCGACCCGAAATGACTCAGTTCGAACTCGAGCTCAGCTCGTACGTAACACACATGATCTCAAATAAAGCCAACCATTATTCGTCTCGAAAATTCGATAATAGACTCGATTTATGTTTATACATATATATTTATTTATTATTAAATATAAAAATTATATAAAATATTAAAAGTATAGTATTATTATTTATTATTTCTTTTAATTTTCAATTAAAAATATATTATTAATTAAATATTTTTAAAATTATTTAAATATGTAGATTAAATTAAATATAATTAAATATATATAATATATTAAATATAATTTATTTGATAAATTATGTGAGAATAAAAATGATATTAGTTCGAATTCCACTCGACTCTGTCAAAGCTGTCAAAGCTGGGTTCGAAGTAACTCGATCAGGACTCGTCAAAGCTCGGCTCAATTCTTACCCTGTGCTTCGGCTCAGCCGAGCTCGTTTACACCTTAGTCTTATCTTTGATTTCCACATAATTCCCACAATTATTTGCTGATAGTTACCGATTAGGGTTCGGTTGAATAGAAATAAATCTCTAGGGAGATCCAATTTCCGATTCAGTTTCAGCAATGCCGCCGAATGTGCCGGCGTCGACGGCGCTAGCACGTCTGTTTTCCCGTCGAAGCTTATTACGGAAGCGGATTCCAATTCTTTCCAATTACAACCAGAGGTGTTTAAGCAGCATTGCCGGGTCTAATTTATATGCTTCCGCGGATAAAATTGGTAGCCGGAGTTGTCGGAAATTCAATCTGCCCGATGGTGGAAATGCCGCAAGTAGTAGTATTGTTTATCAGAAAAGGGGTTTTTTGGGGTGCGGTGATGGTGACGAGGGGATGCTATCAAAGGTACATGAAGAAAGGCGGGTTTTAGGGTATGCTTTACTTAGCTTATTTCATTAACGATGGTATTTTTGGCTCTTATTGTATCAGCTGGTGGCTGTTGGGAGAATTAATGTGCTTTTTATAGCAATGCTTGGATATTTAGATAAAGCTCGAAGTTTTAATCCAAGTCAAAAGAATTTGAAGTTGTGCTATGATTGTTGGATCTCTACATGGTTTAGGTCGATGTTCGGTAGGATGAGAATTAGGGTCTTGAAGAATATCTTTGAATTGAAATGATCTCTCGGTTTTTGTTTTTCGTTTAAAAAAACTAAAATAGTACTCTGGGCTGTTATGTCTGAGCCTCTGAGGAGCCACATTCTGGTAGCCTGTAGGATCTTCCTGAAAATTCTATACGTTAAACAACTTGAAATGGAAAGCCCATTTTGTCGAGCATTAGTAATTCCTGAATCCAATGCTGCAGTTGTGCTGATTAATCTTTTGTTATTAGGTATTCACCAGAACAATTGTTCAATGTGGTTGCTGCTGTTGACATGTATGAAGATTTTCTTCCCTGGTGTCAACGATCAGAGATAATTCGTCGTAATCCTGATGGCAGCTTTGATGCGGAGTTACAAATTGGGTTCAAGTTTCTTGTTGAAAGTTATATGTCCCATGTGACACTGAACAAGCCCAAGTTAGTTAAGGTGAAAACTCATTTGAATAACAGAAATTTTGCTTTTTTTGATGGAGAGAATTTTTTTTTTTGGTTAGTCATGTTTCCTGTGCTTTAATATGTTCCTACGCGATGAATTATCGCTGTGTAAAGCTGTAGACATTCTATTTGAACTTTAGTCACCTGCTAGCGAAGTATACATTCAATAGAATGTGCTTGTAGAATTATCAACAGATACTGTGCTTACCGAAGTTTTTCCCTCTTGGGCATTGCTCTTTCCAATTCCATAATGCATTTACAGATTTACTAAAACTATGTCTTTGTTCTTGACAATTATTAAGAATGTAATAAAATATAAAAGAGAAGCATTGAGGAAATTCAAAGTATTATAATGTGTTTGGTATTCAGAGAGAACAATGAAGAAACATTTTGTTATGTTTGGTTTTTATGAACATGAACGAAAACTGAATTATATTGAACTCTAATACTTCAAATTGCAAATGTTTATTTTTCAAAATCTTTTTTTACATGTTTCTTTTTAATAAATCATCTCACTTTTCTAACTTTTTGTTATTCAATTTGTTTACATCTACTATAACACAATTGTGAAAGTCTTTATTTTCTTTATATTTTTGTACACTTTTGCGAGGGATATCAAATTCTTTTGGCTAGTCATGTTTTTTCTCGCACTTTTCTCTTTCTTCCTACTTCTCTTTGTTAGCCAAATACAAAATATAATTTCCTCTCATTGTTTTTCTCCCCTCCCCTTATTTCCAAGAAACAAACATAGAATAAGTTGAAAATTACAAGGTAGCAGATAGAGATCCTGTGCTTGAATTCATTGCTGATATGGCATTCTTAGTTTAGCTATTATTGTATAACCCAGTTACTAGATGTTTAATTGTTGGGTGAAGTGCTAATATGAATTGTACAAGCTGTATACTTTTGATTATTATCTCAATGAATTCATTTATATATTGGTCTTATTATAATTATTATTGAACTGGGTGTGTGTTCGAGGTTGTTTTGCAACATTGCCTTTGGTTTCACATGAAGGAGTTGAGCTATAACGTTTTCATATTTCACAAATTGGTTGGGAAGTGCTCAAACATCTTACACAACTGCTTTGCTAGGTCTCTTTTAGTAGTATAAGAAGAATCTATTAATTGATCTTGGATGAAATCTGGATTAAAATTTGTAGAAAATCTGGATGGATGTTTGGACAGAAAATTCCTTTTTTATGATGACTTCCATCCTTGTTTCATTTGTTGATTTTTGTTATCTACTTTGTTATTTTGCAGACAACTTCCTCTGAGAGTAACCTCTTTGATCATTTGATAAATATCTGGGAATTTAATCCTGGACCTGTTCCTGGATCTAGCAATGTATATTTCTTGGTTGATTTCAAGTTTAAGTCACCATTATATGGCCAGGTAATTTCTTATGTCTTTAGCATGAGTATTATTTCACCACCTGAGCACTTGAGGAACAGAGAACAGAATGTCTGATAATATATTTTTATCTATCAACTCTTGACTTTTTCTGAATTTCATTACTAGGAAGGATGAAACCAGTTAGCAGCATAAGATTATATGAATTTGCTGTACTTCAATTACAATAAAGCATAAAGACATTCAATTATCACTTTCCTAATTGTTGTCCTTAATGTTAGGTGCTTAATTTGGTTTTGTTTCCTTGACATTATTTGGCATTCGCAAATTGATGTGGTTCACATCTTTATAATTTGTTGTTTAAACATCATTCGCTGCTTTCTACTTAACAGGTTGCAAATATGTTCTTCAAGGAAGTGGTTTCTCGTCTAGTCAGTTCGTTCACTGATCGATGTCGATTAATTTATGGACCCGGGGTGCAAGTACTTGAACACACTCACTAGCAGAATACATGATGCATCATTTTTTTCGCCATGCTGTCAAAACCCTGATTAATCGATTAAATTCTTAATGACACGGAACAAAAACTATCGCTTATTCATCTGCATAACATGCTTGTTGTCACCTCTTGGGTAAGATGTCCTTATTTTCAATGATAAAGGACGGCGGAGCCAGTAAATTCTTTTTTATATCTGTTGTAGTGTTGTCAAATTTTCAAGCGATGTATTGCTCCTACCTGTCATTATTTTTGCCTGCTCCAAAGAAAAAACTTAATTACAGGTACAATAGAGAGCATATATGCCAAAATAAGAACCGGAATTAAATTATATAGATTGAGTTGTAAAACTACTGCATTACCTTTCCTGTTACTGATTACCCTATGCGTGATGATGTGCTTTGTCTCTGTTTTTCATGTATTTCATACACTATTAACTGAAGGATTGGTCTTGTGTATTGTAGACAAAGCCTCAGCCTACTACATGATAAATATCTGGAATGAGGAAATGCTGGAGGTAACATATACTACTATGACATGAAACTTTAATGTTTGATAGTATCTTTTAATTATTATATAGTTCTTTGTTTCTAAAGAAAAATGTGAATGCTTAAACCACTAGTTAAAAAATGGTGAGGAAAAGTTTGGTTCATAATAATTGAAGGGGCCAATGCTATCAAGTGAAAATCTACTTTGACCACACTAGCCTTAAGCACACAAGGAGCTGTCAAATTCTGATGGCAGCCTTGGATTATCTCCAAAACTTTTTCCAATAATTCATTCTCTTTTATGCTCCCTCCAGCTGGAAAATGGAAAGAAAAATATTTGATGTTTATACTGCAGATTAAAGTCTGTGGGGATATATATCCCATTATCAGCGTGTTTTGATTGATTAGGCTGTGTTTTTCATTACTGTCCTTAAAATCACAAAATATTCATCTGCACCACAGAATTCTTCTGCCTTTTGATATTTCCATCAAAATCGATACAATTATCTTTAGTCGAGCTCGGTCATTGATTGTTTGTTCCTTTCTTTTTTTCTTTCTCATAATCTCTCTTTTTAAAAATTTGTTTTTTGGGGGGTTAATTATCTGTTCTTTTCTCCTGCCAAATACATAAAGAGAATAAAGTGGAAATCCTTTTCGGCTAGCATATCTTTGTTTTTCATTTTGATTACTGATTGCACTCATAACCAGGTTGGAAATTAGTAGTAATATAATTGTGTATACAACTGAATGATTGTGGGCAAATTTGCAACTTGAATCTATCCAAACAAATCCTAAAAAACCTATGCATGTATGATGAGACAGCAGGTTGATCTATTGGTGTAATAAGACAAGAAAGTGCCAAAGGAACAGAATGCATTGTACCATTACATCAAATAATTGTCCTTGTGTGAAATGCCCTGTAATCCTTGAACGTAATTTTGAGTTTTGACCGGATGTGGTGATTTGGAGTTCTTTTACCTTTTCTCTTTGCACCCAAAAGAAGAATTCGTTTTAAATGCATTGAATTATCTACTGAAGAATATATATATGCAAGGACATGTATTGACCAAATATACTGGTCTGTAATTAGTAAAGAATCATTTATATAAATAAATAATTTCATTCTTGTAACAACAGTCTTTGTTGTTTTAACAATAATGAAACTTCGCTATAACGATAGAATATGGCCAAATTGAGTACTCTGGTTTTCTGTGTTGATTGGATATATTCATACTCTTGGTGATCCAAGATTAATTTTTATAGGTACCGGGTGGTAGATGGAAGGTTATGAATAAATCTCTCAAATTAGTTTTTACAAAATTAATTAAATTCAACACCTTAGTCCTACTATACATTACCATACTGTACATCACATTTTTATGTGATGAACTTAAAAATAAAAATGAGTATATTATTATTATTATTATTATTATTATTATTATTATTATTATTAAAAAGAACATAGAATAACCAACAGCGGGCTTGGTGGATTGGGGCTCTAGTCGCTTAAGCAAGGTTTCGGGTTCGAGCCTTGTGTATGTAAAAAACTGCTTTGCGAGAGGCGCTTCATTGCCCATGCAAATTATCGAGTGATTAGTCTTAGGTCCAATCTGATTTGGGGATACCCGGTTATTCAAAAAATAACATAGAATACAATAAATTCAATGTTGCCGAGAAAATTTGGTGTCCACACCATTACTTCACCCGAAAAAAACAGATATTTCTTCAAATAGCTGAATTGTTAAAATGTTTTTCTTTGTCTGTTTTTCTTTTTATGGAAATTAAATTAATACGTAACTTAGAAAAATTAGAAGTCAAACGATGCATAAATGTGAGTATGTGACAACTATTTTTTTTTTTTTTAATTAATTAGATTGATGATAGAGGATGAATGACATCATGCTTGATAGGCACTACACGACCATACGATTTATTAATCATTTTAGACTCTGATTTCAGATTAATCGCTTTCACAGATATTTCATCTATACACAATAATGCGGTTACTGCAAGGGTATTTTAATATATATGTATATATCATATATATATATATATATATATATAAAATTTTGTATGATTGCAATATCTAGAACCATAGTAAAAAAAAAAAATCGGACCAAAATGGGAAAACTAGGATGAGAAACACCATACATTTTAGGACATGTGTCACCCAGTTGTAACAATCACCTGATCTGCCGGATTTTGTAGGTAATAATGCGAGACTCTTTTGGCAAAGTATTATATCTTTTCCTCATATTTTTTTTTTCCAATTCTTTTATTCAGCTACGTTATTCCACATAATTTTGTGATTTTCTATTTAATTAATTAAAGCTAGTATTACTCTTTTTTTTATTATTTACATCTGAATAGGGGCACAAGAGATGGAGATGGAGGGCTTTGTGATGATGGTCTGAACAAGGGAGTAATCAAGCTTGATCGAGCTTTTGAGGGACAGCCTGGATTAGGAAAAATGGGGTTTAATTAATTTGGGTGTGAAATTGGAAAGGGAATAAAATTAGCTTAGGAATATTGATGGGGAAGTCTGGTACCTCGTCGACTTAATTGGGTCCTACTATATATAGGTCCTGTTTGAAAAAAAAAAAACTAAATCCAATCAGCTAATTTGTCTCACAATATGAGATAAAATAGCTTATTTAAAAAGATAAAATAACTTAAAACAGTGTTCAATCAGCTCTTTTTTAAAACCGCTGCAAATAGCAGCATTTTAGATTTTAGCTTATTCTAGGCAAAAAATTAGTCTCAAAATTATCAAACAGCTAATTTTAATTAATTATTATTCACATAATCAGTTAACAACTAATTCCCAAACAGGGCCTATGACTTAATATTAACATTTAATAACTTCCAGGTTGACTTAAAAAAACACATGAGTATAACCCAAATAATGCCCATTATCCCTAGCTAGTATGCAGAATAACAATAATTTCAATCGCGGGATTCCTACCTAGTGTTCGCTATCTATATTGTGGGTGTCGCAGTATTATTATATCACAACGGTCAATGAGAGCAAGGAGATTCATATCAATCTGGTTACGGCACTGCTTCCTTCAAATTATGCATATACAGACATTACAAAACATGATTTCAGGATTTGTAATCTCCCATCATATATATTCTTACACCACACTAAATATTTCTCCCATCATAGATGCAGACACCGCAATCTGCAACCGAATCAGACAGTACTACATGCATTATGCATAGAAGGATTGGACATGCACATCTTGACATTTCATTTATTAGGACATGTGTGTTGACATTCAATTAAAATGACATTTTTTCTAAATATACTTCATGATACCTGTATATCTATTCTATGTGTTCCATTTTATGTAGTTACACAATTTAATTTTTTTTTTATAAATTAAGATATATTATATTTTTTGCACTTATTAATTAGATTTACAATTGATTAAAACTTTTTTGTTTCAACTATTCTCTATGATAGTTGTCCCGGTTCTGAGTCTTATAAATGTAAAAGTTTGCATTGGGGGTCATTTTTCTAAATTCACAAGTACCTCTATGTTATTCTTAGCTTCTAAAAGGAAAGATACCGAAAGAGGCCAAGAAATCATTTCAGTTGACAAAGGGGAAAAAAACTATATTCTCTATATATGATAATTATTTTGGTAAATCTTTCACCATAAACTTGAAATAACAGTCACACTATAATTGCCGGATGTGGTCGCCGAAAAAAATGTATGTAGTCGATGTAATTGCCGGAAGTATATATGTATATAGGGTTTAGGTTTTAGGGTTTAATTGAGATCGAGGGTATACAAAATTAAAATTTATTTTAAATTAAAAAATGATTAATATATTATATTAAATTATATGTAATGCATAATTTTATTTTATTTTTTGCTAAACAACTTCTACAGGCTAGGAAAGAGTTGTGAGAGCGCATGCCACATAAATTACAAAGGGATAAAAGAGAGTAGGGGAACTTGACCACTGGGGCAAGTCCCCAATCCCCATATGTAATGCATAATTTTTTTTTTTTTGGAGAGCCATTGAAGGCCTGGGAAAGGGGTGGTGGGAGCCCATGCCACACAAATTACAAAGGGAAATAAAAGGGAGGGATAGGGGGCCGGTGGGGATCGAACCTCCAACCTTCCGTTGAAAGTTTAGGGATATGTAATGCATAATTGGGATAGCTAGAGTGTGATATAAGTAGAGTTATTTTGAATTTTAGATGGGATATTTGAAAATGCTATGTTAGTAATAGGTATTCAATGTATTCAATGTATGTGCATGCATTTTTTTGTATAATAGTAATAGGATGCATGCATTTTCTAGAATACTAGTAATTAATAAAAATAAACGAATATTTCAAAATCAGAATGTCAATTCAAATGGTGAATGAATTTAATTTGTTAGAAATGGTAGGAATAATCATTAATTACTCCTATTAATTAATTAATAGTATGAATATGGACATGATAAGAGTAATAATATATAGTACGAGTAGTGTAGTACTAGCATATACTAATCAGGTCAAGTCTGTTCAAGACATCAAGTAGAGGGCATTGCAATATACTTCCTCTGTTTTCTTAAAAATGAAACATTTACATAGTTGTTATTATTCATTGAGTAACTTTAATTCAATTTTTTAACATAGTTGTATAACACAAAACATAGTCAAGTGAGATCTTGTTGGATTCGTCTAATCGTGTAGTTTTAAAATATCAAATTTTTATAATTTTTACTTTTATACACTTTAAGATATTAAGTATTAAAAGTGTGGATTGGATTGTATGAAATGCCGTAATATTTCAATTTTTGAAAACGAAGAAAGTATACTACTCGGTATATATTCTGATTGAAGAATGAATGATGATGTGATGATGCAATTGCATTGGCATGCTTCATCGTAACCTATTAACCCATCCGATCCAACCAGCCAGTCCCCGCTATGAGGCCGTGTAACATGGCCTATGGCACACGGTCCCAAAAAATTGGTGACCTTTTTTAAAAAAAAAAAAATAATAATAATAATAATAATAATAATAATAATAATAATAATAATATGATAAATTAAAATAAATTTAATCTAATTTGTTGAATATGTTAATTGGAGGCTCATTAACTCAATTTGGCGTGTACCAGGTATATATCCTCAAGCTACATTTGGCCTAAGACTAATAATCCCTCGAGGATCTGGTGGACATTGAAGGGTTGTCTCTCCCAAAGCAGAATTCTATATACACAAAGGCTCGAACCCGAGACTTTTGCTTAAGCTGTCAGAGCCCCATACCACTAAAGCCAACTGAGTTTGGTCAGTTTGGTTTTCATTATAACTAAATTTGATAAATGGTGTAAAATAAATTAGAATTCTTTTATAATCTTGCACGGGACTTAATGGCATGATTATTTTAGCAATTGAGAAAGATCTTTCAGAGATGATAATAATAATAATAATAATAATAATAATAATAATAATAATAATAATAATAATAATAATAATAATAATAATAATAATTAAAGTATACTATACTGATGTTTTTTGAAAGAGTTGGGTTCAATTGTTCTCCTACTTAGCTTGTACAAATGTATAGCTCACACGCCGCAACGTATATGGAAAAAATAATTATTTAGTCCTTTTTTTTTAAAATATTCAAAGCGGTCCGTTAGTAATTTTTTGCCCCATATAGTCCCATACGTTTGCTAATTTTTTCCAATTTGGTCCTAATTACGTAATTAGCCCAAGGTCGCTGACGTGGCCGAAGTAAATCCTATTTTACATCCACGGTGGTCAATCTGGAGTCTTCACACATAACACACCAAATTAATAAATGTTTGAAATAAATATTTGAAGGCAGCCATAACATATCACTACTCTAATAAATACCTCTAGGCTCTAGTGGGTCAATTGAACCCTTCTTTACTGAGATGATAGACATAGTTTCTACATGATTCACATTGAGCTCTCATTGAGGTTACCCAACCATAAAGAAACAACAACCATTCACAACAATAACATAGGAATTTTGGTCAACAGCTACCGCAGTGCATTTTCTTTTCAGTCTCGGTGGTTTTTGGTGTTTCTCAAGAAAATGGAGACCAATTGTGATATATAATGCATGCAAATGAATTGTTGGTGTTTTTTTATGGGTTGGGTAACCTCAATAAGGAATGACTCAATGCGAACCAAGCAGAAACTATGTCCATCATCCCAGTGAAAATGGTTCAATTGACCCTTTAGAGTAATTTTTTAGAGTAGTGATGTGTTATGACAACCTTCAAACATTTATTAAAATAGTGTGTTATGTGTGGGGACTCCAAATTTGCCACGGTGTATGTAAAATGTGATATACTTCGGTCATATTAGCAATCTCATGCTAATTACATAATTAGGACCGAATTGAAAAATATTAGCAAACGTAGAGAACTATATGGGACAAAAAATTAGTAACGAACTGATTTGGATATTTTGGAAAGAAAAATGACTAAAACATCATTTTTTCCCAACGTACTACCTCCGTTCCTTTTTAATTACCACGGACCCACATTTCACGCAATCCAATATACATTTTTAATCGTTAATAACTCAAATTCCATATAATTAAAAATTATGAAAATTTGATATCTAAATCTATGCGATTAGATGAATCCAACAAGATCTCACTCGACTATATTTTATCTTATATAACTGTACTAAAAAGTCGAATCAACGTTTATCAATGAACAGTGTCAAAATTCCAACTATGTCAATAAATAAGGAACGAATGAAGTATATATTAACGTAATCTAGACAGTGTACTGTAGGATCACTTCACAAATCACAACATATTCACGTCCTTCCACGTGTCGCCTTTCTCGTACAGTGAGTGGGACCCACTGGGGATCTTCCACAGGCCTCCTCAAAGATCAACATTTCGCTGTCCCCACCTCCTTAGCTGTAAGCCACTGCCCACTGCACCATCCTTCCTTTAATTTCTTCTACTATACTTATACTTGATTGATTAAATACAAAAACTATTACTGTATTACCATCATTTAATTTCGCAAACAAAACGAATAAAATTATATATAAAAAAAATGATCTCATAATTAAGTTTGGGAGATATTAATAATTTCTACTTCCTATCTAAATAAAGTAGTTAATGAATATTCCAACCGTTTCATTTTCACCACATATCCTTGTATTAGATGTATACAATTCTTCTTCTGTTTACACTGATAGTCTGGAAAAATTTTCCACAACTCCCATTTTTTTTAATAATTTTTGAAGCACATTGTATTGGACAGATGGCAAACTATG
This sequence comes from Hygrophila difformis, assembly GCA_030278955.1. Taxonomy (NCBI): domain Eukaryota; kingdom Viridiplantae; phylum Streptophyta; class Magnoliopsida; order Lamiales; family Acanthaceae; genus Hygrophila; species Hygrophila difformis. Next base: position 56,271,561 of record JAOANR010000005.1, read on the forward strand.
ACATGGGGGAAGAAACCCTAATTATGACAACACATTAAAAGTCGCCAATATCTCGCAATAATACAGGGACGTACAAAGTCAGGCAAGATCTGAATACAGATGCCTTAATCTTTCGTGGGCCCTTTGTTTGTCTTCAATCCCCCTTTCCCTTCTGCCTATATATATGTCCCTCTACCTGTTTAATTTTATCCTCATTCCATACACGAGGCCATTGAACAAGAAAAAAAAACAAAAACATGGAGACATTCTTTGTGCCTTTAATAATCATTCTGCTTACACTTCTTGTCTGTGGCTTTCGACTTATAAAAAACAGGAAACAATTCAGACATCTTGCTCCAGGCTCCATGGGATGGCCTTACATTGGAGAAACTCTCCAGCTCTATTCTCAGCACCCCAATGTGTTTTTCTCCACCAGGCAGAAGAGGTTTTTTTTATTTATTTTTTTTTCAATTGATTATATTGCTTGTTTATAGTTTGTTAAATTCATTTATTAGATTTTTTCATGTGTAATGTTCACGTGATGACAGGCATGGAGAAATCTTCAAGACACACATTCTAGGTTGTCCGTGCGTTATGCTGGCGAGCCCTGATGCAGCCCGGTTTGTCCTGGTGACGCGGGCGAATTTGTTCAGGCCAACATATCCTAAGAGCAAGGAGAACCTAATCGGTACTTCAGCCCTGTTTTTCCACCAGGGGGAGTACCATATGCGCCTCAGGAAGCTCGTCCAGGGGGCGTTGTGCCCGGACAACCTTCGCAGGTTGATTCCAGGGATCCAGGCTCTCACCGTGTCTGCATTGACTTCATGGGCTGATGGAAGAAGAGTTGTCAACACTTATACTGAATTGAAAATGGTCCGTACGCCATGAAACGTTGCCAATTTCCTTGCTTTCTTGTCCGTGTATTAATAATTCAGGTTTCTAATGCTGCACAATTATACAATGCATAATAATGCAGCTATCCTTCGAAGTGGGAATTCTAGCGATTTTGGGCCACGTGGAGGCTGATTACAAGATGGAGTTGAAAAAGAACTACAGCATACTGGATAGAGGGTACAATTCTTTCCCCACGGATTTACCAGGCACCCGATATCGTCAAGCACTAAAAGTAAGGACTCACAGATAAATGCAGTAGTCACCCTCGAATAATTAAAGATTAAACATTGAACAATTTAACCATTTTCTAATAATAATAATAATAATTTCATCCCAAGAATTTATGATTTTATGTCACTGTATATAATTCGTATAGGAGTAGTAGTAACTAATCTAACATTGATTGATTATTTGTTAATTTTGAAGGCAAGGAAGAGACTAAATGAAATACTGAGTAGCATTACAAAAGAGAGGAGGGAAAAGAGGGCGACGACCGAGAAGGACCTGTTAAACTGTCTGATCAACTACTCCAAAGACGACGACAAGAAGGGCCAAGAAGCCTTGAGCGATGACCAGATTGCCGATAACATAATTGGAGTTCTGTTTGCAGCTCAGGACACAACTGCAAGTGCCATGACATGGATTGTCAAGTACCTTCACGACAACCCCAAACTCCTCCAAGCTGTCAAGGTAAAATTAAATTAATTTTAACTTCAGTTAATTGCACGTTCACCACATTGTGAACGTCGTAATTTGATCATATTATTGGCCGGCTGCGGCTGCGGGGCGCTGTGCAGGCTGAACAGAAGGCAATTTACCGAGTAAATGGCAGTCAGAATTTGACATGGAATCAGACTAGAAACATGCCGTTAACATCCAAGGTAGTAATAATATACTGAGTTTACTGCGCTTTTTGAGATGGGAATTACTAATAATTAAGTAAACTGTTCTTTGCTTGCATGCATTTCCAATTAAATAAAATTATTAGTATGTGTTAATTATTATCTATCATCATGTTTTTTTTTTTGCCCCCTCTCTTTTTTCTCAGGTGATTTTAGAGAGTTTAAGAATGGCCAGCATTATTTCGTTCGCATTCCGAGAGGCAGTGACCGATGTGGAATACAAAGGTCCGATTTTTATGTATTTTATTATATAATTAAATGAAGTATATCTGTATTCAGTGCATGCAGATAAGACAAGTGTGCGTATATGCATCAGGAACATATTGGTAAAAATAAAATAAAATCCAACCCCTCCTACCGTAAAAGTTCTACATCATCATCAGTTGATACCCCTGACTTTCGATTTTGTACCAATCCAACTTAAAGAAAATATCTACTCACTCCGTCCCATATTTATCTTATTCGACACTGTAGATACGGAGTTTAAGAAAGTTGTATTTTATTATTTTCATGTGTACTTTTTAAGGGGTAAATTTGTCTCTTTTTGTCTTGTAGTGCAATTGTTAGTAAAATTAAGGATTGGTTTTTCTGTAAATATATGGACATGTAGGGACATTTTAGTAAAAAAAAATTCCATTTTTGGGGTAGGAAGATAAATATGGGACGTCCAAAAACGGAAAGTAAGAAGATAAATATGGGACGGAGGGAGTACAGTATAATATTATGATAAGGTTTTAATTATAAACACTTTGATAATTTTTTAAATATAATTAGATTTTATAATAAAATTATAAAATTATACTACATCCATTCCTATATAAGTGCACTTTTGGGAATTTGACACTGTTCATTGAGTAATTTTAATTCGACTTTTTAATACAATTATATAAGATAAAATATATATATATATATAGTCAAGTGGAATCTTGTTAGATTCGTCTAATCGCATAGATTTAGAATACTAAATTTTTACAATTTTTACTTGTGTGCAATTTGAGTTATTAAGAATTAAAAATGTATGTTAGATTGAGTGAAATGTGGGTCCGTAGAATTTTAAAAGAAACGGAGGAAGTACATCTTAAAAAAATTGCATCATAGCTATTCAAGTTTAATTTAATAAGTACAGGATTGGGACTTGACCCAAGTGGTCAAGCTTTTTGACTCTCAACCTTTAAGTTGAGGGTTCTATGTCCACTTATAATTGTGTGGCATGACCCAAGTAGTATACTACTCCGTCCCAATTTAGACTTCGAAATTTTTAGGATTTCGGAGCCAAACAGAGCCATTAAAGTAGTTTATTATACATCATTTTGAGAATTAGCTCTACTTATTTAATATTTTATCATTATCATAAAATATTATATTTTTTTTAAATTGGCCTGAAAATTATGAAATAGTATCTCTCCGTCCCAATTTAATTAAAACGGTTAATATTGTAATTTATACAAGTAAAAAATTATATTTATAAAGTATATATTGAAACTATACGATTAAATAATTTTGATAATTATATAATTTTAATAACATTATATTAAAGTTGATGAATTGAATTAAAAGTCAAAGACAGATACTCCTTTCCTAAAAATTGTAACAATATTTCACGCACTCCACTACACATATTTCATGTACAATATTTCAAACTGTGTAAAAGTAAAAATTATAAAAAGTTGATATTATAAAACTAGACGATTAGACGAATCCAACAAGATCTTACTTGACTATGTTTTATCTTATATAACTGTGCTGAAAGTTGAATCAAAATTACTCAATGAATAGTAAAAACTATTCACATGTTACGATTTTAACAAAAGGGAGGGAGTATTTGTTTAGAGTTTCGATTGCTAGCTAGTAAAACCAAAAGGTACCTAGGGGACTACTAGCAAAATTTAAAGGCCAAAAGCAAGTGTATAGTATTATAAATATGTACCCCTATATCTCATTTATATTTAGGTACATTTAATTTTTGATATGGTTAATTATTCAATTTTAATTCAATTTTATCTTAAATATCTATGAGAAAAAATATAACTAGAAGAATTTTCCCCTTTACTTTTGTTTTTAAAAATGTTGCAGGGTACCTGATTCCGAAAGGATGGAAAGTAATGCCTTTGTTCAGGAACATTCATCACAATCCTGATTTCTTCCCCGACCCTCATAAATTCGATCCAGCAAGATTTGAGGTATAGCATACATTTATAATCAGCAAAATAAATTACTTAATTCTCTCTTATATTGTAATGAAACAACCAAGCCGTCGAATTAATTGTTAAATCCATCAGTGTGCTGCCAAATGGCCAAACCCCTCATCATCAGCACAGCTCCCCTCCCTGGATTAATTTCCATAAGCAATTATTTCCATTTCCCGACAAAGGGGAAACAAATACTAGTCCAATCCCCACCAGACAGACACCGTTGTTACTAATTAGGACACGCGTCAAGGCCAATTAATCAGTGTTGTTGGTATATATATGTACCATATATCCTGCAGGGATCACCAAAGCCCAACACGTTCATGCCGTTTGGGAGTGGAGTTCATGCCTGTCCCGGCAATGAGCTCGCCAAGCTCGAGATACTCATCCTCCTCCACCATCTCCTCTCTCACTTCAGGTATATACTATACTACTACTACTACTATTACAAATATATGGTTGTTGAATACCTGAATTAGGTACAGAAAAGATGTTATGTATGTATGTATGTATTTATGTATGTCTGTGAGCCCTCCAGGCTCCATGTGCATGATGTGATATTAATTATATATGTATAGGGATGGATAAATGGATATGATCGACACGCTTGCATTTTTGAGTGGTGTGGATATTTTCTGCGGATCGATGATGATTGCATATTGTTTGGCTTTAATTTGTTGTAGGTGTGATTTGGAGGGGACTGAAAGTGGGATTCAGTATGGTCCATTTCCAGTGCCATTGCATGGACTACCAGCCAGGTTTTCCATAGAGGAGGAGGAAGAATAATATTATTATTAAGGCAGGACCAGCACAGCTAGAGATCCCAAATTAAAATTTCTAATGAAAAGAAAAGTAACCCAAAAAAAAAAAAAGTTAAAAGTTAATTTAAACCCTAGAAAATGGGATGTCGTGAAATGAAATGATGCCCCATGCATTCATGTCTTAAGGAGACATAGCTTTCGGATCCATTGTATTGTAGCTAGTAGTGTTGTTCGCAAATCTCCCAATAGATTCTTCTGCGAGAGGGGGCATAAAATGGAGCCTCTCTACTTTATTAGCTTGTTTATCCATCATAGGCTAGCTTCTCTGAATTCGGAAATAATTCAATTCATCATGTTTCCATTCTTTGCAACTATGAAGGATGGATGGGTTTACTTTATTTGTACTACTACTACTTAATTATTATCATGTTGGTAGTGGATTTGAAGCTAGTATTTAATTAATTAAATGGCTTGTAATTTATATGGATATACTACTGCATATTTCACTGCATTGCCAATTCTCTCTCCAATGAATCAATAATGTCAATTTAAAACAATGGGTTTAAATTATTGATGATTTGAGAAATCTAAGATTCTCACGATTATACAGTATATAGTAGTTCAAGTGACCTGTTTTCTACTTTCTTTTTTCTTTTTCTTTTCCTTTTTTTAGTGTTGTTTAATTAGGCATTCTTTCATTTGGGAAAGTAAGGTTGCCGTAGTATAACTAGCTATTAGAGACCCCACAATTCACTTGCCAATCAATATAGAATATATTATGTATACACTCGCAATTGCAAAGAAAATGCACGTTGTTTTAAATGTTTATTATATAGTAATTATATAGTACTCCCTCCGTTTCTAAATAAAGGTTACATTTTGACTTTTTTTACTGTTCATTGTAGCACTTTGACTTCTATTCTTCTTATAGTTATACAAGAAAAAATATAGTCAAGTGAGATCTTGTTGGATTCGTCTCATCTTCTAGTTTTTAAATATCAAATTATTAGAATTTATACTTGTACCGAATTTGAGTTATTAATAATTTAAAATGTGCATTGGCAAACGTGCAGAGGAGAAATGTAACATTTAAAAAGAAACGGAGGTAGTACTATATATAGAGGTGTTTGTTTGTGCGTTTTGGGACAGATTATCTGATTATTGCGTTTGCAAATAATCAGTTAATTCTGTTTGTGTACTAACTTCTAATAATCTATTATTTGCGTTTTGAGGGAATGAAAACGCTATTTTCTTGCAGCTACATTTTGATGCTGCAAGAAAATTGTGTTTAGCTAAAAATAGATTTTACTATATTGTTACCTTTTGAGGTAATGAAAAACGCAAATCCAAACACTTTTTAATGATTATCTGATTATTGCGATTTGAAACAGCATAAACTCATCCAAACACTTAATTTTCTACAGCACGTTTTGTTACAGCAATTATCTGATTATCCGTTTTCTAAACGCTGCAGCACTTTTTAAAACGCACATCCAAACACCTTCATAGTATATAAACATGGCATCTCAAAAGAACAAAAATAAAAAAGAAGTGCATGTGCATAAGGTGAGACCATTAATTAATACTACTAGTACTAATGTGTTGGCCTGGGATATACTGTATGTTCCCAAAAAGTGGAGTAGTTGCATCGGAGGATGAGAGGCTTAGAGACAACCAAGTGGTGACTGACTGTGGGATTGGTTATTAGGTGTGATGAGGTCGACGATGAGGAAAGGAAAGGACGACAAAATACAAACAATTTCATGAATAAATAAATATATACTTCATATTATTATACCTAATAATTTGATTGTCGACTTCAAGACAGATCCATGAGGCACCCCAAAAATAATTTCGAGATCAAGATTCGAAAGTCACTCAAATATAATTTACTAACGCTATTTTTAGTACTAGTGCATTTTCAACCATTTTTTGTTTAACTATATACGTACTTAGCTTTTACATTGTGCACCTATAAACTTCGTTTTTATATATATAAATTTTAAAAAGGAAAAAAAAAAAGTCAAATAAGTTAGTACTATTCGAAAGGGAAAAAAAAAAGCCCACGAAAAGAATGAAATTAAACATGAGAAAAGTGGGTGGTGTAAAGGGGGGGGGGGGGGGGGGGGGGGGGGTCGTCACATGTCCTTTCATTTTCTCCAACCACTTTGGATGTATCATCTTCTTCCAACACATGTTAATATTTCCTTAGCTTGGGCTGACTATGAAGTACTACTATACTTTAAGGTGGTGTCATCGTAGCCTACAATCATATCGACAATGGACATGCATGCCTCTAGCTAGCTAGGCCCTATGATCTTATTTGTGGAATTTTTGTAGAGTACTATAGGCCAATAGAGGGGCACATGCCAACTACTACACCCAGGCCACGGGACACCTTCCCATCCATTCATTTTTCGGACCAATTTCATCTATGTACGTGTCACTTGCATCGTACGTCCTGGTCTTCAACATTTCCAACCCAATTCATATGTTTATCTATTTGTTGTTCCAAAGAAACCAGAAGATGACCCTTATGTGGGAAACTGCATTAAATCCGGCAATGTAGCAAGTTTGTTTGGTACTCCTATAAAAGTTTGGATTAAATGTAGGTTGACATTGCACTCAATTGTGTGATTTGATATCATTAAATAAATTAATAAAATGAAACATCTACAATTGATTCCAGCGATATATATAGAGAGAGAGTGTGGATTGCTTCGAAAATGGAAAATTCCATAAAATTCAATGTCAAGATTAATGATGATATTGATAAGTCATTAAATATCCTTTGATATAACAACCATCAAATTGCATCCTGTGAATGATGGGAGACCACATTCCAGACGTTAAAGGTTTGCATCAGCTTGATATTGAGACTGGCAAAGTTGAAGTTTGACAAGGATGGAGTAGATGTCACCATGAGAGATATCACCGATGACAATAAATTATAGGAGCAGCTCAGATTGGCCATTCACTTCAGGATCCACTTTCTTGGGTTTAATTTGGATGAAATATGTTAGATCGCAGGGGAATGAATGGTTCAGGATATTATTGTGAACAAGAGAATTCATCGACTCAGGGCCATCAGTTTTGAAGGGGTACTAATTTTCAGTGTTTTCCAACAAGAAGTGATAGTTCGATTATTGGATCACCTGATGGAAAAATCAGGTTATATATATTCCTCCAGTTCTATGAGCTAGGTTGGCAGAGACTGCAGTTCCTGAACTTTGTTCACCAATCATGTGATTTTGTGGATGTTTGGGAGTCACCAGATCCGCTAGCATATAGCAGATTCGGAGAGAGAATTGTGAGAGAATATGCTGATTAAATCCGCTATATGCTCCTAAATATGCCGGCTTCCAAACAAGCCCAAAGTACAGATAAAGAGGACTCTTTTGGTTGCTACTTCAGATGCTTATTGAACATGATAAAGTACACATCTTTAATCTCCCAGAACCAGATACCTGCAAATAATACCCTTTCAAAATAGATTACCTACTAATAAATGCAGTGCTGATATCAAGGAGCAGGAGACAGAAAACTAATCACATACAAATGGAGTAAGAGATATGGTTTGTGTTACCAAAAGCCAAAAGGCAAGTCATATAAGGTTATGGCATATAAAGCCTGTGAGTTTAAGTACAATAATACAACCTTTTGAACATTGCATATAATGCACAAGTTCCTGATAAAACTTTTAGTTTGATATCATCAAACCATTATATACAAAATCAGACTCCTGTACAATAGACAATTGTGAAGAATGAACAAGATTTGTCATAAGTAAGAAACTAAATACGAGGCAGTACAAAATAAAAATGAACACTTCACTTCCTGGATATTTGTGGTTCATGACTTGATCGATCGCGCAGACTTCTTCCTCTTGCTTAGAAACATGAAGATCTTCGGGAAGATGAATTTTTTCTTTTTCTTAGCTTTGAGGTCCAGTTGCACGCCAGTCTCAACACTGCTTATATATGAACTTAGAGTGGACTTCGGTTGGACAGCACAAGAATCAGATGTGTTGGCAAGAGTCTCGGATTCTGATATCTTCTCGGAACTTATATTTGAGTTCACTGCTGCAGGAACCAATTCAAAAGATGGCCGCCTTTGTTTGCTCTCTGCTCTCCAGTTTCTTAATTCCTGCTCAATGCACAATTTTCCCTCTACAGCTTCCTCAGACTTCTGCAGTGCATCTTGCAGGGCTTCTTTTCTTTGAGACATCTCGCGGCTAGCTTGCTCTAGCTTACTCAAGCTTGTTAATTCAGACTCCTTAGCTATGTCGATTTGAGAGAGAGCAGCAGCCACCCGAACATTTGCCTGCTCTTCGGCCTCCTGAGCTTTTTTGCTGAGTTCATAATACTCTTCTAAAGACAGTGTCACTCTAGCAGGTGAATCTTTACCATTCTCAAATTCAGCATTCTCACTCTCCACCAATGCTTTTATAGCTGCCAGTGCCAACTTCTCAGAGGCCTTTGCAGCTTCTATTTCCTTTTGAACTGCACGCAATCTACTCTCCATTGTACTGGCCCCCGCCTTTGCTAGTTCAGCTTCTTCCTTTGCTCTTTTGAGCTCATCACTAGCAAGCTTTTCGAGTTCATTTGCTTGGCCGGCCTCTTGAGCTACGACTTGTAGTTGCTTTGGGAGCTCCATCAATTTCTCCCTTTGTTCTTTCTCCCGCGCTTGTGTAAAAGCCATTTCTGATCTTGTCTTAATCAGTTCAGCCTCAAGAGAAGCGACAACAATTGATGCCATTCCTTCCCTTTGCTGAATTGCAGCAAGTTCTGCCTTCTCCTTTTCAAGCTCAGACTTCAACGCCATCGCTGCTGCCATCAAGATATTAACTTCATCAGTAGCTTTCTCAATATTGAGGTTCACCTGCTCGAGCTCCTTCTTTGCTGCCAAAAGAGCTGCCTCAACACTCTCCCGTGTTCCTGTACTTGTTTCTTTGGCTGCATCTTGTAAGTTACCCCCTTCAGCACTTCCTATTTCAGATTTTGAGTCAACATAAGCAGCCAGTTCAGTCTTCAAGTCTTGCAACAATGTTGTTGCAATGTCGAGTTTTGATTTAAGATCCTTAGATGACAATAACTGCTGTGTTACTTTCTCGAGCTCCTCCTCCGCCTGCTTTAAATCCTTTTCCCAGTTGAATATGTCCTGTTCCTTGGCCATAACTGATCCGATTCTGTGTTCCTCTGCCTCCAGATGAGCAACGTGCGCAGACTCCAAGGACTCTTTTGCTGCAATAAGATCAACAGTCAGATCCTCCACAGATTTCTCCACTTCTTTCGACATGGAGATGGCTTCTTCTGTCTTCTTCATGGATTCATCTTTCTCAGCTAACAAAATGTTGTAATCTTTTTTGAGCTGCTCCAACTCGTCTTTAGTAGACTGGAGTTCTGCAACTGCACCTTCATGCCTTGCTCGTGCAATATCGATCTCTGCCTTGGCTGCAATGCTGGCTTCGTCAGCAATGCCTTGCTCTATCTCTGCCACCCGAAGCTTTGCCAGTTCAGAATCCTGCTTCGCTTGTTCTTCCTCCTTTTGCAATCTTTCCAGGTTTAGTTTTAATTCTTCAACCTGCCTTTCAATGTTTTCCAAATCTTTTAGAACCTTCAATTTAGCTTCTTCTGCCTCCTCCGCGTGTTTCTTGTATAATGGTATTGCCTCATGTGCTTTCTCCAACTCTTGTTGTATCACTTTTCGCCTCTGCAAGACAATCAGACAGAATTAGAACCACAGAAAGGGTATCAAAATCATAACAATAAGCAAAATTCACAATGGTAGAGAAGAATATACCTCCACTGTTTGTGCACGATGAGCTTTCCAATCAACAATGCCTCCGAACCTGGAAACAGCAGCCCTCACAGATTCGAAAGGGGCTGCTGTGTCGATTTTCGCAATTTGTGGTTGATCAGTAGCGTGTTGTTTACTGTAGGAATTTACGGCAACCTTGGCAATGAGGCGATTGATGTTACCATTTTTGCCTTCATCAGATAAGGGAGAAATTATGTTATCATCACTGTCCTCTGGTGATGGACGTGCAATTATTTTGACACTTAAATTCTTCGTTGTGGGGGACTGGTTCGACTGGGGCACTTGGCCTGATATGCCCAAGACATCCTCCGCCATTTGTCCATGAGAAGCAGCATCTCCTGATGGCTCTGAGGCAATGTTTGGATTTGTTTCCAATTTACTTGACAAAATGGATTCTGTGAAGATTTTTCCATTATCGCGTCCTACTGAGTCTCTCGTCTCCTGCATTGTAAGAGGGGACTCTCCAGCTACCATAGGCGACCCATCATCGTTCGCTGAAGCATCCATAACAACGGGAGGATTTATAACCAGATTTGCCAACTCAGAAGCACCCAATTCTTCACCACTATTTCTTGCAGCCGATTGATTGACTGCTGAGGGTACAATTGCTGGTGTAGAAGAAGGTTCTTGAGACTCGTATTCTGTGGAGTCCTGAGCACCATCCATCCTGCTATTATAACAAAGATTCAAACAAACATTTGAGAAACTGTGTGCAATCAAGACTTCTCGGATAAACACAACACTTAAGACCTCAACACATCGCAAGTTGTCTAATTAACGACGTAAGAATCAGTTTATTACACCATATCAACAATCCAGCCAATACTGAACAAGAGTACAAAACATTGGATTCTTCTTTCCGTAGACAAAGAAGTTGTGGCACTCTATGTACAACTTAGCTATTCCTAATCCAAATTTTCAGCTCTGATGTAACTTCTATGGCAGTATTAATATCGTGATTTGCATTAGGAATGTTTCTACAGACAGTTCTTAATCAAAGATGCTGCAAGAAATCGAAAACCTCTCAACATGTCTAAATACAAAGCTAACAAAGCCAAAAGTATTAACATTGAGAAACAAAGGAATAACATGAAATCTGTTCTAACACGCCAAATTTAGCAATCTAACATAAAGGTTTCAACAACCATCAGAGATCATTAATGAAAATTCATCCTTAATTAACCTCCAGATCCCTCAAAATAAAACATAAACAGAGAAACATTAGACACAATCAAAAGCAATGCAAATTTAAAGTCTTGCAAAAAAAAGGTAAAAGAAATCATATTAATCAACCACTATTAAAATCCAATAAATTTAAAAATAGAAAAAGCAGCACATAATCCTCCAAGAAATATCCGGCAAATGATGACGAAAACAACTTACCAAGAATCACCAGAAACAAAAAGAGACAGAAATCAAAATTGAAGCTCTGGAATGACAACCCAAAAGACCTCTTCAAAAAATATGGTCTTTGGCTCCGACCAGTCCTCAAATTTCCCCAAAATTCACTCTCAGCCTTAAAATGGCAAAATCAAATGAAAAAAAAAATAATAATCAGGAAAAATAAAGATAAATACTAGATTGAACACGTGTATGGAGACCTGCACAACATCAGGAACGCCGGCGATTTGTTCGCGTATGTATAAATGATCAAATTCAATTTCTTGGAAACTGGATAATTTTTATTTTCTGGTTTCGTGGTTTATTTTCTGGATTTTCGATTCGGCAAAACTAGAAATAATTGTGGTTTGCATGAGAAGCTAAAAGTCTTCGTTGAATATGAATGGATTCTTGAATCACGAATAGTTTAGGGTTGGCGCGGTCTCTTATTTACCTGTGTTTTTTCGACAGAAAGAGTATTTGTAATTTTTTTTGATAAACGAGTATTTGTAATTTTAACATCATTGACATGGAAAATGTATTAAAATTTGTATTTAAATCGATATAAATTGTTTATATATTTGTATTACATTGAAACTAATAAAGCGCAAATCATACAAATTATTAAGGAGCTAAAGGGGAGGGAGGGGCGATAAGAATCAAACTACGTTGAAAGTAGGGGACATGACCAATGGGCCAAGTACTCATTCCATATATATTTGTATTATTACAAATAAAGTCATAAATATTTTATTTCCATTTTTCAATACAAACTTTATGAGTTAAAAGAGAATATTAACTCAGTAGGGTATCAATAGGAATGTAGAATGGAGCAAGGTTGTTAAAACCGGGATCCTATATGAGATCATTTTTGTCTTTGCAAGATCGGGATTGTAGGATTGAATCGGGATCTTATGAAATTGCAATAATAGATGAATCATGCAGCTTAATTAAAAAAAATACAGTACAAAACATTATTATTAAACATAAAAAAAAATTGCACGGTCATGCATATTGCATTTTTTTTTACACATCATACAAAGGAATACAAGTTTTTAAGTTTAAAATTAAAATAAAAAGGTTACTTTAATCTCAAATCATAAAATCCTACAAAAATTTTATGCGTTTAAGAGTGTATGATCGTAAGATCGTAAAATCGTTTAAGATGGTATGATCATAAGATCGTAATATTCTATCATCAGGATCGAGATCTTACTAATTTTAAGATCCTACAAAGATCGGGATCGTTTAAGAAGGTATTCGTAAAATCATAAGATCTTAAGATCATGATTGGGATCTTAACAACTATGGAATGAAGTTTCTCTATTTGTTTTTACTTTAAGACTTCCTCCCTTTTAAAAAAGGTTAACGTTTGCATAGCAAATACTATTTATTGAGTAACTTTGATTCGACTTTTTAACACAGTTGAATAAGATAAAACACAGTCAAGTGAGATCTTGTTAGATTCGTCTAATCACGTAGTTTTATAATATTAAAGTTTTATAATTTTTTATTTTATAAAATTTGAGATATTACTCTTTAAAAATGTGTATTAAGATTTTTTGAATAAAGTATTACTAACTAAAATGTTAAACTCATGTAGTAGTGTAATACAAATCTTAGCAAATGAAGTATTCAAATAGGAGGGAATGACATGAATATTATGCTAGATTAATGGCATCATATACAATAATTTAATATAGAGAGTATATTATCACATAAATACAATTTGTAATCTTTATAGTGTTGACTTTTTATTTTATATAATATAATACTCCCTCCGTCCCATTCCAAATGTCCTACTTACTATTTTTGGATGTCCCATTACAAATGTCTTCTTTCTATAAATAGAAATAATTTTCCCCTCCAACAACTATGTGGACCCCACCATATACTCACAAACCAACTCTACATTAATTCCCGTGCCCAACAGTAACAGGACACTTGGGGTGGGACGGAGGGAGTATTATAGTATAGTATACGATTGTTTAGCTAATCGACATACTTTGATTTTAAGTATGTGGACAAGAGTAAATAACAAGGAATGACACGGTGAATGGGACACTTTAATTTAATTTAAGACAGCTTCGACGTTCGTGTCGTTATTACAGTTATGTACTCCTATTTGTAATCTAATTTTAATTTAGAGTGTCATTAATCAAGGAGATTAAAAAAATAAGTATTCCATGTAGTTTTTTTAATAATTTCCACTATATTCTCCTTATACATAAAATTTGGACGGCAGAATAAATAATTACCCATTAGCTTCGCCAAAAAAATAATTACCCATTTATAATAAATGGATCATAGCAATTTTTTGGAGGGGGTATTTCGGGACATTCCTAAAAAACAAATGTGATCAGAATTTCATAATCAATACTCCTCACTGTACATATCTATGTATTTTGGAGGGGTTGGGCACTAGGGATGGCAATGGGTCGGGTCTGAGTCGGTTCCACAAAGACCCAAGACCCGACCCAGGGCTCGGGTTCGGTTTGATTCCGGGTCTGATCTGGACCCATTGCCATCTTTAGGGATGGCAACGGGTCGGTTCTGATTCTATTTTTGTAAGCCCCAATATCCGATCCAAGCTCCGGTCTTTTTTGGTTCTGACCCGGACCCATTGACATCCCTATTGGGCACTTTACATAGTGGCAAGTCTTCCGATTCCCAAACAATAGGTTGGGAGTTCGAATTCCTACCGGGCCCCATATCATTTTCCTTTGTTCCCTTTAATTTATGAGTCATGGCTCCCACCACCATTTTCACAGGTCTTTAATGAATCATCCAAAAAAATTATATCTATGGATAATGACATTTAACTCTCCGTATTATTATTACTTTTTTTACTAATTAATTAACTACAATAAAAGGAGGGTTGGGAACTTACTAAAGTGGTAACTCCCCCAACTCTCAATCAATAGGTTGGGGGTTCGAATCCCCACCCAGCCCCCTATCCCTCCCATTTGTCACTCTTATTCTCCCTTTCCAGACCTTCAATGACTACTAAAAAATAAAAAATAAAACTTCAATAGGAGAGAGAGCTTCGAAAATCCAAACTACCTTTGGACCCATAATAACGAAACGGAGCCAAATGTAATTATATATTTATATTAACCGTAAAATGAATTCACTTTCGCCTAACGTTATGGTGTCACCATCCATATATAGTTCACATTCAAGAATTTATATTGTACTACTAATATTATTATTTTTTAAAAAAAATGGATGAGACATTATTGCAAGTAATCGCCCCTTAATTCTTAAAATAATTTAATATCTATAAAAATAAGGCATGCATGTATTGTTGTATATTAAAAATACAATCTTTTCCATCGAAAAAAAAAAAAAATACAATCTTTAGTGCTTAATAAAATTGAAATTGCTTTCTTGCCTTTATGTATAGAAGAATATAATAGGTGAAAATTTCTTATCCGTGTCCAAATGTTGGGTATACCAAATTCTTTGGTTTTGGTCAACTCAACAGAAAAGTTGCTCTTCCATTTCTTTCACCACATGATTCCAAAAGACAAATTATAAAAATCATTCATTACCTTTCATTTCGTTGTTTCAGCTTCCAATAAGGCCTTTCTACTATACTCTTCTTTTTTGTTTTTTCTTCTCTTTCCCTTTTCGTGAACAGATTTTGCGTATTTAGCTACGGAATCATAGTAGACTAAAGATTAATTAGCTACCGGTAGCTATATGCTGTTTTTTTAATAATTTCTGTATTTCATGTAATCCAAGACATGTATTTAAATCTTAATGACTCAAATTGTATATAAGTAAAAATTATAAAAATTTGATATTCTGAAACTATGTGGTTAGACGAATGCAACAAGATCTCACTTAATGATATTTTATCTATATAACTATGTTAAAAAAATTGATGAAAATTACTTAATGAATAGTAAACACTACTCCCTCCGTCCCATTAAAAGTGGCCACTATTCCTTTTTGGGGTGTCCCATTAAAAGTGGCCACTTTCCCTTTTAAGTAAATTAGATTAACATAAACATGATTAAAAACCCCACAATAATGACAATTGTACTTTCTGCACAAAGCCCCTATATATGTTTAACCATTAATATCTCAAAATGGGTATAAATAAAAATTATATAAAATATATATTCTAAAACTATACGATTAGACGATTCCAACAAGATCACACTTGACTATTTTTGTCTTTCTACATCATTACGATAACATTAAGTCAAAGTTAAATAATAAATATGGTTAAAAGTCAAATGTAACCATTATAAATTAGATGGATGAATTAGTCAAATTTACTCCCACCACTTTAACTACTAAATGTCACTACCTAAATTCCCGTGCCCAAAAGAAAGGGGTCACTTATATTGGGACGGAGGGAGTACTATTTTGGAAAGGGAGTAGGAAACACTCCAAAAGAAAATTGTTACACTTAAAAAGAAACAGAGAGAGTATTTCTTTTCTTGTAGTAGTGTGCATTGCATGAGGTATTTCATTTTCTGGCATGATAATTTCTTTGAATTTTATATGTATACTTCTACAATATACTTCCTCTATTTTGATTTGTTTTTTACGGGCTCTCCTGTCACGTGGTTCAATGCACATTTTAAATCATCAATAACTCAAGTTCGGTATATGTAAAAATTCTAAAAAGTTTTATATTTAAAAACTACATGATGAGACGAATCTAACAAGATCTCATTTGGTTATATTTTAACTTGTATATTATGATAAAACTTTAAATAAAAATCTTTGTATGAATAGTAACAACTTATTGAATGTAATAAATATTGATTAATAAAGCACAAGTGTTTCCACAGCACAATTATTAATAGACATATATATAACTGTAATATTGTTAAATGTAAGTACTAAATGAGCAATTTGAGCCTCTGATCTTTTTTTATAGATCATTAAACCATTGGCATCACTTGGCTATGGCTTCAAATATGGATTAGCTTTTAAAAATGGTTGATGATGATTCAATTTTAGACATCATACTATCCAAATAAGATGAGTCCAAGCAAATGACTGCATGCAGGGATCATGTAGCTACTACATCATTCAGGATTGAATATTCAAATGATCAGTAATTATTTTCAAGATCGGGGAACTTTATTGCATTCTTTCTTGTGCTTTTCGAAAGATTACCTTCTAACACTCTTAAAATAGGACTCGTTGAAAGTTTAGTTATCCATATTTCTCGACAAAAAGAATATTTAGAAACGTGAAGATCATGGACGTGAATGTAAATTTTATGTGTCGTTCTTCGAATATTGTAAATTATTGAATGGTGTGCTTATATTTGTCGCTTATACTACCTCTGTATTATTTCAATTGCACCATTTGAATATTTATTATTCATTAAATAACTTTAATTTAATTTTAATTTAATTTTTTAGTATAGTTGTGTAAAATTAAACATAGCCAAGTGAGATCTTGTTGGAATTGTTTAATGACGTGGTTTTAAAATATCAATTTTTTGTAATTTTTTATTATATACAATTTGAGTTATTAAATACTCCCTCCGTCCCACTTAATCACAATCCAATGCACTTTTTCAACCGCTAATATCTCAAAATGTGCACAATAAAAAATTATGTAAAATATATATATTCTAAAACTACATGATTATACGATTCTAACAAGACCCAACTCGATTATTTTTTCCAAATATATACGTGCAATAAAATCGAGTCAAAATAGAACAATGAACAGTGTCAAAAAATCAAACAAAACACGTTAGCTGGGCGTGAAATATAGAAATAAAGTTGTTTTAAAACAGATGAAATATTTGTCATGGTGTGCTTAATGCTTATGCTATTTGCCGGGCAATATATAATTCAGATTAAACCCTGCAGATCGATAAAGAATTCATTGAAACATTCTAGCTACATGCAAATCCACTAAAAACAAAAAACAGTACGCAGTCGATGACATTTTAATTATTCCCCAATATCCAAATCAAATTAAATTAAATTAAACCTCCTGGAATCAGTGACATTAATCATCCAATGTAGATCCTCAAACCCCATCTCCATGGCCCCCTTCCTCTCCCATTCCAGCTCCATCTTCCTCTTCTCCGTCAGCCCGCACATCCTCTGCAGCTCCTCCTCCATCTCGTCGTGCACCCTCCACCACCGCTCGTGCGCCGCGTCGCTCGCGTACACGCGCTGCCCGCCCACATTCCAGTTGCAATCGTAATCCCTGTAGCACATCCACGGCTTCAGCCCCAGGTAGTGCACCGCGTACACCTTGGGCGGATCCGACCCCAGCATCTGGTTCTTCACCCCGGCCTCCACCGTCGAGTTCGACCAGAAGTTCTTCAGGAAGTTCACCCGCCGCGTCAGCCGGTGCCACCACACGAACACCTCGTTCAGGAATCCCTGGTCCCCGCCGTTGTACGAGACGATGTCCCCCGTGCGATCGATCAGCATTCCGAACGTGCAATTGGAGGGCTCGATCACCATCACGCCGGAATTGAAGATGGATCCGTCGTTTCCCACGGCGGACATCTGCGGGAAGTGGAAGAGGATGTCGAGGTTGCGGAGAACGACGACGTCGGAGTCGATGAAGATGATCCGATCGTAGTCGGTTAACTGCCACAGGCGCAGCTTGCTGTAGTTGTACTCATTGTAGGAGCCCCTCTCGGCGCGCGGGTTTCGGATGCGTTTTATGAACCGGAGGGTCCAGCCGGCGCGGGCCAGGGCGGCGCGTTTCGGTTCGGATATGGAGTTGTCCAGGAGGAGGATTAGGTCGCGTTTGGTTCGGGTCCGGAGCAGGCTCCGGGCCAGGGTTATTGCACCGCACACGTAGGATTCCGATGAGTGGAGGACGGTGGCGTACGCCTCGCGCTTACGTGGCGCTTGTGTGATGGCTTTGAGCTTCGACAGGTCGTATACTTGGTTAATTCCTACAACATAGGGTTGTAACAATTCTAATCATCGAATATGAAAACTTAGAAAATAAATCAAGACAGGGTGATGACTGATAAATTCAACGAGCACCAAACTTGTTGAAAATGACCGATTCTGATGGCCTACCTTTGTCCCAAAGAGGCAATGCCAAATTACAGGAACCAACAGGAAGGAGTGTCTTCTGCTCCAGCCGCCCCATCTCCGGCGAATACAGCCACCATTCGCCTTCATTGGCCGCCATGTCATCGCACCGGAAAAGCTCCACCATCGGCATACAATTGCTCACAAACACTACCTTCATCCTCCCCTGCCGATCCCACCTGCCTCTTTTCACTGCCAAGTTGGCGGCGACCAGATGGACTTGGAGCCTGAACACGTCGCGGTTCCACCTTTCCTCGGGTGCCCTGCAGGGCAGTTTGGCAACAACGATGTCCATGTAATGTCTATTGAACATGTCCCAATTGGGCATTGGGATTTCGGGGCAGGATGGGCCCGAGTACTCTTCTTCTTCGTCTATCCATTCCGGGAAAATGTGCTTCCACTGTAACATGTCGGACACTCTTTCGAATGGTACGTGGAAGATCTGGCCGTGCTCATTCCATTCGGACACATTCTCGTCCTCCATGTTGATCATCCCAATTTTCAAGCCTGTGCCAAAACTGGTTAGAAAGGTTGGTTTCTCCCGCTTGATCAGCTCCCTCCGCGGCTTTGATGGGGTTCCATTTCCAGACTGTTCCAATACGGCTTCCATTATCTAATCCGTATGCAGAATAAGACTTTCAAAACCAAGAAAACTATGTTGAAAAAGTTTTTAGTTTACATCATCATTCTGATGATGAGTTAGCTCACCTTACCTTAGGATGGCAATCACGGAAGGAGCACCTGACCAATGAGGCAGCGTGCTGGTGGTAGTCTGCGATGGAAGGGCAGAGCAGAAGGATCCCATAAAAGAGCAGGAAGAATGCCAAGAAAGCCAGGTTGATTCTGATGATCAGGGGTTTAGCAGAGGTGGACTTGAACATCTTTCTGAACACCATAGTTGAGGGAGGGGGAAAAGTGTTTGTAGAGGTAATAATTAGGGCTATGGAATGGATGCTGATTGTAGAGATGATCAGTTAAACGTTGAAGGGGAACAATTGGTGATGCGCAGTGATCATTTGTGAATTGGAAAAATATGGTAGGAAGAAATTTTGGAGGGGCGGTTTGGTGGGAGTTTTTGAAGAGGGGATGACCCAATGTATGAGCAACAAGTGGTGGTTTCTTTTTTGGTTAAATTCTTGCCTTGGGGAGAAAAGGGTTGGATTAAAGATTGGATTTTTTTTTTATTTTCTTTTTTCACTTGGTGAATGGTCGCCAGAGTTAATGGAGATGGATATTTGAGTTAAGGGAGCTTTGCAAAAAGAAATTTTTTTAAAAAAGATGCCCTTGCACCAGTTTATTTCTTTGTAGCCAAATGGATAGATTCAGAACATACTTAAACAGAAGACTTTTGGATTTGACGTATGCACTTGGCTATGAATAATAAAGCTTAACCAATGGAGAATTTTATTGTGAATACCTTTATTCTTGCAGGCTTGACAAATGATTAGAATAATAATAATAATAATAATAATAATAATAATAATAATAATAATAATAATAATAGACATTCTCTAAAAAGGATATTACAACCACCAAAGGTTGATTAAATTTCTCAGCCCTTCCAGGATTTTGCAAGAGGGATTCAAAGTAGTAATTGTTATTCTTGCAAGGGCACTCATTGGAAACTGCCAACAACTTTATGGTTGCAATGTCGATTTTCATCCCACTAGAAATTCCGAGTCATTTTAGGAGTTTGATACAGGGCTAAGTATCCACCAACAGTATACTATTATGCATATGGCTTTGCTTAAGAGATATAAATTAATAGTTGATAATTACACCCCACCGGAACGATCTTTCTTGTTTCCAAAAGGACCAAAACACCACATTAATTTCTGTATGTTAGCCTACCAAATTTTATTACCATTTCTTCCGCCATCTGTGATTTGCACCATAAACCGCCTATATCCTGAGGTTATCCGTGCACCAGTTTGTTTTGACTGTCCGATTGAGATGTCTTAAAACATTATTGAAAGAAAATAGATCATTGAATTTAATGTGAACGACCAATTTGTCAAATTTTATGTACAATATTTGTAGGTAAGAAAATCATTTAGGTGATTACTGAAAAACAAGAAAATGAAAACCACCATCACTCACAGCACTACTCCACCAAATGCATTTTAGGAGTATAAGTGTATCGAAATTCAGAGACCAACGGAAATTAAAGGAAGTAGGATAAGGTAAGAAACAAGGGTGGTAATGATCTAATAAATCCATATTGAGTCCAAAAATTTATTTAGTGAGATCTAAATTCTCAAACCAAAGGCAAGTGTTGTATTGTTGGGCTACACCACAAGTTACTTGGTTGAGCCAAATTAAAAACAACAAGGTGTGGTTAATCCAACACCTACATTTGGTGGCTCGTCGTTGAATGGTTAATCCAAATCCTATACTTTTGTGACCTCTTGAATGTGCTGTATATGGCTTTTACCGGGTGGAATGAATATTAAATCTTCCCAGCCTGAGTTCTTTTCATTTATCTGCCACAAGGAAAGAACAGAATCAACAGCAAACTTCAAATTATGAAATGTAAAAATGATGAAAACAAACTGATGATGCAAAATCAAATTAAACTATTAAAGCCATTGTTGATGAGCATGGATGGCATCTGCAAAAGACACGCTACTCACTAAGATAGTATGTGAAGAATATTGCAGAGTACAGAAATGCCTGAAAAGGAATTCCTTTTACACGTAATTAGAAGTCAATTACCTCCATTTTCTTTAAGACATCCTCCAAACTTCCGACCTGCCACAATTCAAAGAACGAAAAAATACCAACAGTCTTAGACGCAAAAACATGACAAATGCTTCAAAATTATATTGTACACTGTGCAGATTATCTTCTTCTGACAAGAGTGCATCTGTGTGTGCAAAAGGCCAAATTCATTTATAAAAATCAAATCGATTCCTACAAGGCCAAGACCTCAACCAAATTTGTGATCATGATCAACAAGTACCCTCAGATTCGATAGCATAAATACAAAAATCAAAATACATTATCTTTTTTTGCTTTAACAGCTGTACAAACTAGGAAAGGGGTGGGGGGGCCCATGCCACACAATTACAAAGGGACATAAGGGACTAAGGGAGGGATATGGGGGCCAAGTGGGATTCGAACTCTCAACCTGAAGGTTGGAAGTCAGGGGAGCTTGACCACTTGGGTCAAGTCCCAATCCTAAATCAAAATACATTATAGCAAAAGCATTAACATAAAAAAATAAAAAATAAAAACTTGGAACACAAACTTGACAAATAACCTTTCCTTCACACATCACTGAAATGTGGAGGCAACACAAAATTATGAAATTACAAAAAAAAAAAATGAGAACTTGAAAGAAAAACAAGATTAACGAGATGGAATACCATAATATGTGAAGACGCACCAAGTCCTCTAGATCTTGACATGGTCGAGAGGGCTTTCTCTAAATCTTCCTGTAGAGTATCAGACAAATACTTTTTCAATACAATTTTATTCCCCCTCAAAATAAAATATTCAATAATGACGTCGGATAAAAGACGAGACCTTCTGAAAATATATGGGGCAATATTGCTTGTTTTTTTTCTTTACTACTATAAGGTCCGACTGCAGAAAGGAAAAGCCAAACGTTAATAAGGCTGACGAGCATCATAACAAAGGAAACCATAGTCTATAATTAATACAGAAAACAAGTTTCTCACGCCCCAGGCAATGAAGACAGAGACTGTAATCTACTTTTTAGCTGGCTCTTATCAAGCATAATGATACATTCGTACATGTCCGACTGTCCGTAAATGAGTTTTATATATGTGGGCTTTTACAGTGTGTTCTTTGCAAAAAGAAGTGATCTTCCAGTCTTCTGGTGCTTGTAATCAGGGAGCAAAAAATATAGCGATCAAGAATATGAATGATACAAACACAAAATAAACAACAAATAATGAGTCGGACAATAGAAATGTAAGAAATTTTGCAACAAATATTACTTAATGATTTGGTCAGGTCAAATAATATAGAATGTACCTGAAAAACAGGAACTCCATCAAATCCTCCCTTTGTATCGGATGCTTTAATCTACAAAAACGAAAAGACAAGCCATGAAATGCATGAGTTTCATTTTTAAGATTATAAACAAATGTAACTAGAAGCACATAACAAACTTCGCAAGATTTTTCAAATTGGTATAAGAAAAGGAGACAATGATTACAATTTCTCGGACCCATGTGATAATGGCAATTACAGCCCAACGGAAATTACCCTGTAAGTAATCGGTAATTCGGCATTTAGCCATTTTGAAATGCACTGGCAATTAGTTTTCATGATAAGATGAGTGGCAAACTTTCTACCTTCTTAACATACACGCACGCCCGAACAATTTAAGTGGTTAACCTATAATACTGTACAAAACATAAGAGTAGGCACACTGAGCATGGACAATCAAATCAAAAATGGTACAACAAATACCAACCTCCATTGCATTTTTTAATTGAACCGGATCAGGTAAAAACCTAAATGCTATTCCTTCAACTTTCAACATATAAACCTGCAAGACCAAAGAACCAAAACCAATCTGATAAATGCAAGTAGCATGTATTTATTCCACATAGTGTGGCATGAAACCCAAGACCAGTGCCGCCACCAGAGCAGGGAAGAGATAGGATCGATGAACTAATCACCATCAGTGAGCACCCAAAATGCAGATTAAGGTCCTAGTTCTCAGTAAAATAAAATAAATGATAAAAAGAAAAATCCACTCTCTCCTTACGAATGAAAATTATGATGAATATCTTATATCAGAGAAAGAAACATCAGTGAAGAACAGAACTTGGTCATTTACAAGTTGCACGAACATTTCATTAACTAGAATCAATAATTAGTTGGAACGGGTTATATGAAGCAAACAAAAGGGAAATAGGAGGAAAAAATATATGTAAATTGTAAAACAAAGATATCTCAATGCCCCCAAACCTATTTTCATTTCATGTTTCCTAGAAATTCTTCAATGTAGCCTAAGATGTAAACTTCATTTCAAGCCTTCCAACATACAGTCCCTGACTACATACTTTGAAAGTGGTCCATATATTTCCAAAGATTGCTTGCAACATAACCATTTCAACTAAATTGCAAACAATCTTCTGCAGAACTCCACATATTCCACCTCACGCTTGCACGGTACACCACAATTCTCAAAATTAAGATATATACTCCGCTCAGCCATGGATAAAATGTTTATGGTAATTTTTTTTTGTTCACCTGATCAAGCGCTATCGGCACCACTTTTGCCCCGCCTCTCAATTCACCTCTTCTTGCCCTCACCTAAAACATAGAAAATAAATTATACTTATGTACGTTACTCCCGTATCGATAACAAAACAAAGCCCAGTATAATTCAACTGAGCATTTACATGCACAGTTTTTGTCAATAAATAAAATTAATAACCAAAACCAAACATTGGAAACTCTACCTGAGCAAGAAAAGTTTCGGCATCCTCTTTGCGGAAACAAAGCAATCCAATGGATTTAGCCCCATCCTGATCAGATATCAAAACAAATTCATTATTCGTATTGCTCACAGTGTACACCGAAGTTCCAGCTAGGCTTCTCGCTACATGCTCCGAGCTGAGCGAAGTTTCCGAGGCGGCGGTTTGTTTTTCCTGACGCTGCGACACAGACGCAAATGGCAAGGAAAGCGGGTGTGGCGAATGAGGCAAAATTCCGGGTAATGCCGCGGCGGCAAATCGCTTTGTTTCGTCGAATCGTGCGGCGAGGTGGGTACCAAAACGGCGGACGAAACCGGATAGGGCAATAAGCGGATTGGGAGATAACCCCACTGAGGGTTTTGGAGAAGATGGCTCCATTGTTCCATGTTTGAAGGTCTGTGGAGTATTTTGATAATTCTTGGATTGGGCTAATTTTTAATGGGCCTAATACTTATTTTCTTCACTTATTAGGCCAGGCCCAAAATGATCGATTTACAATGAAGAAATAAACCAAGTATAACGCAGACAACTTGCAAGTTGTGCTGACAATCTGAGTCCTAAATTTACAATTTACAATGTATGAATTCGGAGGTAAAGAGGATTTTACAACTCTATCCAGTTGTTTCCCGGTTCCCCACGACAATGTATAAGTGCATGTATATATATAATTCTATATATATAGGCTGAGGCAACCGTGGCAAGTTCATCAGTTGTTCAAGAATTGAATACATTTTATACAGCTTACAATTCAACTGAGAGTATGTCTCTAGGAACTATATACTATACGGTATACCAGCAGCTCCACTAAAGAAGACTACTATGCGCGTTTGTCATGGGATGACAATGCCCCATTGTGTGGTAGAGAATACAACCTACAAGCCTTTCAATCTCGACTGAAAAATATAGTACCCGCCACCCAGCGCGGAAGGGCCAAATTCTGTATTCACAACTGTTGCAAGAAAGAAGGGGAAAAAATCAGTCTGTTGTGCTTGGAAGGTATATTCGTGAAATACTAGTTATTCTCAAGTTCTTTGTGTGAATGCTTTTTGGTTGTCTGCTAATGTTACCGCAGAATCACGTTCATTACTGGCCTTTTTTTCAGCCTGAAACAATTGAAAGATACCTTAAACTTCAACTCTTGAAGATACCACCTGTCAGTCGCTTCAAGTTGAAACTTTCTTTCAGATGTCGATAAGAGGAGGTGGGAGTTTCCAGTAGTTCCATGAATTGTAATCCTCCTGAAACCAAATGTACCAGTTACAGTTGAGTAGAATATATGGACATTAAAAAATAAATGTGTTCAAACTTCTTCCAAATTAACAAAACCTCATCCCATAATGCAGCTATGTATAGATTGCATGTCGCCATCATACATGATCAAAACAAAGAATCACATTTAAATCTGAAATGATCAAATGTCTTGTACAGTTAAATCTTTCCGGAGCAAGAGTTTAGGGGGTCACTTTGCTCATTGTTCTAATTACAAATGTATACCTGCTCACTGGATCTAGCATTGCCTTCTTTAATATAAAAATATGCCGATGACTCATGCAATTCATAGTTAAATTCTTAATCATCATCAACAAGTATGTAACATCTTATTCACAAACTCAAGGCACCATCAATTTTGAACTGTGCTTAAATAAGTATCTTCTGAAATGTTCTTAAATGTCATACATTTACATGAAATGAAGGAGAAACTAAAAATAGTAATCAAAATAGATGAAAAAAAAAATGGAATAACAAACCTGTTCAAAAGATGTCATGGTTGGAAACATGCCATGGACGAGGGAGTGAAGAGAGGTGTATGATTTGGTGTGAACGTGTCGGTTTACAACAATCTCACCCTGCAGATAACATTGTTACAGAAATTTGAGAAAACATCGTTCTCCATGCAAAGACCCTCCAACAATCAGAAATGTAAATAATAGGATAAGGAGGCTTGTAGGTACCCTTGGGTTTATGGTAAATATTTTTCCCCTAGGGATCCCAACTTTTAGATAGCTAAACTCGTCTGTATCTCTGTTTCCGAAACCAGCATAGAAAGGATTTCTATCAGGAGGAAACAATGCCTTGATGTCCTGCAAAATCGGTAAGATGACCTTAGGGCCCTCATGTACCTAAAATTTTGAGAATTCTTTTTTTTTTTTTTTTTTCATTCTGAGGTATACAAACATCTAGAATCTTTGTTATTTCACGGCTAATAAATATATAAAATTTTTCCATTACAGGTGAACAAATAACTGATTACATAGGTGTAAAGTATGCAAGACTTTCCTGTTTGACATATAATTTCCAGAAAATTACTTCTAAGCATTCACAATTCAACTATGTAATTTATCACAATTATGTGTTCGTTTATGGATATTACAGATGTTGAAGTTAGGGCTGGGAAAAACAAAAAAAAAAACAAAAGAAGCAACATTGGTGCAGAAAATAATTAATTCACAAAAAAATGAAATACACACCTCTAAGCAAGCAATCTTGAATTCATGAGGAGTTCTTCTAACAACTGCAAAGCACAGGGCCAACAGATCCATAATTAATAATCATAATGAATAATGTGATAAAATTGTAGATTTTGACAGCCAACAAATCAGAAAAAAAATGAGAGAGCATGCATTCAGGAACCATTAGCATTGTTTATAAAATTAGCATTATGCCAAAGAACCAAAACCAAGCTTATTAGGGCCCGTTTGGATTTTTGCTTCCGATAAAAATACTTTTTGTCATATGTGTGTATTTGAATTGGTTTAAACATGTAATATTTATATCTCACCATTTGTTTTTTATGAAAATAAACATTTACTAAAGCTTTAAATTGTATAAAAAATATTTTTAATTTTGCTACAAATTTTTTTTTCCAATCAATTGAATTTTTTTTTTTTTTTTTTTGCTGAACAGCCTATACAGGCTAGGAAGAGGGTGGTGGGAGCTCATGCCACACAAATTACAAATGGGGAATAAAAGGGAGGGATAGGGGGCAGTGGGGAATCGAACCTCTAACCTTCCGTTGGAAGTCGAGGGACTTAACCAATGAATTTCAATTAATAAATGAATTTCACCAATATTGTAATGTTATTTTATCTCTTTTAAAGTTTATTAAAAAAAATAGAAATAAAAAATGATGTCCTTTTTTGATAATTTCAATCCAAACACCGAAATAGTCTGTTTCTACTTTAGCTTCTCCTTCTCCACCTTCTACTTCTGACTTCTACTTGTTTTAAAAGTCAAGTCAAACTGATCCGTAGTCCCGTGTGGAAAAGAGTAAGAACAAGTGTTAATTATTGGAAAGCTTTCCAAATTCCAACAAGATATTAACTGAGCATTAGTGACTGACCTTCACGAAAAAGAGAAGGAAAAAGTCCATCAGGTGAGATGACAACGGGTCCTTCTGGTAAAGCTTTGCCATCCTGAAAGAATAGGTGAGCTTCAATAATGTGCATGACAATTTTATAGGTAAACAGAGCAAAATCATTGAAAAACATCATGAAGATAGATTATTTGTTTTCACTTTGATTAAAAAAATCAAGACTTTCCACCACACACACAATTTATATATAGTGCACAACAAGAAGGGATTACATTTTGATCAAGTGGATAGTAACATCTTCTTTTTCCTATATGAGACCAGTTTTAACCACTAAAAACCTACCTGTCTGATATTACACAAGAATTGGCGGGTATGAAAGGACTGAGAAATTGACCGAGCACTCAGGAAAAGTAATTGATACCCATTCTCCTGCACAATACAAAACCGAAAAGCATCAAGCATCCAAGCTAATACCATCTTCAAACACAATTCATAAGATAAAAGAGTAGACAGTATGAAAATTTTCTCTCTGTGTTTTATTATATGTTAAAAACAACTAAAACAAAAAAAAAAAAGAAAATTTGAGCTTCCATGTTCTGCGTTAGACAATTATTCAAGTACTTAAAAAATCGTACTTCCACGTTCAAAGGAAAAATCAGGAAATTATCACACTCAAATAGAGAGCTACTGGAAACTATATTGGGAGAATGTTAGTGGCACTCATGCATGGTATTTTTTTTATTTTTTTTTTTTTTGAGGATCCGAATCATGCATGGTATTTAACTATAAAATAAAAATAAGAAAAATAATAATAATGACCTTGATGGCTGAGAAAAGATGTGCAACACCTGTCTGCGACCAATCCATACCGACCAAAGGCATCACCTGACCTAGAAGATCTGATCTGCAGCACAGACCAATTTGACAGAAATCAAATAACTGGAAACCACTTGTGCATTAACCTCGGAGAATAAGATGGAATTGATAAGATACACTAGCGTCACAAAGTATGTAGCACATGAGATTCCATAATTCACTGGAATGGTATGGAAATTGGATACATGGAAATGAAATATTTACCGGGTAATTGTTCCATCCACATCTGAGATCACAATCTGAGTGTCCCATCTCCAAAGAAATATTCGGGCATCAACCTGGACATGTAAACATTCTTAAGGAGGGTGCCAAGAATATAACCAAATAGAAAGCAAGTAGCTAATGCAAAAACATGAGAGGGAAAAATAGGTAAGGTCTAAGGAGTGAACACAATAGCAATGAAAGTGTGTTTTGTTGAGTTTATAAAACCAGAATTGACCTGTTGATTGCCCAGCATTGCAGTTGAGAATGTGAAGACCACTTTATTCAACCCTTCTCTTAAATTCAAGGATGCCAGCTGCTCAGATGTTGGAGTAAGTGTCTTTAATACCTTCTTCTTTGCTTTTCCCACATCATTTCCTCCTTCCAAGACATTAGAGTTATTTGGAATCATTACTTCACTAAGTTTTCCACTTCCCATCACGTCCATATCACAAGATCTTACAGTCCTTGATCTCTTAAAAGAGAAAGGCCAGCCTCTTCTACTTCTTCCAAATGATTCATCAGAACTGGGCAGCTTCCCTACAGAACTTAAAACAGTCAACATTGATTGTAATCTCTCATTTAATTTGGCATGAAGCATCATCAATGTTCTCAGACATTACCATTCACATTTCACAACTTAGTTTCTGCTGCAATTGCTACTAACTAATTCAGAGTTCGTCTATAAACCTTTAACAAAAGAAATCAGTGAGGCTTTTCATCCAATTTTTCAATATATAATGTCCAAGCAATTTGTGTTCGTTCAGTTTACAGCAAAGATTATAACTTTTTTTACTTACTGAAGGACTGCACAAGGTTTGCAGCCCTGAATACACTTCGGGTAGAAAGTAATTTTTCTTAGCACGGACAAAACCTACAAGCCAGGAAATACATGAATTGATATCTCAAACAAGGACAATTGATACATAAGGCATTAGCTGAGCCATTTGTAGCAATTAAATGCTTAAGGTCATTCAGCCATTGCTGATGACTACTGAGAGGAGAGAATAAAACCAGGAACATCTGCTACCATCTCTCTTGAAAATCCACTTATATTCGAAAGAACATCAAAAGCACCAAAAGCTGAGAAAGTATAAATTTTGTGAACTATAACTTAGTAGAAGAGTTCAAATGACTTTTAACATAAATATCCAACACATAACTTACAATATATATATATATATATCTCCAATAACTCTATATTCTAGAAAAAAAAGCAAGCATGTGTCAGATATATGAGAAAATAATAGCAGTTGCCAGTTGCTACAGAAAAATTTCATCAATATTAATGTTGCTGTAAGTACACACACTTTCTTACCATGGAATGGGTTAGCAGGTCCATTCTTTCCTACCAGATCACTTGAAGAATGTCGATGATTTTTTATACTTGGCTTGGCATCTGGACATGATGAAATGTTTAGAGAATCTCCATGGCCACTTGCTTCAAAACTATTATTGTCTAACTCCATAGTGGGCAAGGATTTCACCATCCTAATGAATTCCTTGGGACGAGCATGGCCAGTTTTGCTAATGCTAACATCACTGGATATGGGTATAGAACTTCTCCTCGATGAATGAACATCATTTATGTAGTCATCTATAACCGACTGGTCTAATGAAAAAATAGAAGATCTTCCGTCCTGCAAAGTTTCATCAGTAACTGTTGACGAAAATGACATATCAGAAACCTTTGCTTCATGATCAGCACAACTGAACTTCCAGGGTTTGCCATCAGTGGTACCAAAATCATCCAGGTTACCAAAGAGGAGATGTTCCTCCTGGGAGATCCCTGACCCTAGAATATTTGACAAATATGGTTTTTGTCCTCCAGGAAAGCTATTTGAAAGGTCTGGAACAGAGACAGTTGCAGCACTCTGTGAATCCAGAACCTGGAGGGAATCATTCGGTTGGTGAACAGAAATGGACTGAGAAAAACATTCAGTGACACTGGTTTCTGAAGTGCCGTAAATAGTTCCCCCAGTCATGGACACTGTTTCTTCATGAAGAAAACTTAATTCATCTCCATTCCTTGAAAACTCTTGGATGTTCAATGGATCCAACAAATGAACTGCATCTTGCCCTGGTTCAGCCTTCAGGGCTATATTTTGTACAGCTTCTGTATGGACACAGGTCTCTCCACATCCTCCACGACAGAAGGACTCGCTTCTCTTTTCAATGGATTGCACCAACCCAACATCTGCGGTCTCTGAAACTTTAGAATAGTAAATTGATTGAATAGAATCTCCGGAATTTTCTTCTTTGGGTACACTGGAGTCTAATAAACAATCATGCATCTCCACAGACTCTAGAATTTGTGAATTAGATTTTGAAACCTCAGAGATTATACTCACAGAATTCACCTGAAAATCAGATTTAGGATATCCAAGTTTATCAGTCTCCATGGGTTCAGAATGCGATAGGTTTGCATTCTCGTCCACACTTTCAATTGAAGTGGCTGTTTCCACCACAAATTCTGAATCCGGGCATTTCACACCAACCACATTTTTATCGACAGTGCTCTCCAGTTTATGATTGTTTTTATCATATACAAGACCTGCATCATCAAAACCACAATTATCAGTAGAAAAAGTTTCATTGCCTTTATCTTCTCGTAATCTTGAAGCATTTTGTTTCTTGGGCCTGGAGGAAACAAGATTAGTAGACCACTTCAAGTCCAACAGGTCAGCTGCAATCTCAGCACGCTCCATTGAAGCTGTCCTAATGCAAACATTCTCACTTTCTTCCTGCTGAACTATTTCCTCTTTTCTCGATTTCCTCCCAAAAACAAGGCCTAGAAGCTTAGCCCGGCGAGAATTGGTCCTAGCCATAGCCCCCACTGCCCCATTCCTCTCATTTCCAGTTGAAGAGTCATCTGACGATGAAGGAGGAGAACAGAGTGAGTCCCCTTCTTCAAGATCAACCTCCTTTAAAAAGAAAGACTCCCCTTTATGATCCAAATACATATGAAAACCAGCTTCAACGCCATTGACAGAAATTCTAACCACCTTTTCCCTCGTCTTCAATACTCCCTGAAACTTTCCAAAACGAACATACCAAGGGGAAGACTTGTACGTCCCATCTGGTTGCTCCACAACAATTATATCCACTGCACCACCAAATGGATGAAAAGGTCCAGAAACAGTGTACACACTTCTACCTATGTAGCTACCTAACTTCCCTACAGCTTGCATCTTGAGGGGATTCGCCAAATAACATTAAAACCACTCACTAACAATCTTGAAATCATCAAAATCGAAAACCATGGTCCATAAAATTCTACAAACCACCTCCAATGATTCGATCAAGAATTTCACTTTTCCGTTGCGGCATTCTTCCTTGGAGAAATTTAAACTTCAAAGCCACCCCAAGATCAAGACACAGAATAACCGTCGAAACTTCGAAAAACCCCAAATCCCCAATAATTATCGTCTAGAGACTCGATCAACACTGTAGAAGTTTCCTCTTGCCTGAAGAAAAAAATAAATAAATAGAGATTCCAAAATAAAAAGGAGAAGAACATCAAACAAATGATTATTCTACAGACAGCATATACACTCATCAATAATCGACTCCAAGAACGACAACAATTAATCAATAGGAAAGAATTCGCACACGGAAGGAAAACCCAGCTCAAGAAAGCTGGAAACTCAAGAATCAAATCAGAAGGGAAAAAAATTCAAAAGACATACCCACATGCGAAGAGCGCCCATACGCAAGAAACAGCCAAAGGGAGAACGTCGAAGTAAGGATGGCCTAGAGAGCATATTCCTTAGTGGATTATTCGAATGTGCGCCCCGCTAATCAATATATATACATGGACAGTTAACACTTATAATTAACCGCCTCTTACAGAAACCATATAAAAACATTCAGATCTTCCGGCATCACACACAAAAAAAGGCATCGACGACATTGCAAAACATTCACATTTGATGAAATACTCCAAAGAGAGGAATTTTAGGCGCTTCCTTCCTTGATGTATTAGAATATACGGGTCGGGAGCAGGGACTCTTGGAGGTTCTAGTCTGTGTATTCTGTTTATTTTAGTTTATTTTTTTGGAATAAATATTCTTTTTATCGGTCTTTTTCCCTATAAAGTTTTGGGTTATGGTGGATTTCCATTTTTTATACACTCTCTACATTATAAGATGCTGTATCATTTAAAACATATTTTTAATAATCATAGAATTGTATTATTTATTTATAAATTTTTATTTCCACTGTTTCAACTAGACTGTTTATTGTGTGGTATGGGCTCCCACCACCCCATTCCAGGCCTTCAATGACTCATCCAAAAAAAACTAGACTGTTTATTGGGAATGAAGAGTTAGTCCTTCCCTCGACTTTCAATGGAGTTCATATAATTGTTGGAGTATAAAATTATTACTATTTATAAAAAGAAAACATTTGTAATAGGACATTAAAAAATAGTAAGTAGAACATTTGTAATGGGACGGAGTGAGTGTTAATTATCTAAGATAATGTTTATATGAATTAAAGGATAATATTAAAATATATATATATACATAGTATAAAGTATTATAGAATGTTTTTGTATTTTTTAAATTACATTTGTATTATTATTTTTTTGAAAAAAAAAACTGAAGTAAGTATCTATTTATAAAGTATTAAAGTAAATAAAGTAATTAACTTAATTTTTAAAGTGTTGAGACAAAAAGAATAATTACTAGTAAAGATAGACGTGGTTGGATATTGGATTGTATAATACTGAAGTATAACATTTGGTACTATGATTATTTTTCTTATAGATAATGTAACAATAAGTTTTTTTAATAATAAGTGATTTCATTGCTAAACATAATTTTGTAGTATCGTTGTAAAATTTTGTGTACGAGTTTTGTTCAATTATATATTGAATGTTTTTACTATTAGACTGTATTAACATTGTTTTTTTGGTAAATGACAGTTATGTGTCGGCAAAGGAGTCTACGCTATAAAAATTACAAATGAGGACAAAGTGAATGAATAGGGGCTGGATGAGGATCGAACCCCCAACCTATTGGTTGAGAGTTTGGGGACTTGACCACTGGGATAAGTCTCAACCCTGACTGTATTAACATTGTTAAAAATGCCTTGGTATTTTTCATTGCAAAAAGTATTTACATATTAATAAAATTATTTGGTATTTTTCTATTTTAAATATCTTTAAACATAAATTTATATATTCTTTTATTGTTGAAAACCATAATAAGCCACCAAAAAACTAATCTTGTGTTATCTAAACGATATGGTCATTTACATAAATAAAAATATAAATAAATAAATAAATGTGAAATTCTTCGCCGTGGACTTAAAAGATGGACATATACACGTATCTCGCGGTTTTCTTGTAAAGGAATTTAAGGAAGGTAAATAAAGTGGTCGATCAATAATTAATAAAAAAAAAAAAAAAATTGTCACCAAAAAAATAATTAATAAAAAATTAGAGATGAGTACTTGTACACATTCTAATTATAATATTGAGCTTTCGATTATTCATTCGGCTCCATATTCCTTTTATTTATCTATTTATAATTTGTGCGATATAAGTTCCATCTTTCAACTCCTTAATAATAATAATAATAATTAATCGAAAATTATAATGATTGGAGAGATTATTATGGTGAAGATTTTTAAATTTTACTCCCTCCGTCCCACTTAACTTGTCTTGTTTGACTTTTGCACACAATCCAATGCACGTTTTCAACCGATAATATCTTAAAATATGTATAATAAAAAATTATGTAAAATACATATTATAAAACTACATGATGATATGATTCTAACAAGACCCAACTCGATTATTTTTTTAAAATATATACTTGCAATAATATTGAGTCAAAGTTAAACAATGAATAGTGTAAAAAAGTCAAACAGGACAAGATTGGTGGGACGGATGGAGTATTGAATAGTGTGGCAATCCACTTGTAGTGACGCCATATGTTGTTATTTGTGATGTATCCATCTGTCTTGCAACAATATTATAGGAGTAATAATTATAATAAGACTCCAATAGTAAAATATTACTGTACTAGTTGTTTATGTAGTGTGGGTGGCCATGATCGAGTGATGAGATACTCCCTCCGTTTTTTTTTTTAACTTCACCCATCCTGCACTGCACGCAATTCAATGCACATTTTCAATCATCAATATCTCATATTATATACTTCCTCCGTTCTTAAATAAATGCAACATATCCACATTTCACGTAATCCAATGCACATTTATAATCCGTAATAACTCAAATTCCACACAAATAAAAATTATGCAAATTTGATATTCTAAATCTATGCGATTAAACGAATCCAACAAGATCTCACTTGACTATATTTTATTTTATATAATTGTATTAAAAGTCGAGTCAAAGCTACTCAATGAACAGTGACAAAAGTCAAAACGTGCAAATAAAAAAGAACGGAGGAAGTATAAGTAAAAATTATAAAAATTTAATATTATAAAACTACGCGATTAGACGAATCCAACAACATCTCACTTGACTATATTTTATCTTATATAACTATGATAAAAAGATGAATCAACGTTACTTAATGAATAGTTTCTACTATTCAAAGGGAGAAGATAAAAAAAAACGGAGGGAGTATATGAGAGCGCCCGCATCGCTATACAAAAACTAATTCAAAAGACACTTGTCAGTATGAATTGATGTGCAATGTGGCAATTAATACATAGTGAGACCCACCCGGCAGTTGAAAAGTATTAACTCAGTTAATCTAATGGGTCCCACAACTATTGGTAGAAAATATACTCCCAATTAGGGGTGAAAACGGGACGGATACGGGCGGATAGTACTCGTCCCGTATCCTATCCCATATTTTTTTGTCGAATACGGAATCGAATACGAATAGGCCGGATACAAATACGAATTCGAATATATCGGGAAACGGATACGAGACGGATTCGGATTTTAATTCGGATAATCTTATAATTTTTAAAATTATTTTTTCTTATAATTTTTTAAGAGAAATCGGAATATACTCCAAGATCATTAGTTATTTTTTTCAAGACATCTAAATAGCATCACTAAAAGATGTTACGTACTAGAGTTTAGATGCAAAGAACCTAATGTTGTAGTCGAGTTGATTAATATAATTTGATTTCATTAATTACATATATGGTTTCAAGCTTTTGATTATATTTATACATATAGTATTACTTATTTATTTTATAGTTAATATAATATATTATAATATACATATAAAATATATAAATTTTCGGATATTCGGATAGAAAATACGGATAATATCCGCATGATATTCGGATTTTTCGAATACGGGCGGATATTGGCAATCCCATATCCGGTCCCGTATCCGCCGGATATAAAAATTCGAATTCGGATTTCGAATATAATCGAATACGGCATCGGATCGGGCGTGAATTATCCGTCTCACTTTCACCCCTACTCCCAATTGCCTATTTCATTTTTTTTCTTATTCTTTTTAATTTATTTAACTCATTATACTTTTATGAATTTATACTTCCAACGTATATTTTTCATTCTTTTATCTTATTTTTATTTTATTTTATTTTTTATTTACAGTTTATTTTATTTTTAATATGTATTTTTTTTTGTAAGTTTTAAATATTTATGTTTTATTACAAGTCTAGTATTTTATGTGTATTAATTATTTCAAAATTCATATGTTTATGTCATGTATTGTTTAGATTATTTGAAATTTAATTTCTTAGAATAATACTATTGCTTTTTAATGTGTATTGGTATATTTAGTTTTTTGGTTTAAAAATTATCTAAACTGGGAAACAAAAAGATATAAATATTTGGTACTTATATTTTATATTGTAAAATAATTAAATTATTTACAAATAAAATATGTACTATTTTTGTTTATATAAAATACTCCCTCCGTCCCACGAATTGTGGCTCGTATTCCTCTTTGGGTTGTCCCACGAATTGTGGCCACTTTCCCTTTTTAGATAAATTTAATTAATATAAATATGATTAGACTCTTAATGATTTCTAAATCCCATTAAAAGTAATCATTTTTACTATTCTACACAACTTCCAATACACTTTTATTTTTCTACACAAAGTCCCTTGCATTTCTTTAATTCTTCATATTTTAAAATTGGTACAAATAAAATTATATAAAATATATATTCTAAATCTAGACGTTTAGACGATTCTAACAAGACCACACTTGAATATTTTTCTCTAATTAGATCATTACAATAATATTTTGTCAAAGTTAAATAATAAAGAAAGTCAAAATTCATTAAAATTTTAAACACAAATACCCACATCAATTTAACCACTAAACCTCACCACACCCCACCACATAAATTACCGTGCCCAAAAGAAACGAGCCACAATTCGCGGGACGGAGGGAGTAATAGTATAAAATTTAAACATTTTTAAATAATTAGATTGTGGGGTCCATAAAAGAGAGTTATTAATTGGTATATGGATGTGATGGTTAATTGAAATGAATTAAAAAAAAATATTGAAGATAGTGGAAAGCTAGTGTGGCAGTGGGAGAATTATAAAAGCGAGTTATTAATTAAAATGGGAATGCAGATGCTATGAGGATTCCATCACAATTTTTTTTTGGCTTGACAGCCTACAAGAGCCTAGGAAAAGGACCCCATCACAATTAATACCACTAGTAGTAGTATTTTATATGGGCACATGTGTAGTTGTGTTACCATTAATATTTTATTGTATAACTATATTTTTATCCGGATGTTTATTAATTAGTAAAAGTATTTAGTACATTTATGATGTAATTATTTTATATCAATAACAATTTTATTTTAAACATTTTGATTAAAATTTAACATTCCCGTTTGGAATTATCACATCCTTAAAAGTTAGAAAGTGAGGTTATTTCGATAGAGATAGATTGTTGGAGATTTTGGGTAAAAAAATGTAATTACCACACAAAAATAATGTCTGAAAATAATTAAATTAATAACTATTTTGATAAAAAAAAATTAAATAGCTATTTTCATAAACAAATATTTTACGTTAATAACAACATATAGAGGTTAAAATAATTATAATACTTTTTGTTTAATTAAATGATAATTTTATTCAATTAATTGATAATTTTTTATCGTTAATAAATGGTGAATTGGTTACTGATGTGACCTGCTTGCGTAATTTTTTAGAATGAATATCAAATATTTATAATGAATTTAATATAAACAAGTTGTATAAAAAAATTTATAAATAAGAAAAGCCATATACACACTATATACGAAATAAAATTTTTAAGATTTAGTATAAAAATAAATAATTTTTACTGTCAATGGTTTAATGTTGGAATTTGTTTTGAAATGATGCTTATGTGTACTATTTTTTAGGAAATTTTTTTTCTAGATTTGTTTTTATACACATAAAGTTTGATTTCATTATTTATAATAATAATAATAATTTGTCAACGGCTAGTCGACATGTCCCGTGTAGAGGCCCCATTGCATAAATTTGTGTACAAAAACAATGCCAGAGGCGAGAGTTGGGAAATGAAGAGCATTTATTGAGAAGAACAACTTTTTCACCTGATGTCCTAATCAATCAAAATTACTCGTAAAAAAAGAAACGCATCATTCACTAAACAAATTAGGGCATCATCATTAATCTCTTACACAACATTGTAGCTTCATCTTATTACACATGTCACGTGGCAAAGTGGCATCCCCGATCCCTTCCCACTTTCTGTTATTTTTTACTTCCTACGTCTCAATATTTTTGTCACGGACTCACCCGGCACGTATGCCAATACACATTTTCAATGGTTAATAACTTAAATTGTGTACAATAAAAAAATATAAAAACTTGATTGTCTAAAACTACAAGATTAGACGAATCTAACAAGATCTCAATTGACTATGTTTTTTCTTACGTAACTATGATAAAAATTTGAATCAAACTTAAACAGTGAATAGTGTCAAAAAATCAAACGTAACAATTACACTGAGACGGAGGAAGTATTTCAAAATTGTTCCAAAATGACGAAATAACGGGAGGCCGGTGATGAATTGACGACGATAAAACGAAGGGGGAAGGATATGATTATTTGTTGAGTTGGATCGTTTTATAACCCATTAATCAGCATTCTGTGTACAAACAACACTACAAATATGATCTTTGCTCCATACATTTCGAAACACTTTAGATTATTTCCAGAATAAAAAAATTGATTGGCCGTTAAACTTCAAAATAAAATTGCAAATTTTAATTTGTTGGGATATTTTAAGGGGACTATTTTAAGAGTACGGTAAATTAGGGCCTGCATCACTTTTAAATTTCTTTTCAATTTTTTAGGCCCTATCCACCCTTTTCTTACAGTATGCACCCTATTATAATTTTGACTCGGTAAAAAGGATCTGTACAAATTCTCTAATCCAATTAAGAGCGTAATCATTTCTAATTCAAAAAGCTAGAGCGATGAGACGAGAGAAGCAACCGACTGTAGGGAGAGGAGATGGTTGGGTATTCAAGCTCTCTTCCCGTGTGAATCGAGGTAATAGCTCTTCAATTTATCCTTCCACCTCTTTTTTTTTTTTTTTTTTCCCGTTTCGGAATGTTTGGAGACAAACCAATCTCTTATTTCTTTGAAATCCGGCGACCCGCCGGATGAGAGTATGGGGCACCGGAATTGGAAATATATCGCCGGAGCGAGCTTGCTGCCACCTTAAGCAGCGTTTTTGCGCTGCTGGCCGCTGCGGAGGAGTGGCTGTGGTGACGATGCCGCTGCCTGGCAGTGCGCCGTTGCGTGTCAAAGCGACGGCCACTGCTCCTTTGGCGATACGCCGGCGCCTTGTGCGCAGCGAGGGCGATGGAG
The DNA here is from genome assembly GCA_030278955.1 of Hygrophila difformis. Classification (NCBI taxonomy): domain Eukaryota; kingdom Viridiplantae; phylum Streptophyta; class Magnoliopsida; order Lamiales; family Acanthaceae; genus Hygrophila; species Hygrophila difformis. Next base: position 56,311,207 of record JAOANR010000005.1, read on the forward strand.
GCTCTTCGGAAATGGGCTCCTTGTTTGTGCATTTCTTTTATTTCGCATTTGTGTGTTCTTATGGCTTCTTGGTGTGTTAATTTGAAGTGTTGAAATGATTTTTGTTGGGTATCTTTGAATTCATTTGTTCCAATGAATTTTGTTGGGTGATTCTTGAATATTTGAGATGTATTGTTGAGTAAGTTGGGGGTCTCAATTAATTGGGTAATTTCTTGAATAATTTGATTGAGATTATAGATAGTTGGAGATTTGTGGAGGAATTTGAGATATTGTTGATTAATTGGGGTGTTGGAAATGTTTTATGGATTGGGGATTGTTGAGTGAGGTTGAAAATTTCTTGAAGGTTGATATTTGTTACATAAAATGGATTGATGCGAAATGTTGATAAATTTGGGGGATTCTTGAACATGGACTAAAGGTTGAGTAATGTTAGTTTGGTTATTTTAATTGTTTGGTTAATACTTAATTGAATTGAATAGTTGATTTGTTGATGTTGGGTACTAGTTGATTAACTCTTGGAGTTGTTGCGTGTTGGATTGTTAAATGAATTGAGGTGTGTGGGAGAAGAATACAGTATTCTTGATTGTGTTGAAATTGAAGTAAAGATGGTAGGAAGTGAATTAATGATTGATTATTTTGTAGGATGTTAAAGTGTGAGTTAAGTTTGAATACATCATATTTTTCACTTGAATTCTTGGTGATATACTTGGATTTGTGTACGATGACATGTGGAATGGTTGTGGAGTTGATTTTGGGTGCTTGTATAAGCTCATGATTTTTATTTGAGATTTTTAAAATGTTTTTAGTTTAATTATTTGAGTTATTGAACTTTTTGGATTGTTTTGAATTGTTTTTAGTGAATTGTTTTGAGTTCATATAATTAGGATAAGAAATTAATGGTGTTTTCTGGAAGGCTATTTAGATCGGGTTGGAATTTTGTGGTAGCTGTAATCAATCGAAAATAAGTACACACCATGTTCTGGAGATTGTATAAATTTATTGTTGTTTTAGTTTTTCAGAATCGGAGGTTGAGAATTGACAATGAATGAAGAGAATGCAAGCACTCGATCCCGTTGCCTTCTTTGCAAAAGCTTCCTGATTTCAAACAGTCTGTGAAATTGAAGTATGTGAAGCTTGGATACCATTACCTGATAACCCATGGAATGTACCTATTTTTATCTCATCTGGTGGTGGTGGTAGGCTGGTAGCTTTCAATTGTCTACATTCTCTCTCCAGGACCTGTGTATGTGTATGTCCTGTGGGGGCATCTTAGGCTCAATCTTATATCTGTGGTGGTTTATTTTACGCTCTTGGTCTTTTTGTGAACTGTCTACGTCCTCACACGGCCCAGACGGTGTACCTTGTGAATTTCTTGTGTTAGAATGGTTTAAGTGAATTATTTTTAGTGATTTCAATCGATCTTGCTAAAGATTTCAATTGTTTTTATTGAATTGTTTTGAGTTCATATTAGAATTGTTTAAATTTTATTTTACTACGTGTAATTCGATGTTGGATTTTGGATGTTGGGCATTAGATGTTCTGAAATATTGGATTGGATGGTGGAAAGTGGATGTTGGATTTTGGTTGTATATAATGGTAGATGTCTATGTTGGTTTTGTAATTGGAACTTGTATCGGTATTTGGATGTCTATGTTGGTTTTGTTGGGTGCAATTTCATATATCATATAATGGTAAGAATTGTATAAGAAAGTAAGTAAAGTGTTATTATCAATCGTGGTAATTGGTATTAGTATAAGTTGGTAAGAACTATATATAAAATGTGGTAAATCACCATAAACGGTGAAGTGGACGGTTTGGTTTGCCATGCTTCGACACCAGGACTGTCCCATACATTCTGAAGTGGACAGAATGTTTAGGACGGTCATGGGACGGTCCTGAGGACCATCACAGTGACCATCCCAATATATTGGTAAAGCACATGCCAGCAGCGTGGTAAACCATATTCCAGAAACTTGGTAAACCCAGATGGTATATGTGGTAAATCATATTGGTATAGTGTGCAAAACATATCAAGAAATTTGGTAAATAACATATGATATCTGTGGTAAAGCACATTGCAATAAAGTAGTAAAACACGCACCAATAACCTGGTAAACATAATAAGGTATTTATGGTAAATTCTATTTCTTACACTAGGGTTGTAAACGGATCAAATATTTTTTGTTGGATTCGTGATTCGTTTCAAAATTACTCGCAATTTTGATATTTGATTAATATTTGATTCGATTTTATATTAACTTATACTTATATAAATATATAAATTTATTTTGTTAAATAATTTAAAATTTTAATAACGTGACTATATTTACTAATTAATATAAGTATATTTATATATGATATTAAAATATTAAATATGATCTATAAATCGAGCTAAATATTTGAGTTCAATAATTAAAATTAATTTTATTAATTATTAAATTACCTTATAGAGTAATTCAATTCCATTCCATAATATTCAAACAACTTATTAAACCTAAGCGAATACTGTACTATTCAGTTCGTTTACAACCCTAGCTTGGACTTAGTAAATCGTCCTGTTTATATGTGGTAAGTCGCGTATGCATAATGTGATACGATTTGATGAAGATATTGACGGATAAATACATATTTGGAACTTTATTATGAGCACATAGTGTAACATATAACAGTATTCGAATATACGAACAAGTTCAAAGTGACGTTGACCTTGTGACTAAGGAAGAACTTATAATTCACGATCTGTAGTCACCTTTACGATAGTAAGATACAATAGGATGAAGATATTGACGGATAAATACACATTTGGAACTTTATTATGAGTACACATTGAACCATATAACAATATTTGGATATACAAACGAATTCGAAGTGACGTTGACCTTGTAACTAAGGAAGAACTTATAATTTACGAAATGTAGTCACCATTACGATAGTGTATTGACCTTGTAAGTAAGAAGGAACTTCGAATTTAGGCTTCCTAGTCACCATTACGATAGTATGATACCGATTGGATGAATAAATTGACAGTTAAATACAAATCACCCCTAAACCCTAAAAGCCCTAAACTTTAAAAGTTAAAAAAGCCCAAACCTATAACACATCAATATGACGGTAACTTGGAGATGTGGACAAGTCTCCAATTTACCACATGTAGCATATGGAATATACCAAGTTCTTACTGTGTGGTTTACCACGTTGTTTGTATGTGTTTTACCACAAATACCATATGGTGTTTACCAGGTTAATGATATGTGGTTTACTACTGTATTGTATGTGTTTTACCACAAATACCATATAGTATTTACCAAGTTATTAGTACGTGGTTTAGCACACTATACCAGTATGGTTTACCATAGATACCATATGGTATTTACTAGGGGTGAAAGCGGAATTATATCCGAACCCGAATTTGATATTAGCTATCCGGCGGGATTTTTCATCATGGTATCCAAATCCTAATCTGTATTCAAAAATATCCGACTGTATCTGGAACCGGAGCGATATTTGATAGGATATTATCCGGATTTTAAATCTGAATATCGTATATATTAATATTTTATTATTGATTACTATTGTATTGGTATGTGTTTTACCACATCATATGTTGTTTACCAAGTTCTTGGTATGTGGTTTATAACGCTATATGAATATGGTTTACCATAGATACCATATGGTCTTTATAGATACCATATAGTCTATACCAAGAACTTGGTAAAGACCATATGATATCTATGGTAAATATTACGTGGTAAACTAGTACCACATTCATGGTAACAAATATCATTTAATGTGGTAAAATATTATGCATGTACATGGTAACGGATTAGACTATGATGTGGTAAACGTAGACATATACATGATCACACTACAACACAAGATGGTAACATTATTTTCAAGAGGTGACCATGTACAAATTGATGACCCCCTTAAAAACTTAGTAACTAATTACCGCATAATGTTACCACATTATAGTTTACCACATATACTATATGGTATTTGCCAAGTTCATGGTATGTGGTTTACCACATAAATCATTTGGTCTTTACCAAGTTATTGGTATGTGGATTACCATTGTATTGATACGTGCTTTACCACAGATACCATATGGTGTTTACCAAGTTCTTGGTATGTAGTTTTACCACGCTATACCATTACGGTTTACCATAGATACCATATGGTCTTTACCAAGTTCTTGGTATGTGGTTTACCACGCTATATCAATATGATTTACCACATATACTATATGGTATTTACCAAGTTCATCGTATGTGGTTTACCACATACATCATTTGGTCTTTACCAAGTTATTGGTATGTGGATTACTATTGTATTGGTATGTGTTTTTACCATATATACCATATAGTGTTTACCAAGTTCTTGTTATGTGGTTTACCACGCTATATCCAATATGGTTTACTACATATACCATACGATATTTACCAAGTTCATGGTATGTGTTTTACCACATAAATCATTTAGTCTTTACCAAGTTATTAGTATGTGGATTACCAATGTATTAGTACGTGCTTTATCACATATATCATATGGTATTTACTAAATTCTTGGTATATGGTTTACCACGCTACACCAATATAATTTACCACATATACCATATTGTATTTACCAAGTTCTTGTTATGTAGTTTACCACTCTATTGGTATATACTTTACCACGCTATGATATGTGATTTACCACATTATTTAACTAAGATGCTTTGTTTATAATTAACTATTAAAAACCTTGGGGTCTAAGGTGTAACTTTTAAAAACATGGGGCTTTGACTCTAAGATTATGTTTGCTATGGGTATTGGGCCTTTGTTTTCCCTTAAGAGTATCATGCAACTAAATGGGCTTTAGAAAGCTGGCTGCATAATTAGCAAAGACTGTGGGCTTATAAAGCCCAAAATAGCCCATTTTCAATATGTAACAGCTTAACAGGCTCCTGGTGTGTAAAAAGCCCAGCAGCCTTTTCCTTTTTAAAAAAATATAAAGAGAGAGAAAAAATTAAATATTTTTCGAAACCACTAATAGTAATAAGTACTTCCTCCATTTTGCTACGGAGCCACTGCTCACGCAGTCCAATGCACATTTTGAATCATTAATAATTCAAGTTCGGTATATGTAAAAATTGTAAAAGTTCGATATTTAAAAACTACACGACGAGACCAATCTAACAATATTCCTATTGACTATATTTTAATTTGTATAACTATGATAAAATTTTGAATCAAATTGTATGGGTGAATAGTGCCACAAAACCAAATGGGACAAACATTTGAGAACGAAGGAAGTATTTTCTAGAAACATTGATTGCAATGCAATACTATGATATCTGTTTATATAAATAAAAACAATATCCCTTATGAACAGTAACCTACTCTTATATGATATCTATTTATATAAATAAAAATAATATCCCTTATGAACAATAACCTACTCTTATGAACAATAATCTATCAATTCTCTTTCACAAAAATCCCCCTATGAACAGTAGTCTACCTATTTCCTCAACATTCACTTTTTGCACTCAATCCAATACACATTTCTAATGATTAATAACTCATCAATAACTAAAAATGTGTATAACAAAAAATTCTACAAATTTGATATTTTAAAACTACATGATGAGACGAAACTAACGAGTCACATTTTTGATTATGTATTTTCTTATATAGATGTTGTATATGCATTAGTCAAAGTTGAATAATAACCAACAGCAAAAGTCAATTCTTTTTCACTATAAAAATGAAGGAATTATAGAAAGAAAAAAAAAACATAGTGCATTTTCAAAATATAGGAGAACTAAATTTGAGCGAAATTCACGTTAGATAATTTAATTTCATTAATTATTATAGATAAAGAATACTACCAAATAAAAGATGTAACAAAAACTTTATGGTTGATAGTTGAATAATAAACCGTAACAAAAATCAATCCCTTTTCACTATACAAATGAAGGAATTGTAAAAAAAAAAAAACAAAAACAAAACAAAACATAATGCACTTTCAAAATATAGGAAAACCAAATTCGAGCGAAATTTACATTAGATAATTAAATTTCATTAATTATTATAGATAAAGAATATTACCAAATAAAGGATGTAATAAAAACTTTATGGGTTGATATTATATTTATTATTTAAATATAATTTGAATATCTATATAATAAATCATGAATACTTTTTGACTTGTGCAGACTATATTGTCCTTATTAAATCTAATATTTTTATTTTAAATCTCATTAAAAAAATTATCAAATCAAGGGTACATCTGTAAATTATTATAAAACATTATAAACATATCTACGGTTCCTATGATGACACCTCATAAATGCCATGTCATCATTTCAAAAATACTAGATGCTGACATGTGGCATCTATAGAATAATCTTGAATTAATTTAATCTATTTTAAATATTTTTCAAAAATATCTTTTTAAGATTTTATCTATATTTAGAAAATAAATCTATATATTAATATAAAATATCTTGAGAAAATCTTTCTATGTATTTTAAAAAGATATAAATTGAAAATAAATTAAATTACATAAATATATTTTATATTTTGAAAATATATATTAAAATTATCTATATAATAAATCCTGAATACTTTTTGGCCTTTGCAGACTATATTGTCCTTATTAAATCTAATATTTTTATTTTAAATCTTATTAAAAAAAATATCAAATCAATGGTACATCTGTAAAGTATTATAAAACATCATAAACATATCTACGGTTCCTTTGATGACACCTCATAAATGCCACAACATTATCTCAAAAATACCACATGCTGACATGTGACATCTATAAAATAATCTTAAATTAGTTTAATCTATTTTAAATATACTTCAAAAATATCTTTCTAAGATTTCATCTATATTTAGAAAATAAATCTATATATTAATATAAAAGATCTTGAGAAAATCTTTCTATATACTATTTTAAAAAGATATAAATTGAAAATAAATTAAATTACATAAGTATATTTTATATTTTGTAAATATATAATTAAAATTACATATTATAAACTTTATGTATAATATTATTAGATGAATTTTTATTATAATTATATTAAAATCTGAACCTAAAACATTAATAGAAATCAATAAACTAAAATTTTTCTAATGAGTAATAATCATACAATTTATTAAAAATTCTATATTGAATAGTAAATATAAATTTATGGGTGTTACACAATATTATGTAATGCAGAATAAAACAAATTTTTTCTAAAAAAAATAGGGCCAAAATAAAAACTTTGAAAAATTGTACATCTGTAAATTATTATAAAACATCATAAACAGATCTATGGTTCCTATGATGACACCTCATAAACGCCACGTCATCGTCTCAAAAATACCAGATGTTAACATGTAGCATCTATAAAATAAACTTTCGAAAATTGATTAGTGTTAAAATGATTGTATTTCCAAGGGAAATGTAGAAATTGATTGTTTTTTTCTAATATTATAAAGTTATGGTCAGTTTTTTTAGAAAAAATGGTACTAACTAATTTTAGAATTTTTTTAATTGGGGTATATCTTTTGAAAATTTCTTTTTTTTCACTTAAAAAAAGAAAAGATAACAAAAAAGTATATATAGATAGTATTCTTTAAAGGTTTTACAGATAATAGTCAAAATGGACAACATATTGGGGAATAAAATGATATTTTTATAACCTTAATGCACACATATAATTTATTCGAATTTTTTTTGCATGCATTCCTATTACTATTTAAACAAAAGACTTTAAACCTCATGTAGAGGTAGAAATAAGCTATAGGCCATGCTAGGGTTAAGTTTGAATGGCCTAGGCTATGTCGACTTATTAAGGCCCGATGACCTATCTTATAAGCCTAAGCATAACCTATTAAAATTTTTTGAGAATATCCTATTAAAATTAAATGCCAGATTGTAAGCCTTTTAAAATCTGATTAAGCCTATTTTAAAATTAAGTTTAAATTATTTTATATATGTTCGGATGTAATTATAAGGTTGAAAAACATAAATTTGTGCACTTGGGTAAGTCTTCATCCATGACTATTTATATACGGGGAAAAGACTTATAAATATTTTACAAACCGATATAAGATCAAATTAATAATTATTTTCACATAAAATAAAACCAATGATACCACATATTTATATGCAATAAACATAAACATACTAATAATAATGATAACTATGCACATCCGATTCTTGAGAAATTAGTCTTGGATCCAATGAGGCCTGGAAAACCCTGGTATTTACCTAAAAAATAATGATAACTATCCCGACCTGGTACGCCTAATTGGGTTTTTTTTTATTTTTTTTTTTAAAGTTTGGTCCGGAATTATTTAGCTAAATAAGCTTTCAAAAAAGCCTAAGCTTAGGCTATTTATCAAAAAGTTTGGTCTGACATGGTCTTAGATAGACTAGGTCATTGGCTCATGTCGGATAGCATGGTCTATTCCCATCCCTAACCTCATGTAATCCAAAAAATTATATTACTCCCTCCGTCCCATTCCAAATGTCCTACTTACTATTTTTGGATGTCCCATTACAAATGTATTCTTTCTATAAATAGAAATAATTTTTCCCTCCAACAACTATGTGGACCCTACCATATACTCACAAACCAACTCTACCTTAATTCCCGTGCCCAACAGTAACAAGACACTTGGAGTGGGACGGAGGGAGTATCATTTTACAAACTCAAATGAGTTCAACACCAGTGCGCATATAAGTTTAACACCCGTGCGCAGTGGCAGACGCAGAGCGGCAGAGTGTCTGAGGCACAGGGCGATGATGCGACTAAATAACTTTGCTTTATTTCATCTTTAATTTCCATAGAATAACTATCAATTGATTTTCATTTATTTTGGATTGATAATGATGTCACTCTCTTCGTCTAACTCTATCTCAGCCTATATCTTTAAAGAATATATAACACTATGTTAAAAAAGCTCACTAACAAAGAAATATTTTTTTTATTTTTTTCCTCTTCTTTCCCGTAAATTATTGAAAAATGATTCTAATATAATTAAACTTAAACGACTATATAAAATATTAATGGCAAGGTTTGAGTTTGAGGGGGCGGAATTATATAAAAAGAATTTTTGATATAGCTAATAACATAACTTATAGAACTTAATAGGCAAATTTCGAACTCGGGGATGGCCCACCAAACCCTCATGTAATTCTGCCACTGCCCATGCGCAGCGAGCGAAAAAATCTAGTTTGTTATAATTCTAAACCAATACTCTATTAATTGAAACTATAGTTAAAGAATGTATTGTAAATTATTAATAAGTGCTTTATAGATTGATATTATATTCATTAATGAATAATAAATATTTGTATTAGATAAATTAACTAAATTAGATAAATTGCAATGCGACAATAAGTTGATGAAACTGCAGTCATTTCAATTTTAATGGATTCATTTACAAAAACATTTCTTATATTTTTCTAATTTAATTTGGAAATATCTATATCATTATGAAATTTCTAATATCTCAACGCTTTAGGGTGTGAATCAATATGAGTAATCAGTTATCGAGTACAATAAGATTTCACGTACTTTCTTTGTCAATGTATGAAATTAGAGTCGTATGTAGAAAGGTTTTTATCTTTGCTTTTTAATTTTTTTGTCCATTCAGCTATTGTTTGTAGTGTAATTAAGTAGTAGAAGTATTTTTTAAGATACTAAGTTATAATATATAAATATTGGTAATAACATATGTTGGTCGATTTGTATGCAATGTATAGATGTACTCTTATAATGCTTAAAATAGTTTAAAGAGGTTGAGAATATAATCGACATAATAAAATTGAACAATTTTATTTGTTAAATTGGATAATTTTACTTATATTATCCATAATTTGTGCCATTGACCAGGGGAAATACTAGTGAGCACCAATAACTTCAATTTCGGTCACAACCTCAAATTCACAAGATAAATAAAAATTACTCTACTTAACTATATCCATCAATTCGATTCAAGAACAGCTGAGAATTCATTGCTCAACATATATACATAGAAATACTATAGCTAGATAGATGTAAGTATATACTGTATAATATAAATATAATCTCACCTGCTATTTAATTTAATTTAATTTTAAGGAAGCAGCTTGATGTAATTATCATCATCGTCTTCCTCATCCTTATTGGAATTTTTGCAATGAGCAATTGCAGCTTGAATCGCTGCCTGCAACTCTTCCATGGTGCTGTCACTTTTCTTCGCCATCGTCGTCGGAGTAATCGTTCCGCTGTCCATAAAGACCCCACTGTTCGCCGGCGAGGTTCGCATGGATGCCGGCGCCGACAATTCCCATCTTTTAGTCGGATTCTCGTTCCCGGTCACCCTCAAATTCCCCGAATACGACGACCACAGCCGATCCTTCTGGTCGGAATCATTAATCCCTCTTCTTCTGGATGATAAAAATCCAGTCTTGACTTTGATCAACCTCATGTACTTCTTCACGACGTCCAATTTCGATTTCTTCTTATTCGCCTCCTCCTTCTTCGTACGGTCGTCGTCGTCGTTCATTTGGTCTTTTCCATTGCACAGTTTCGATCGCCACGTTCCAAACAGGGATAAGGGTTTTGATCTGTTGCCATCACCTTCAAGCCTGGTTTCGTCGTGTTTCTTAATGTCCTTCACTACAACCGGCAGGTTTTGATTGCCATCAGGGCGGCGGAGGAGGCGGAGTGGGAGGAGGTGACCTTGGAAGAAGAGGTCGTCGGCGGGGGATAAATCCACATTCGGAATCCGATCAACCGGCGGCTGCGTGGATTTAGCGCCGTGGAAGGAGATGCTGAAGGAGAATTCATGGGAAGGAGAGGACGAAGGCAACGCCGCTGCATCGGGATATTGTGCCTCGTGCTTTGTTTGTTGTACATCCGATTCCTCCACTAAATGATGTGCTGACTGATCCTTCATCAGGAAGGTTTGAAGCTTTTGTCTTGACATTTCCATGGCTTACATATAAATATACTATGATTTAGTCGATTTTCCTAGGAAGAGTAACAACTAACAAGTAGATGTAGTATATATATATATAATGATGAGATGATAATGGGCAAATTGGGGAAATGAGAGATGTAGTAGTATATAAAAGCAAAGGATGATGCATGGTGATTGGCTTGGTGGGGGTCTATTTCTTTGGTGATGATCTGTTTTATATTCATCCTGGGATTAAATCTCAATTGATTTGTAGTGCTAAATTAATATGTCAAACAGTGGTTGCATGTGGTGGCTAATTAAGGACATCATATTTATGACCGGATTGCAAGCTTTTAATTTGGGGGGTGTGGTGTAGTGTAGTGGTCGCCTTAATAAATCAGGTGGAGTGGAGCTGTATATTATACTATTTCATTTTATTATCTAATTCAGGACAATAATAAATGGTCAGGTTCACATCTTTATTATAACTTATAAGGTTGTTCAAACTTCAAACCATTGATGAGCTCTTTGTTTGATGCAGTTTGGAAAAGTATTTGTACAGCCAAAGGGGAGTTTACAATAACAATTTGTTAAAAACCAAATTGTTGTTAATTAAGTACTATATGCAAACAGAATCACTAATTAATTATAAGTAAGGTTGTTGTTTTATAGTGCATGTTGCTTGCTAGTCTTGTCTTCCTATGACTCGTGTAACTTTGGATACCAGCCCAAGATCTCATTTGTTTAATCCTTTGAAGAATAAGATTTTTTTCCAACTGGGATGAATGTGATGTCTTTGTTGTGTTGTTTGGTGGTTACTTCCTAAAACCTTCTTTCTTCCTTCATTACAATTTTACAACCCACGGTCCTCGTACACTCACTGTGCAACACAACACACGTTTTACATTGTAAAGACATAAATATATACAGACAAATAAATTCTCGTTACTGTAGTATGCATATTCAAAATTGAACAAAGTGATTCCCATTTTGAACACTACAACTTTTAGAAAGAAACAGGTTTTGGACTAACCTGAACGGATAATTATATTCATCTCTTGTGGTCCTAACATTTCGATACATAAGTGAAATGATCAACTAAAAGTTCACAATCGAAGGCCAAGCTATTGATTGATAAATCGTTTTTAATTAAAGAGTATATTAGCAAATGATGGGTGTGCATCAGATATTGAAAACAGTACCAGATGTGGTGTCTGGTAAACTTTCGTATTTGCAATTTTTTTATTTCCTTTTTTTACTTTGGCTTCACCCCAAAGATAGGTGTGTAAAAAATGTATGGGGTAGGATGAGATGCCAATATCACAAAATTGACTCATAATCAGACATATGATCACATAATCTACAAACTTAATACTTATATACATTTGGGTGTGTATATATATATTTATATATATGCATGTACTATTATGTATTTACCCTCCACAATGAATCCCTAACCAATCCATCCCAATCTCACCAACATTTTGAGAATTTCATTTATGAATCATGACTGTGTTTTATCAAGAATGCTCACCAACTGCCTCCAAGAGATGCAAATTCCTTGCCTCATCCCTCAAGGATGTTTTTGCCAAATGCCATTCTTCCAGAGGCAAACCCTCCATTTCCGAATCGGAGGAACCCATCACGGATTTCGACGAGGAAGAAGAAGTACTAATCCACTTCAGTTCATCACCACCATGTTGCTTCTTGTTCTTGTTATTGCAATTTTGCCTGCATGTTGCTTCTCAGTAATGAAATGGAAATTTGTTTGATTTTTGCAGGTGTTTGTTTCGGCAGTCATAAGCAAATACATGGAATCGAAATGCCAGCGCAAATATACCTTCGCAATGGATAGCTTCAAATGGGCTCTGCCGCCGGAGACAGGGGACTTGATGACGATGATGAGGCAGGGCAGCCGCGGCGAAGACACGGATGAGTTTCACAGTGCGTGCAGCCGGTTGTCGCGATGCTCCAGCGCCGCGAGCTTCGAAGAGTTTTACTCCGTGAGGACGCGGTGTCTGTCGCGATCATCGAGCACGAACAGGATTGAATTCCGAGATCATAACAAGAGGTCGGTGTTGATGGAGTTTTGCCACTGCGAAGGATGGCCGTTTGGGCTATGCCGGAAGGCGTTGCTGCTGCCTCCATTGCCTAACTCGCCGTTGGATTCCTGGTCGTGGAGAAAAAGTAGGAGAATGGTGAAGATACATGTGTGAAAGGAATTCATGACATTCAAAAGACTCGAACTCTACTGAAGCATTAAAGTATGAAATAATGAGCATCTGCTAGCAGTTGTGGAAAAGCAAATGCTGTTTTGCTTTGATCATTGATTTTTTTTAAACCTTTTTTTTTTCTGCTGATTTTTGAGTATTGAGTTCTGTAAGGATGATAAGAAGCTACTCAAGAAATTAGTGAATTAATGATGGCATATAATGGAATAATGGATCATCGTCATGAATCCAAATCAAGGGCTTTGTCATTCACTCTGTCCATTGAAATTCAGACCCTAAGCAAAACGCAGTCGCATGCACAAATTAATGCTCCATTTGAATTCAATTACAGCCAATGTAATGCGACCAAGAATCAATTGCAATTTCCGTGTTTACTTGAGATCAGGAAAATGTAAATGCAACTGGGAGGAAGGAAGTCGTTTACCACGACAATAAATTAAGAAACTGGAGAGGGTAGGGCAGATGGAGGGACTGGAGAAGATTTCAAAGGTAACGGGGGATACGGAGGTCGCTTTTCGCAGTCTTCAAGTTTCTTTCAGGATTGTAGTGATCTGTACGACACTCTATTTATTTTATGAAATGAGTTTGACATTCTTCAACCATATAATCTCACAATAATGCAACCCCATCCTTTAATCGTCATTCAATTCAATGTTGAATAAATCTTATATTAACACTGCATATTTATCGTCAGCTCCTCTTCGTTCACGATGCAATTTATATATATATAGTGGCACTCCGATGCTGCTCGCTAAAGTACGAAAACATAATGAGACAAGACAGCGCAAAAACAAAAGTGAGAATTCGAGACGAACAAAAATGTGAGATACGCAAGACTGCTTTTTATAAAAGCACGATTATGAATGAGCATCAAGATAAGTATCAAACTCTACTGGAACAACTTATCAAGGCTAGTCTGATGTCTTCAATATGCACAGATAGGGAATTCTCAGAATAGTAGTAGTATGATAAAATGTTGCTCGAAAGCAATTCTCTGAACAGCTTGTAGTGGGGATCCGCAAAGGTAAGGAATTGAACACCACCATTCCACCGGGATTTTAAGGCACACAAAGTAAAGAATTTCATTGAATGCAAATGTAAGGGGGCATTGACTCCACGAGTACAAATTCAATGGTACACAAATGATAAAACTAGAAACCATATGTGGATAGAAGTTATCTTCAGTGGGTGAGAAAGACATCTCATTTGGCAAACTGACTATTTCATGAGCACTGGAGTCCAAAATCTAGAAGACAACTGTGTCCAGCATTGTGCCCAAAGTCTGAATGATGTTTGAAGACATCAGGTTCGAGACATGCTCTTCAAGATGCTTCTTGGCATCTTGCTTCCCCACATTGGCGATGGCCAACTTCTCTGGAGGCAACTCATCCTCCTCCTGCACGGCTTTGTTATATTTGATAGCTAGATTTAGCATCTCCTGCAATAAATAATAAAATGAACACAATAATTGTCAAGTAGAAGGATATGCTGCTTCACAATTGGGAAATTTGAAGGATGGGAAAAGAAATAATGTGCCATCACAAACCAACTACAATTGTTGGATTGATTTGAGGAAAGCAGAAAGTACCTGGACAGTCTGCTCATTCGTTTTCGAGTGTGTGTCAAACCGCTGAAGAGTTAATCCATCCGTCCACTTTTTCTTGTGAAGATTCAGTAGCATCTTCTCCTCAAGTTCATTCTTCCTGTAATTTATGGCTATGGAATAATAATGCCTGTTCAGCCCGTGAATCAGAGCCTGCAATCAGATTTTTTGATCAACTTCTAAAATTAAGGGCACACTTATAAAAAATAATGAATGAAGTGGGGTGTTACCTGGATAGATGGCTTATTAAGATGGCCCAGGTTGGATGTTGTTTGACGTGGTTCTTGACCAAGCATCATAGTTTGGGGGTTAATAAGTCGGAAAGCATCTATTACCACCTTTCCTTTAACACTCTGTATCGGATCCACCACCACTGCTACTGCCCGCTGATTTAAAGCTTCAAAACTCTGATGATAAAACAAACAATAGCAGTTATGAGAGCTTTAGTTATATACAAAATAGGACAGTAATGTTAATAGAAAAGTCAAAGCATTAGTTTAAAAGTACAAACATCACAAGAAACTGAAAAAAGAATAACAAAGTCAAAGAAATGTAGGAAGCTGATGGATTCTATAAATATCATTATAATATATTTGAAAAAGAAATAAAAAAAAAACCAAATGATAAGTAAACAACACTTAATTTATTATGAAAATTTGGGTGTCCCGCATCATCTTCAAGTACACTTCACAAACATGATCACAAACACCACATATATAGTTGAGGAGTAACCTGCTGAGTATTTATGTCAACCCCAGAAAGCCAGCATCCAAAACCAGGATGTGAATGATACCAACCAACCACCATCTCAGGTCTGTAAAATAGAAACATATAATCTAAATCATTTCCCTGTAGCTGTTTAATAACAAATAGGAGAGCAAATTATAGTATTACTTAAAACAAAACATATTTTAAGGAAACCCCGAATTGCAACTTATAAAATGATTCCTCAATTTATACATTGATCAAAATCTTTCATATTTGAAGCCGAGGAGAAAGCCCAGAAAGCATAACAAAAAAATAGTCAAAGCAACTCTTAAAATCAAGATCCTCATAAATAACAAACTAAGAACAATGCTTTCATAACAAAAAAACTACAATTAGAATCTAGAACGAATACCAAAGATCAACATAAAGAACCAATTATATATGGCCTAGCTGGATAACACTTTGAACACAAGTCGCCTGAGAGAGAGAGAGAGAGAGAGAGAGAGAGAGAGAGAGAGAGAGAGCAGTAGAAAAGGATGATAGCTATAGGCATACCACTAACCTTAATTGTTGGCCAACCATTAAAGTCTAGAAATCATAAACATGTATGGGAATCAGAAGTAGAAACATATCAATTCAGGTGGAAATGATTCACGCACCCAACACTGTTCACAAGCTTAAATAATCCACAGTTTTTACTTCTATTCATATTTTTGAAAATAGATTTCCAAATAATAATGCAGCAAATATCATATGTACAGAAATCAACTCTATTCTGAATTCTAATCCACTTAAACCTACCAACTGAAGGAAGTGCCCAGTGAACCAGTAATACTATAACAGGCCATAACTGGAAGACACAGTAGACAACTTCCCTTGGATGGAACAGATTACGAAAGTACCATAAGGCACTCCGCAATATAATTAAGCCAATGATAAGTCTAAACATAAAATGCTACAGATCTACATAGGTATATTCGTCACAAATCAACGGAACCAAGATTCAAAGAAGCTACATCACGTTATTCAACTTCAAATTTTCAAAAAGCTACATCACGTTCTAATAGATCCAATTATTGCACAACCTACACAACATTCACAACAACTTCAAAGCAGCACCGCAGCTTAAAAGACCAGAAGATACAAAATTCCAGATCACCCAATAGTAACGAAACCTCCCAAAAAAGGCACGAAATTCTACCTCCCAGTTTGCTTGAGCATGTCAAGCATATTAGTCTGAAACACGTGATCCACAGCCTCAACACTGACGCCAGTACCACTCTGCGGCATCGCGAAGACATCCACCACGCGCACGGTGTACTCATCGACAAACTCTCCCAGCATCAGCCCCATAACTTCCATCGGAACCCCCGCTCTACCTGTAAAATCAATTATAAACATGAAAAACAATTCCACCACGCAATTTCCTAATCATACTAATCAACCGTTATTTCCAACATAAACCCTAGATTTACCGTGCTTGAGCATTTTAAGAAGCGCAAGGGATGAGATGTAGACTTGCTCCGAAGTATCAAGAGTAGGTGAGTCCGGCGGCGGGTGGCCGAGTGCTCCGCCGGCTCCAGCGAACATTCTATGTAGCCTCTCCATTCCGGCCATTCACCTTTCGTTCAAAACTCTCTCTTCTCTGGTATCTCTTTCCTATATTCCACATTTCTTCGAAAACAAGACAAGGGTATGGGTAGTTTGGGAATTTCACAGAGATGTGTAAAAAATGTAGAGTGTACAGGTCACTAGTCTGGACACAAAGTGTCTGGGCCAAACTCATCACGGATTCGGCCCATTAGTTTAACCATCCAGTTGAATTCTATAGACCATTAGTTTCGGCCCATTTAACAAATACTAGTTTTTGAGTTCGAATCTTATTATTAGGCCCTCCAAATTCAATGAACAGTCAATTGAAGGTTCCCTACTTCTCCACAAACAGAAATGACAAGCTCTTGCTTCAATCCTTCAACATTGCCAAATCCTTCAATTCCTCCGCTGTTCAACAATTCGAGTTCATTCGTGTTACAGAAATTCCAATTTCGAATAACCCGTTTCGCGAAGTTATCCAACTTCGAAATTTTGTCAAGAAATGACGGATTTTGCATAAATCGATGCACAAGGGAGATTCTTTCAGAGACGGAAAGCGAGTACGAAACAGAAGGGTATGACTCTGCCGAAGATTATACGAAAACGGGGGAAGACGAAGTGCCGCTGACGGTGGGCAATGGGCAGCCGTCGCCGCATTTACGGCGCCGTCCCCGGCGGTATCGGAGGGAGTACCCGGGGGAAAGGAAGGGTATTAGTGAGGAGATGAGGTTTGTGGCCATGAAATTGAGGAACGAAAAAAGCAAGAGGAAGAATGCTTCTGCTTCTGATGCTTCAGGAGAGACTGATGAAGAGGAAAGACAAGACAATTACGAGGATAATGGTGAGACTTGGGAGCCAAGTGTGGAGGGTTTTCTCAAGTACTTGGTGGATAATCTGCTCGTGTTCAGTACAATTGAGCGCATTGTTGATGAATCAACTGATGTTTCGTGTAAACCTTCGTCTCCCTTCCAATCTTTTGATTCCCGCAATGATGTTGTTTAGGAATTTCCTGCTTGAAATTTGGGCAAGGAATTGTATTGTCTTTTATCACAATTCACAAGCATTAAACTTATTGCACTGTTTTAGCTTTTGGAATTTGATAAGAACATCAATCTGTTGATCAGTGACTGCATTTGTCCTAATTTTCTGTAGCATATGCATTGTTGCTGCAGATGTTTATTTTCGAAAGACTGGTCTAGAGAGGTCAGGCAGCATTTCCAGAGATTTGGAATGGTTTAGAGAGATGGGTAATGTGATTCCAGAGCCTAGTAATCCAGGTATTCAATATACCCAATATCTGAAAGAACTTGCGGAGAAAAGCCCTCCATTATTCCTCAGCCATTTCTACAACATATACTTCAGTCACATTAGCGGTGGACAAATGATAGCCAAACAGGTAGTCTTCCCTCAGGTCGTGAGTTTCTATATTTGATTCACTTTCTTTGAGATTCATTACTTGTGATATGGTTTTGGATCTGATGTATAACCCATTGTTCACCTTGAATCTTGAATCTGTAACTTGCTATGTTAATTTCTTGACTCATTATGATCACTAGGTCTCAAATAAGTTGTTTGAAGGAAGAGAGCTGGAGTTCTACCGATGGGAGGGAGATGCGGAGGAATTATTGAGAGGCGTTAGGGAGAATCTCAATGCGCTCGGAGAGGTAATTTTGTGTCCCGTCTGCCAGTTTGTTATATACTTTTAATTCCATGGCTCATTATGACCATCTTGTGTAATGTTTTGCAGCATTGGTCTAGAGATGAGAAGAACAGGTGCCTTAAAGAAGCAACCAAGGCTTTCCGGTTTCTGGGGCAGATCGTCCGGTTGATCATCCTAATGTAAAGCCGGACTCAGATGTTGACTGACGCAAGCAAGAATCTGTTACGACGACTTGTCTGGTTGGAGAAAACATCTTGCAGAGAGAATCATGTTTTTTTAGCATCGTTAAACTACTCCTGCATTTTTATTTCAAGACTGGAGAGCTACTGACAGTGCTGCCTTGCAATTGCAAACTGATTTGCTTAATGTCAGGTGTTAAGAGCAAGTGAAAGATGAGATGATTTAATTAAGAAGAATGTAAAAAATTTTGATTGATATCAAGGATTAGGTTACATGGTTACATTGTGCATTTATACAGAACTAGAAACCGGTTTTTGAATAAGTTGTCTGTTGTCTATTAGCTGTGCCGAAATTGACAAAAATGTGAATCTGGAACAGAATGGATAAGGGCTCATTTATTACCACACGGAGCCAATTCAGTCTCAAGTGGCTTACAGCTGCAACACGCCCTGGCAGGCATTTTGTAGTAAAGTTAAGGTTGCTAGAGAAAAGTAGGGTCTTTCACAAAAACATAACTCCTAATTAGCTTCAAACATGGTAAACATATCTTGAAATAGCGGTGCCATAATGCCCATTTGCCCAATAAATGCAACTGTAAAGGGACTTTATATGCTCATCAAAAAAGGGACTTTATATGTACGCATAAAAAAACCATTACTGTTGTATTGACCCTCAGGCGTAGTGGGAACCTATACTGATTCTTTTTGACAAATCATTCATACACAAAAAGGCAAATTAATGAATCAATGGACACACCACATGCACGGAACAATTATTCATGTAATGGCCATCAAGAGCTAGATTTCATCGTAAAATAATGGATATGTATTGAAATATACTAATAAATAAATAAAGCAGCGACCGGAAAGAACAAAGAAAGAAGATCTCTGCTGTCAATAAATATAAATAATGAAAAACAAAAAGAAAAACAAATAGGGTCCTTTCTTCTCAAGGAGAAGGATGAGGAGAAACCCTAATTGCCCCCAGTTTCACTCCATCCTTCTATATTTTAGCCCTGTATTACAGTATTAGCTTCTTTCTTCCCCATGTCTTGTCTGAAGAAAGAAAACTAGTAACAATAATGGCTGCTGAAAAGCTCATCTTCAACAAGGTATGTCATTTTTCTGCACATCCTTGATTTGTGTGTGTGTTGTTCCTGAAGCAAGGTTTTACTTTTATTTATTTGAAAATCTGGGATTTGCCCAAAAAAAGGAAAAAAAATGGAAGTTGCTTGTTTAGGGCCTGGTTTAATATAGTGGACTTTTTCATCAGCTTATATTTAGAAGCTCAGTCTGACCCTTTCTTTCTCCTGATATTTCTAACTGTGGATACATATGCTGCAAACACCAAAAACCCCCAATTTCTTTCTTGCTTAAACTGTCTTTTATCTGGTTCAATCGTCATGGAGATTTTGAAATGGAAGCCACAGGTAGTTACTAGTTAGTTAGTTATATATATTATTATTACAACCCTCTATGCCCTCCATCACCGAACACTTATTCAAATTTCGAACATCATAAAAATGCAATTTGTGACAGGATTTGTTGCTGAATAAGGCCACCAAGAGGTCTCCACTGATACTATCAATAGTGGTGTTGCTCTTCACCCTGGTTTGTGGATTATTCATCTATTCCCAGGGCCTGAAGCAGACAAGTATATTCAGACAAGCCGATCCTATCAGGGTACAAGTAATCGATCGCCGGGAACGGCGCTGTCGGAACACAACGGACCAACCTCCTGATGTGCATTTTCCTATCCCTAAAACCTTTAGCAGGTTGAGGACTTGGTGCTTTCCCTTTATTAGGATCAATCTTGAGTTTCATATTGATTTGAAATGCTCTATTATTTAATTAGGCAGGAATGCGAGTGCAATCCCGTGCGATTCTTTGCCATTGTGTCGATGCAGAGATCCGGGAGCGGATGGTTCGAGACATTGCTTAATAGCCATATCAATTTGAGCTCGAATGGAGAAATATTTGGGGCACAGAGCAGAAGGGATAATGTGTCCGTGCTTTATCAGACACTGGATAGAGTTTATGATCTGGATTGGTTTAGCAGTGCTTCCAAGAATGAATGCTCAGCTGCCGTCGGCTTCAAATGGATGTTGAATCAGGTAAAAAGTAGTTCAATATATTGTTGAATACTTTTATAGATTCTAAAATGTGCTCCTGTTAGGATCAGAGATTCTAGTCAAAACCTTAGCTTGTTTCTATCTAGCATGTCATGTTTGAGCTCAAGCTCAAGTTTTTGAAATAGTATTTCAGATTAAGTCGAGCTCTAGTACAGTTGTTTAACTTATTGAGCAAGCTCAAAATAGGCTTCTTATGAGTTAAGAGGAGACGGGGAAAGTAGATACTAGTCTCAGTTTACCTGGTTAACAATGCTAACTAGGGTTAACATATAACAACACTACTCAATTCAACGACATCCCTAAATCGTTTTCGGTTAAAAAACTTTGATGGTTGTTTGATACTGATTCTGAAGGGATTGATGGCTTATCATAAAGAGATATCGGATTACTTTTTGAAACGAAGAGTGTCGATGATATTCCTGTTGAGAAGGAATCTTCTCCGCCGGATGATTTCTCTTGCAGCTAATCAATACGATAAGGAAGTCAAGCTCTTGAATGGAACCCATAAATCCCATGTCCATACGCCGTATGAGGTAGTTCAAACTATGTAAGGTTCTTGCATAGTTTTTTTCCCTTCTGTTAAGACACTATCACTACTACTTTGTGGCATACCAACACTAATGTGCATTTGCGCACGTCAGGCGCAAGTTCTTGCTAGCTACAAGCCCACTCTCAACATGACGACGCTTGTGTCCAATTTGAGATCGGCAGAGGGAACAGTGGCGACAGCATTGGAACGCTTCAAGAGCGTTCGGCACATTGTTGTGTACTATGAAGACATACTCTCCAATCAAACTGTACCTAACATTAAACCCCTTGTGGACAAAGTTGTTGTCTGTTGCCCCCTCCTCCTCTCTGTATTTAGTCTTTTTGCACTTTTTGTCTCTCACAGAAACTTTCGGACGTCCAAGAATTCCTGAACCTGCCAATACGAAACCTCACGACCCTCCAGGTTAAGATTCACAGCGGTCCATTGTCCAAACAGATCAGCAACTACGATGATGTCCAGGAAGCGCTCAAGGGAACGCCGTACGGCCGTTACCTCCAGATGGACTATGAATTGTAGTCCAGAATTAAGTTAAGTCTGTCGAGTGAGTTTGTTCCAATAAGTTGTTAAATCTTACATAGATGGTTCGAAACAGATGGACTATGAATTGTAGTCCAGAATTAAGTTGAAGTACCTTACATGGATGGTTCGAAACAGGGCCTTAACAGGGGTGTTCTTTTGAGTTTGTTCATCATGATGATGAACATCGTATCAAGAACTCGGAATGATGTGTTTTTTTGGGACAATTAGCTTGTTTGTCATATGTGGGCGGATGCTTTTGCTGTAATATTATTTGGGAAGAGTTGATGAAATCCAAGGGAATTAATTGTACTGAATTTGTGCACTGGGATCTCTTCCTGATTTTACATTTATCAGTTTTTTTTTTTTTATATTTAAAGCAAAGCCAATTCATAGGAAGGTGTGGTAGAGTTCATACCCCACAAATTATAAAGAAAAATAAATAAAGGAGAGAAATTGAGGATCCGATAGGAATAAACACTCAATCAAGTTTAACCACTTGGTCAATTCCTGGTTCCTACATTTGATCAATTTTGGGGTAAAAATATTGTATGAAACTGGATTTATACGTATTCATAAAAAGACAAAATTAAATTCTCTTTTAGAACTGGAAGTGATGGCTTCATTTACAGGAAAAAATAATTGGACAGATTACATGCTAGAATTTGGATATGTGATGTAATGTTATTAGATATGCTTCCGGCCATTTGACAGATGATTATCGAATCAGCCAATCGGGCACGAGTTTTTTTTTTTTTGGATGAGCAACACGAGTTTTTTTGGTTGTGAGTATTTTTTTATAAACAAGAAAGAAGCTACAAAACACTTTTATTGTCTACATCTATCTATATATCTATATATATATAAAAGTAATATAGTCTAATTTCCCCCCACTTTCCCACCCCCCTTTTTTCAACAACTCATCCACCTATTCTCTCCCATTTTCAACAACCTAAATCATATATGAAAATAATTAAAATAAAAATTATAAATCTAAAATCTTATATTTAATTTATTAGTCTAAACAGAAGAAAAAAATATATTATCTTGATATATATTTTGGGATTTGAATTTAAATCCAATATTCAATCTTAGTCTAAAAGAAAAAATCTAATATTTACTTTCTTATATATTTTATATCTATATTATCCTAATAAAATCTTAATATAATATGATAATATATTTAACCATAATATTACATATTTTTAGAAGATCACTTCCATTCTTCTAAGATTTGAAACCATAAAATTCATTCCCATTGAGATCAAATAAAAATATATATATATAATATTTATATCTATAATATCCTAATAAAATCTTAATAAAATATTATAATATCTTTAATTTATACTATTATATATTTTAGATAATCACATCAAATCCAATTCCACCACTCCTATTGCTCTATAAATAATTCATTCATTTATCTAATCTTACGGTGGTCTTAAAGTTCTCATACTCTCATATTTTATTTCTTTATTCTTATTCTCCATTATTTTCTTATGTCTTCTTAACTTTGATTTTATATTTAAACATTTTTTTGTTTCCCACATCAATGTTTTCCTAATATTTATTTTGTTTCAGGTTAATTTTTCTATCTTTTGTTGCAAAATATTCTTCATCTTTATATTAATATAAGAATCTTTTTTTTCTTTTCGTTACTCTGCGTGTGAATAATATTAATAAGTTTTTATTTTAAAAACGTAATGTTAAATATATATTTTTAATGCTTTTCCATTGTCTTTTACAGGATTACATGTTGCTGTAATGCAGGATTGCAATGAAGTCATATTCTATAATTTGTTTTTGTCATTCTAATTTGGATACTACTCAAAATTATTTCTATAGCATAAAGTTTGCTTTATATTGATTTTATTTTTGTTTGTTTGTTGTCTTTATTCGTGTTTTGAAAATAGTGAAAAAAATTGAAGAGTGTAAATTTGGAGATGTTCCCCTTTATTTGTTGTATTTTTTTCTTTTCTTAATAAATTATTCACATTTTGTTATTTTGTCTTTTGGATACAATTTTTATATATTTTTTGTATTGATTTAAGTTCACTATAAAATATAAAAACAACAACAATTTAATTGAATTGGAAAAATTGGGAAGATAATCCAATAAATTAAATACTTACCCTACAAAATTTAAATTAGGTAATAATATAATTATAATAATTTTTAAAAATTTTGGCAAATTGATATCTGCTTTAATTAAAATTCAAATTCAATCCATAGAATTTAAATGGAAGTTTATGTGGAATTCATTATTAAGATTTGTATGTAGAACATAAATTCTTTTATTCAACTAATTAAAATTAAAATATTAATAAATACCTTATTAGTCATTAGAACTTAAATGTCCGGCTAAAGTTGAAATCTTAGGGGGGTGTATTCGTTTGAGATTTTAATAGATTTTTATGAACTTTAAAAAGTCGTGTAGTTATAATTTTTAAGAGAATCCATTAAAATTTATAAAGAATTAAAATCCATAGAGTGTTGAATATCTCTAGATTTTTAAAGACTTTTTAAAATCTGTATTGAATACCTCTATATTTTTAAAGACTTTTTAAAATCTGTATTGAATGCATCGAGATTTTTAAAGACTTTTTAAAATTTAGATTGAATACACCCCAACTTTGAAAGTCCAAAAAAATCCTGTAGAGTCTCAATCCAATACACCCCACTTGATTTGGCATTAATTAACTTTCTTTTTACTTTTAATTAGTGATGTAATATAAATTTATTTTATATTTATTTTTATGAATATATATATGGTATTTTTATTACCTTTTAAGATATATGATTTAAAGATATTATTCATATCATATATGGAGTATTTTTTTAAGTTAATAATATATACTACCTCTGTTTTATAATAACTACACCATTCTTACATTTTACGCAATCCAATATATATTTTTAACCATTAATAACTCTAACTATATATAAGTAACAATTACAAAAATTTTATATTCTGAAACTAAGAGATTAGATAAATTTAACAATATCTCACTTGACTATCTTTTTCTTATATAACTATGTTAAGAAAATTAATCAAAGTTACTCAATAAATAGTAATTAATATATAAATGGTTCAGTTATTTGAGAACGGAGGAAATATCTTCTACCATTGTCATTTAAACTCGCCTCATTATAACTGAATTTTGAAATCCACAACAAATGAGTTTAAACACTGGATTATATAATACTTAATAGTAGTAGTTGGAGAATAGAGAATGATTTAAATTAGTTATTTATTTTTTCCAACTCTTTATTTGGTATAGTGATTTGTGATTATTCTAAAATATTTTAATTTGTTATTATTCTAAAATATTTTAATCCAATTTTAAAATAGCTGGGGGTTTTAGGCAGCTGGCCCACGGAGGGGCGGGCCTTCGGCCCAGCCCAACCCACAGGCGAATTGCGGGTCAGGTGGTCTTTTTAATTAATTAAAAAAATAAAATTTTTATTATAAAATATTTTTATTTATTTAAATTTAATATATTATCTAATTTAAAATTAAAAGTATTTTTGAAAAAATTAAAATATTTTTTTATATTCTTTTTTAAAAAATTAGCTTTAATCTAATATAGAAAGTAATATTTTTTTTGTGGAACTATAAAAAGTAATATAAATAACCTAATAGATATGTACCGACCAAAAAATTGTTTTAGTTTAATTTAGTTAGCATCAAGTCAATTTCATAATTCTTTAGTAGTATTTTACAAAAATAATGTATAAAATTAAATTATATATTATCAAATTAACGTTATATGATTTAAAATAACATATAACCAACAAACATTAATACAATCATTATGTTATTTAACTTTCATAGCAAACTTAAAAAATATAAAAAATAAAAAAATAGCTTGGCCCGCAAGCTGACCCGCACCTGCCGCGTGCTTGCCCTAGCGACGACAGGTTTAGACTGGCTTCCAAATGAGCATCTATTTGTTCAACCTAACACAACATTTAGGGAAGGTGGGGTGAGCTGGCTAACGGGCCCAGCCAATTTTGACATATTTATGTAAAGTATGTATCATATATTTATATGTAAGTTATTATTACTTAATATTAAAGGTATAATAACACTCCAAAAATAAGAGAAAAAACTAATTTGATATTCAATTATTTTTAACTTCGTTTAATTGAATAAATATAATATGAGAATTATGAATTAATTATTAAATTTATATTTGTCACTGCACGTTTATGTTCACAATGTTATAAGATTATATTTTCTTCTTTTCTTCTTTTCTTTTTTTTCCATCTCTATTACCATTATTCATGATTATAATTTTGCTATGTTTCTTTGCATTACTTTAAGTTCACATAAAGTCGAAGAACAACATTGATTTGGGAAAATTGGGAAAATAAATCTAATAAACCGAAAGACGAATGTACTACATGATGACATTTATAAATTAAGTAATGATTACAAATATATCTAGCAAAATGATATATTAAAAAATGCAAAATCAAATATATTACAAAAAATTTTATTGTAAATTTATAAATTAAGTAATGTAAAATTGTTATGGGTTAAATCAATCAAATAAGAACATTATAAAAATAACTTTACTGTCAAAGTTGCTAAACCACTTTGTCATATTTTTACTTACAAACCACTTTGTCATATTTTCTCAATAATGTGGTTAGAAAATTGGCATAACCCAAAATTACGTAATAAAATATTTAAAAACTGGAAATATTATGTTTTTTTTCCAATATAAATTTTACTTCCCGCGCATTGCGCGGGCGGGTATGCTAGTATATATATAAAAGTAATATAGTCTAATTTCCCCCACTTCCCCACCCCTGTTTTCAGCATCTCATCCGACTTTTTTTCTTCAATTTTAACAACCATATATACTCACTAAATCTAATATATGATCTAATTCAACTACATCAATCATATATACTCCCTAAATCTATATTATATATATCTAATATTTAATTTCAACAAACTGAATAAAGTACCCTTTCCTCAAAAAAAAAAAAAAACAAACAAACAAACAAACAAACTCAATCATATCATATATATATATATATACCCTAAATCTATAATCTATAATACTCATAAAATTTTAAATTATTTTCAACAACTCCACTCACATAATTAAAATAAAAAATTGAGAAAAAAAATCTAATATATACTCCCTCCATTTTCTTTTGTTTGCTACGGACCCACGCAGCACGCAGTCCAATGTACATTTTAAATCAGTAATAACTCAAGTTCGGTACAAGTAAAAATTCTAAAATTTCGATATTTAAAAACTACAAGACGAGATGAATCTAACAAGATCTCAATTGACTATATTTTAACTTGAATAACTATGATAAAACTTCAAGTTAAAGTGATTGTGTGAATAGTGTCAAATTCTCCAACGTAGCTATCATTTAAAAACGGAGAGAGTATATTTGAATTACGTATAATATCATTAATTAACATATACAATTACCGATTTTCCCTTACTTCCCATTGAGATCACACATAATTATTCTCAATATTTATATTTAAAATCGTGGAATTTGGATTTAAATCTAATATTCAATTTCTTTGTGTAAAATATTAGAATTTGGATTTATCATATTTATTGAATATCCTAATAATATCATTTTGTATGTAGGATACATTAATATAAAAATCAAATAGTATTAATGTAGAAATTTTAAAAAATAAAAGTATTATATATATTAATATATATATATATATTAATATTAATATTTGAATAAGTTAAAGATATGGTTGATTAGGTTTGTTCATTAAGGTTGTTGAGATTTATTTGATTAAGTTCGTAGTTAGATTTATTTTGTGTACCTATAAAATAGGGCATTTTCTATCTAATTAGTGGAAGACTAAATTTTATCTTACAATCCTATCACTTTCATCTTCATACAAATTCCAAATCCAATCTCCGCCTATCAAAATTGAATTTTTCTTTTTAAGCAGTGCAAGGGACTTGAATTGAGTGTATTAATGGATGAAATTGGGAGGATAATTGTATTTGTTGTTATGATTCTTTAAATATTTGTTTGTTTATGTTTTTTTTTTGTGTAATATGAATGGAATTTTTTATGTATTCGATTAAATGTTGTTTCTTGACGGATGGAAACCTGGTGAAAATGCACGAAATGCTAGTGGATTCATAATATAGCAGAAAAAAAAAAAACTGTAGTTGCAGTTTTCGTTTTGATCTTTTGTCGCTGAATATCTTTCACAGTATATAGCACAAGGTGAAACTTTTCTATCTTCTTAACCAGGCTGATCATGTTATGTATTTAGCAAATTTTTGTTCTTCACAATTTAATATTATGTTCTTTTATTATATTACAATCTAGTATTAGATTGGTGAGATATTTTTTCGCACTAGCTTTTTCCCTTTTTTTAATTGTTTAACTGCTATCGGGTATGGTAGAAAACACAATCTACTCCAATCTAACTTATTCTTCTTCTATCTCTGCTTTTGTATAACATAGATATATTGTTTTATTCATTTTTGATTATTGTATATTCATGTATATATCTGAAAAAGGATCATTAATCACTTTGGTGGTGAAGCAATTCTAAAGTGCAAGTTGAAAGTCAATCGGAGTAACAAAATAGTAGAGACTTATGAGATGGAAGATGAAAATTGTGGATATTTTTCAAGTTTAGCTTCCTTTATGGTGATTGAGAACTCCAATTGTGTTTATTTGAATTGATTTGTTCATCAGCATCAGTGAATGTAAAAAAATTAAATTAATGGTCAATGCTTAATTCATTCATGTCTTGAATGAACAATTGTATCTTTTCATTAATTGTATTTTATTCATTTGCTCCAATATAATTATTGAACTCAGGTTCCAATCCTGATCTATCAATAGGTGAACTACTGTATATTTTAACTAAAGTAATTGTCAATACTTAATATATTATTTAAAGTTTTTAGAGCATATAATTGTATCTTTTCATGTTCAAATGAACTATTGTATATTTATTAAAATAATTTTATAGTGAATCAATATCTATCTTTCAGATTTGATCTCTAAAGATTTATTTGGATCCTATAATGTTATTTTAATTTTAATGTTTTATACATAAAAATAATATGGATGGCAAGTTTTGTCTTTATCTTTCCTCTATATTTTTTGTTGTGTACTTTAATTTATTCAATAAGCCTATTAGAAAAAAAATTATTTCATTATCATATAGTTATCTCTTTAAACTAAAATCATATTTATAATCAATTTTATATATAACCATATTTTTTTTAAAAAATTTCGAAAAGATTTAACTTGGTCTAACTTAATTTTTAATTTTAAGATTCTAATCAACCTCATATTCTCTATATTCAATTAAAATTTTAATAATTAATAAATAATGTTTAAATAAATTATTTAATATAATTACGAATCTCAAAATAGAATTAATTATTGTCCATGTTTTATGTGTGTAATATATATATAAAAGTAATATAGTCTAATTTCCCCCCACTTCCCCACCCCCCGTTTTCAACATCTCATCCGACTTTTTTCTTCATTTTCAACAATCATATATATTCACTAAATCTAATATATATATGATCTAATTCAACTACATCAATCATATATACTTCCTAAATCTATAATATATATAAAATCTAATATTTAATTTCAACAAACTCAATCATATCATATATACTCCCTAAATCTATAATCTACAATACTCTTAAAATTTTAAATTATTTTCAACAACCACATTCACATAATTAAAATAAAAAATCTAGAAAAAAATCTAATATATATTTGAATAACGTATAATATCACTAATTAATATATACAATTACCGATTTTCCCTTATTTCCCATTGAGATCACATATAATCTATATCTATATATATCTATATAAGTAATATAGTCTAATTTCCCTCCACTTCCCCACCCCCTTTCTTCAACAACTCATCCACCTATTCTCACCTTTTTTCAACAACCTAAATCACATATGAAAATAATTAAAATAAAAATTCTAAATCTAAAATCTTATATTTAATTTATTAGTCTAAATAGAAGAAAAAAAATATATTATCCTGATATATATATTTTGGGATTTGGATTTAAATCCAATATTCAATTTCTTAGTCTAAAAGAAAAATCTACTATTACTTTCTTATATTTATATCTATATTATCCTAATAAAAATATGATAATATATTTAACCATAATATTACATATTTTTAGAAGATCACTTCCATTATTCTAAGATTTGAAACCATAAAATACATTCTCATTGAGATCAAATAAATATATATATATATAATATTTATATTTATAATATCCTGATAAAATCTTAATAAAATATTATAATATCTTTAATTTATACTATTATATATTTTAGATGATCACATCAAATCCAATCCCACCTCTCCTATTGCTCTATTAATACTCCATTCATTTATCTAATCTCACGGTGATCTTGAAGTTCTCACCCTCTCATATTTTATTTCTTTATTCTTATTCTCCATTATTTTCTTATGTCTTCTTAACTTTGATTTTATATTTAAACATTTTTTTTATTTCTCACATCAATGTTTTCTTAATATTTATTTTGTTCCAGGTTAATTTTTCTCTCTTTTATTGAAAAATATTCTTTATCTTTATATTCATGTAAGAATTTTTTTTTTCTTTCTGTTACTCTGCGTGTGAATAATATTAATAAGTTTTTTTTTAAAACGTAATGTTAAATATATATTTTTAATGCTTTTCCATTGTCTTTTGTACGATTACATGTTGTTGTAATGCAGGATTGCAATGAAGTCATATTCTACAAATTATTTTTGTCATTTTAATTTGGAGACTACTCAAAATTATTTGTATAGCATAAAGTTTGTTTTATATTGATTTTGTTTTTTTTTGTTTGTTGTATTTATTCATGATTTGAAAGTAGTGAAAAAAATTGAAGAGTGTAAATTTGGAGATGTTCCCCTTTATTTTATGTATTTTTTTCTTTTGTTAATAGATTATTCACATTTTGATATTTTGTCTTTTGGATACAAATTTTATATATTTTTTATATTGATTTAAGTTCACTATAAAATATAAAACAACAACATTTTAATTGAATTGGAAAAATTGGGAAGATAATCCAATAAATTAAATACTTACCCTGCATAAATTTAAATTAGGTAATAATATAATTATAATATTTTTTAAAAAAATTTGGCAAATTGATATATGCTTTAATTAAAATTAAAATTCAATCTATAGAATTTATGTGGAATTCATTATTAAGATTTGTATGTAGAACATAATTTATTTTATTCAACTAATTAAAATTGAAAATATTAATAAATACATTATTAGCCATTAGAACTTAAATGTCCGGCTAAAGTTGAAATCTTAATTTGACATTAATTAACTTTCTTTTCACTTTTAATTAGTGATGTAATATAAATTTATTTTTATATTTAATTTTATGAATATATATTTATATGGTATTTTTATTACCTTTTAAGATATTATTCATATCATATATGGAGTATTTTTTAGGTTAATAATATATACTATCTCTGTTTCTTAATAACTGCACAATTCCTATATTTCACGCAATCCAAGACATATTTTTAACCATTAATAACTCTAATATAAGTAAAAATTATAAATATTTTATATTCTGAAACTACGTAATTAGATGAATTTAACAATATATCACTTGACTATATTTTTCTTATATAACTATGTTAAAAAAATTAATCAAAGTTACTCAATAAATAGTAATTACTATGTAAATGGTTCAGTTATTTGAGAACGGATGAAATATCTTCTACCATTGTCATTTAAACCCGCCTCATTATAACTGAAATTTTGAAATCCACAACAAATGAGTTTAAACACTGGAATTATATAATAGTAGTAGTTGGGGAATAGAGAATTATTTAAATTAGTTATTTTTTTCCAATTCTTTATTTGGTATAGTGATTTGTGATTATTCTAAAATATTTTAATTTGTTATTATTTTAAAATATTTTAATCCAATTTTAAAATAGTTGGGGGTTTTAGGCAGCTGGCCAGCGGAGGGGCGGCCTTCGGCCCAGCCCAACCCACAGGCGGATTGCGGGTCAGGTGATCTTTTTAATTAATTAAAAAAAATTATTATAAAATATTTTTATTTATTTAAATTTAATATATTATCTAATTTAAAATTAAAAGTATTTTTGAAAAAAATAAAGTGTTTTTTTATATTCTTTTTTAAGAAATTAGCTTTAAACTAATATAGAAAGTAATGTTTTTTTTTTGTGGAACTATAAAAAGTAATATAAATAACCCAATAGATATGTACCGACCAAAAAATTGTTTTAGTTTAATTTAGCTAGCATCAAGTCAATTTCATAATTCTTTAGTAGTATTTTACAAAAATATTGTACAAAATTAAATTATATATTATCAAATTAACGTTATATGATTTAAAATAACATATAGCCAACAAACATTAATATAATCATCATGTTATTTAACTTTCATAACAAACTTAAAAAATAAAAAAAGAAATAAAAAATAGCTTGGCCCGCAAGCTGACCCGCACCCGCCGCGTGCTTGCCCTAGCGACGACATGTTTAGACCGGCTTCCAAACGAGCATCTATTTCTTCAACCCAACACAACATTTAGGGAAGGTGGGGTGGGCTGGCCAACGGACCCAACCAATTTTAACATCTTTATGTAAAGTAGGTATCATATCTTTATATGTAAGTTATTACTTAATATTAAAGGTATAATAACACTCCAAAAATAAGAGAAAAAACTAATTTGATATTCAACTATTTTTAACTTCGTTTAATTGAATATATATAATATGAGAATTATGAATTAATTATTAAATGTATATTAGTCACTGCACGTTTATGTTCACAATGTTATAAGATTATATTTTTTTCTTTTTTTCTTTTCTTTTTTTCCATCTCTATTACCATTATTCATGATTATAATTTTGCTATGTTTCTTTGCATTACTTTAAGTTCACATAAAGTTGAAGAACAACATTGATTTGGAAAAAATTGGGAAAATAAATCTAATAAACCGAAAGACGAATGTACTACATGATGACATTTATAAATTAAATTAAGTAATGATTACAAATATATCTAGCAAAATGATATATTAAAAAATGCAAAATCAAATATATTACAAAAAAATTTATTGTAAATTTAAAAATTAAGTAATGTAAAATTTTTATGCATGGGCTAAATCAATCAAATAAGAAGATTATGAAAATAGCTTGACTGTCAAAGTTACTAAACCACTTTGTCATATTTTTACTTACAAACCACTTTGTCATATTTTTCTCAATAATGTGGTTAGAAAATTGGCATAACCCAAAATTACGTAATAAAATATTAAAAATTGAAAATATTATGTTATTTCTTTTTTCAATGTAAATTTTACTTCCCGCGCATTGCGCGGGCGGGTATGCTAGTAAATTATTCAAATTTAGTTATTTGACAATTTCGAGACCAATTTTTGCATACAATAAGCTGAAATCCAAAATAATACTCATTACAACGGATTCAAAAAGAGTTGTTTGACCTAAGTTATTTGGGGTCTTTAAAAAGTTGTTTTGTCACACAAATGAACTGATTTAAATATTTGTTTTGCCAAACACTCCCATTATATTCTAACATAGATTTGTTTTTATCTACATTATCAATAATTTTTTTTCTGGAATTAGTGATATAATTATTGTTTGTTGCATCTATAAAATTATTAGTTATTCAAACAAAAACAAATTTGAATAACTAATTATATAATAAATTATTTAAAAGACTCAATATATAATCAATTTGTGTGTAATTGGTTTACATATATAATTGTATACTCCCTCCGTTACGGTAATAATGTCCCATAATTTTTGGGCACAGTGTTTTAGGTGGAATTAGTCATTGTGTTAAAGTTGAGTACTTAGTTGATGTGATGTATATTTGAATTGGGAAAAAGTTAAATAATTAGTTGATTTGATGTTTTAGTTAATGTTAATAAAGTACTCCCTCCGTCCCATATTTATCTTCTTCGACACTGTAGATACGGAGTTTAAGAAAGTTGTATTTTATTATTTTCATGTGTACTTTTTGAGGGGTAAATTTGTCTCTTTTTGTCTTGCAGTGCAATTGTTAGTAAAATTAAGGATTAGTTTTTCTGTAAATATATGGACATGTAGGGACATTTTAGTAAAAAAAATTCCATTTTTGGGTAGGAAGATAAATGTGGGACGTCTAAAAACGGAAAGTAAGAAGATAAATATGGGACGGAGGGAGTAAAACTTTTTCATAAAGGGAAATGTGACAATTGTAGTGGGTCGGACTAACAAGGAAAGTGGGACATAATTAGTGGGACGGAGGGGTATTATTTATTGGAGATTGATATGACTATAACAGTGCATTATATATCAACAGTTTTGATAGTTGCAGTGAATTAATG
Organism: Hygrophila difformis; assembly: GCA_030278955.1. Lineage (NCBI taxonomy): Eukaryota > Viridiplantae > Streptophyta > Magnoliopsida > Lamiales > Acanthaceae > Hygrophila > Hygrophila difformis. Next base: position 56,345,739 of record JAOANR010000005.1, read on the forward strand.
TGTTTTCTAAAGACATAAAAAATAGTAGTCAATTAACAAAACGAGCTCAGTAATTTGGATTATTGAAAAAAATCACTTCAAATAATTTCTATTCTCTTTTATGTTTTTTTTTTTAACATGAAAAATAATCTCCATTATCTTTGATGTTTCTATTCTAAATTTGGATCAATTGCCTTTAATTCTTGATTGAGAAAAATAATTGGAAAACTCTTAAATCAATGTTGGAAACTTAATAAATTAATTTATCCAAAATTAATATAGAAAACCCATAAATCAATCTTGAACATATTCACAAATTAAGAATCCTTGTGCTATGGACGTTTTTTGTAGGGAGATTATTTTTATACATTCATCGGACGGTATTTATTTTATCATTGTTTTTTGTCACATTTTTCCTCAATAATATATGATTGGGAAATGGGCATGACCCAATTAAGTTTATGTAATATATTTGAACTTTTAAAGTATTATGTTATATTTATAAAACAAAACATATAAAGTTTACTTCTCGCGCATTGCGCGGACGGGTGTGCTAGTAAAATAAAATACAATAACTTTTTCGTTAATTATAAAAAATGAAAATTATTGAGCACGGTTGCTGAATATTGAGCTTCAAATAGGCTATATTTTGTCCCCCAGAAATTTGCATTGAGATTAATAATTTTTTGGGAAAAAAAAAATGATTCAATGAATTATGTGGCTAACGTTTGCCTCCCTTCGCATATGGAATTTAGTTGGCTTCTTTCTAGCAGTACAACTTAAGTTTTGACCCACAACTTAATTAAATTTATTTTTGAGTTGTCTAAGTTGTTCAAAAATTCAAGCTTTTCATATTTTTGTAAGATCTTTATGCAATTTTAATACTCCGTGTGCTTCTTATTGAATTGAATTTGAGTTTGGATGAAATTTTATAAATACTACAAAATACTCCTACTACTATTTCCTTTCTATAAAATTAATCTTTTAAATGAGTAATATAATAGTAGTAATTAATACGGTATTAGAGCGAAATATAACGAAATATCTATCGAAAAGATTGGCCTTTAATTTCTTGCACGCAAGAGCTTTCCAAAGCTTTATTTATTTATTTTTAAAGAAAAACAAGTCTTGATGGGCATGCAGTGCTTTTCATTCTTTTTATTCTGGCATCCCTCAACTTTGGTGCTCCATTATTGGAACCATACTTCATAATTTCTGCAAATTTGGACTTTGCCAATTTATCAATCCAATTATGCAACACATATACATACTAGGAATTGACAATCACCAACCATAAATCTAAGGGGGAGAATAAAAGCATACAAAATGGATTAGGACAACACTATGTTGGGAAAAGCCTGATGCCTGCAGGTGGTGAATAACCAGACAAAAATTTTAACATCATTGGAAATTTTTTATTAAAGGGCTATTTCCCCTATTCATGAGATATTACTGTTTCCTCATCCACATTCAAAGTATCCATTCCAGATTCCACTATAAATACTACAAACATCACACATACATTATATCCACACGAAATTTAACGTAGTTGCAAGCTCAGAAAAATGTCTAAAGCCATGTTCCTATTCTCTTTTGCCATTTTCATCTCCATGGTCTTCGTCGTCTCAGCAGATGCCAGGCATCTGTTGAAGAGCATAGAAAAGTGCAGGGAAGAATTCCCAATTAATAAAGTGAAGAGGGGTGATAGTACAACAATGGATCTGGATATGGAATTGGAGAGCAAATTGTTGAAAGGTGAGGAGGAACATATACGTGACACAAAAGTTTTTCGACCCACTAGACCGGGACACAGCCCGGGCGTTGGTCATGGATATGAACTTGCCCATGGAGGTCCACAAGGTTAGAGGTCGGGATATAGGAATCCAACATACATAAATCAATGTTGGAAAATTTTGAGAATTTTGATGATTCTCGAATGAATATTTATGAAGCAATGTAAATAGCAGGCAAAAGTGTCATATGGGATTGTCAAGACTTTGAATTATCAATGGTGGTGGTTGTATAATTTTTTCCTTTTTTCTTGTGTAACTGTAATAAAACTACGTGTATAAGTATTCGATTTTCTTGCTAACTAATGAAACAAGAATTATTGGAGTACATGCAAAATATATAAAGTTCTACAATATACAAATGTCTATTTTTCTTTTTTGCTGAATAACTTAATATAGAAATGTCTATTGATTATCTTATTGTTTTTATTTAAACTGAAAAATTAATTTAACTTTTTAGAAGGTCTGGAAGAAGGTCTGGAAAAGAGTGGTAGGAACCCATACCATAGTTACAAAGGGAGGGATAAGGGGTCGGTGGGGAATCGAACCTTCAACCTTCCGTTTTAACCGATTTAAGTCAATGGATTTAACCACTTATGCTAAGTCTTCATTCAAAAATTAATTTTGACTTGATAGCTCTTCAACAATTACTAATTTATAATTATTGTTGGTCAAAGTACTTTTAAGCAATTTTTGCCCACGCTTGGCCGTGACTTTTACCCAAAAAAAATAATTAACCTTTAAGCAAACGATGGTTAGTCAATACTTTCTTTTTTTTTCGCTAAGCCGAAGCCGCAGAGTAAGAGCCCGTTTGTATTGGCTTCTAGGGAGGTGTTTTTGGCTTTTGCTTCTGCCAAAAGTACTTCTAGTAGAAATTAGGTATTTGTTTTGCTTTTAAGAAAAAGCAAAAGCACATCGAAAAGCGAAAAAAGTGCTTCAGGGAGAAGCACCCCTCCCAAAAGCAGAAGCCAAAAGCACCTCGTAAAATATGCAAGGACTTAAATACCCACTGTTAACCAAGAAATTTTGTAAGGGAGAAACCTCTATTTTGATTGATGAGTACTGAAGGTTACAAGAGTTGCAGAATGAACTTACAAGAACTTGGAAAAACTTAAAGGAATTAAAGTGCGGAAATGAAGAAAGCTGTAAAAAATTGCAGAAAGTGAAAAATGAAATAGCAATTCTTTGGTTGAGTCTTGGATGCCCGCTTGAGATGCCACCACCCTGTATTTATAGGGAAGAAGACCGACACTCATCCTCTTGATGGAGCAGCTGCAACTGTAACGTTCCCGAGATCTTCTCCTGAGATGATGCCTGTCTTAATGGTGCGTGATTCTCTCCCAGATTACTAGCGCTGCCATGATCCATGGTGCCTGTTTTGAATGCACAAGATTCCTTATGCCTGATGCCGCCATTTGATTGTCTGTATAAGTCTCTTATGTCGCCAGCTTCTCACCACTACTTGGTTATCATCCGGATAAATCTTGAACTAGATGGCGGCTTCCAACCACTTGGTCATCATCTGGATAAATATTAAATTGGACTGGGCCTCTCGAAGGATTGGGCTAAGCTTAATGGGCCTTTTGGATTGGGCCCCTCGAAAATGGATTGGGCTAAATTCACTGTGCCTAATTCATTGGGCCTAAAATATTAGGGTTAACAGATGCCCCCTTCGCGTAATTTGTCTGATTAGCATTTTAAGACAGATCTGCGCGTTTGAATCATAAGTCTGGCCCATTAGGCCCATTCCAAAACCCTAACCCTAGTTGGGTGCTGTCATCCCTGGGAGCGTCATCCGCGCATCGGGCTTGGCCGCAGATCAACTCCCTCAGCTGCCATCTAGGAGAGAATTGCCATCAAGAGAAAGCAACCATCGTCTTGGAGGCCGCCTGCCATCGTCCCGGCCGCCAGCTCTCGTCCCGGACCTGCCGCTATGAGGCCTTCGAGTGCCACCATGTCCTGAGGAGGCCGCCAACGAGGAGGGCCGCCAGCGAAGAGGAGCCGCCGCCATCACGTGAAGACGCCGCCATCTCTTCCCCAAGCGCCGCCAAGCTTGAACGGGAGGGTCGTCAACACATCTTCGGTCGCCATCTACTTCGAGCGCTGCCATCAACCCAGCGCCGCCAACCAGGCCGCCAGCCGCCAGTCCCAGCTCAACGCCGCCAACCATCGCTCGCCAGCGCCGCCAGCTCTCCAGCCGCCAGCATCGGGTCGAGCGCCGCCAGCTTCCCCGGACACACCGCCAGCAGCTCCTTGGCACGCTGCCATCCTGTCTTGGAGGCCGCCAGCTCCCTTGGCACGCCGCCAGCTCCCTTGGCCGCCACCTTGTATGCCGCAACCTCCGAGCGCCGCCAAGCTCTAGTGCCGCCAAGCTGATTGTGCCGCCAACTCCTGCATCGCCGCAACCCCTTGCGCCGCCAGAAGCTTGATGACGCCGCATCATCGAGCGCCGCCAGTTGGATCCCGTCGCCAGTCATCGTCCGCCACCAGCCCGGACGCGCCGCCAGCAGCTCGCCGACCGTAATCAGCCGCCAGCCCTGCTTGCGCCGCCAATCGTCCTAACGCCGCTAGCTTGGTCTTCGCCGCCAGCCTGTTGTCCGGGCCGCCAACCAAGGAACGCCGCCAACCTGCTTGGCCGCCAGCCTTGATTGGGAGGGCCGCCAGCTTCCTCCGCCGCAGCCTTCGCTCGCCGCCATCAGGCCGCCACCATCTTCAACTGGGCCGCCACCTTTGAGCTACAAGCCGCCATCGTTGCCGCAAGCCGCCAGGATCCTTCCAGCCGCCAACACCTTGCGGGCCGCCAGCCAACCACCTCCTGAGCTGCCAGCCTTGGACACAACCGCCAGTATCCCGGACGCCACCATCACGAGGAGCGCTGCCTACACCCTTCCTTGGCCGCCAGCTCCTTGAATTGGGCTGCCAACACCCTTGAACACCGCCGCAAGCTCCTTGAATCCCGCTGCCAGCTCATCATCTTGAAGAGAGCCGCCAACACCTTTCAACACGGCCGCCAACCAGCAAGCGCCGCCAGCCCCGGCGAATGCTGCCACTCGTCGTTGCCAGCCTCGAGTGCTCTCCGCCAACCTCGGGTCGCCGCCGTCCTCGGGATGCCGCCATCCTTCAAATGCCGCCAGCCTCCGGATCGCTGCCATCGAGTTCCCGAACACCACCATCTACTCGAGCGCCGCCAGCCGCCAACGTGTTGAACGCCGCCAGCCACCAGCTGCCAACTCCTCTCCGGCCGCCAGCTCCAGCTCCAGGCCGCCATCTGCTCGGGATATCTTCAGGCCGCCAGCTTCCTCTGTGCAGGCCGCCAGCTCCAGGCCGCCAGTCTCTTCTCCGGCCGCCAGCTCCAGCTTCATGCCGCCATCTGCTCGGGATGTCTTCAGGCCGCCAGCTTCCTCTATGCAGGCCGCCAGCACCAAGCCGTCAACCTCTTCTTCGGCCGCCAGCACTAGGCCGACATCTTCATCTGCTGGGGATGCCACCTTGGGCCACCAGCCACCACCTTCACCGGGACAGGCCGCCATTCCCTTGCCAGGCTTCGCTGCCTTGTCGTCTGGTGCCACGGCTTTTTAGTTTGTTCGATCTCTTCGCCTGCTTGTATGTTCACTTTTTCATGCCGCGCCGTCACCTACGAGCCGCCATTAGTGTCTGCTCGCTTTTCGTGCCTTGGCATCCAGCATTCGATCGCTTCACACCCCTGGGCCGCCACCATCGTCCTTGGCCGCTATCTCATTTGCCCTGAGCCGCCATTAGAGTTGCCCCGAGCCGCCTTCAGATCCGCTCCCGGCCGCCATCAGCTCCGCCCTGGGACGCCATCTCAACCTGTTCCGGGGCCGCCACTTGCTCCGGTTTCACGACTCACGTCCAAACCGCCATGCCTCGGAGCTCGTCCGTACCTCGGAGCTCATGTGTTGGGGCGCCATCATAAGTCAGGCTGCCGTCCTCATTCATCAACCATTCGGCCTCCAAGGCCGCTGTTGATGGCGTTCCAGGGCCACTATCCAGGGTTTTTACCACCCAAGGTTATTGCATAGTCCACCACTATTGGTTCATCTTCCTCTTTATTATGTTTTAATTTCTCAAAACGAGTCTCGTGTGTACGTAGACGCTTCTCATCTTGTTCCTACAGGAACTTTTCCAAGCGAGCCGCTTTCTCGGCCAGCCGGGCAAGATCAGTGGAATCCTGCACAATTAAATGCTCTTTCAATTTTGGCAACATGTTAGCCACTGCAATATTGGCTATCTCCCTATCAGGGACTGCCATTGTACATCGGCCCTTAATCTGCTGTAGTCGGTTAATAAAGGTGCTTGCCGCCTCATCGGCAAACTGTTTGACATTAGTAAGGTCTGCGAGACTCACCCATGACAGTGGCGAATAGAACCTGTCATGGAATGCCCGTTTAAGATCGGCCCATTTTTGAATTGAGTAAGGCCGCAAGGATGCAAACCATGCGAAGGCAGGTCTAGTGAGGGATGAACTGAACAACCTCAACTTCAGCCAGTCGTTGGCCGCCGCTTCACCACACTGAGCTGTGAATCTGCCCACATGTTCTACAGTGGACTTGCCATCATTCCCTGAGAAGGTGGTGAACTCGGGCATTTTGAAGCCCCTGGGGTACGACTGCATGGTGTCTACCCAATCAGGGTATGGCTTCCTGTATGTAGGCCGCTCCATCGGCCTTAGTTGAATCCCAAAATGTTGCTGCATTACGTCTGCCAGCAACTCGGGCGAGACCGCCGGTGCCTGTGTAGGAAGCATGGCGGCTGGAAGTGTGGCATGTGTCGCGGCCACTCCACATAGTTGTGGCACCTGCCCCCCTAGCGTTGGCGGCATCGGACTAGGGTTCGGTGGAGGAGCCGCTACTGGCATGGCGGCTGTGGGAGGCGTAGGATGTGTCAAAGCCACTCCATATGGCTGTGGTGCCTGCCTCCCTTGCGCCGGCGACATCCAACTAGGGTTTGGTGCGGGCGCCGGTACAGACATAGCAGACATGGGAGTCATGGAAGGTGTCAAAGCCACTTCATATGGCTGTGGTGCCTGCCCCCTTTCCGTCGGCGACATCCAACTAGGGTTTAGGGGCACCGCCGTCGCTTGGCGTGGTGCCATGCCGGATGCATCGGGGATTGCCGTACAGCCTGGTATAGCGCTGGCCGCCATTAAGCAGCTTGATGAAGCATACATCGGCACGGGAGGTGCCGCATAACCGAAGTTCGGCATGCTAGGTGCCGCAGGAGTGAAAGCATAGGTGGCCTGATATAGGAATGGGGGCAAATTGGCCAGGCCTCCGGACTCCGGGAATGGCGGCTGGCCAAGTGTGGTTCTCCATCTCCGCTGTGGGCCGCCAGATGGCCCTGGACATGGCGGCACAATAGTGCCATTTGTTGGAGCATATCCATCTTGTTGAGTACACAAGGATCCATATATTTTGTCAATTTGGTCGGCCATGGCAGGCCGCAACACATCCATTAGGTGTCTTGTGAGTAAAGGCATGAATTCGGTCATCGATTCAGTCATCGATATCCGCATCTGCTCAGATAGGGTAGGGATTTGCATTGTTCCCTGTTGTGGTTGAGAAGTGCTCGCCGTATTATCGGCGTTCTCAGAGGATGTTCTAACCCATGTGTTCTAGTGTAGCGACATTTCTTCGAATTTTTGAGTTAAGTCCCTTACTACTCATCCAGATCTAAGTAGCATACACTCCTAAGCGGATATGGTCTCAATCTCGTATCCCACTGGGCGTGCCAATTTGTTAACCAAGAAATTTTGTAAGGGATAAACCTCTATTTTGATTGATGAGTACTGAAGGTTACAAGAGTTGCAGAATGAACTTACAAGAACTTGGAAAAACTTAAAGGAATTAAAGTGCGGAAATGAAGAAAGCTGTAAAAAATTGCAGAAAGTAAAAAATGAAATAGCAATTCTTTGGTTGAGTCTTGGATGCCCGCTTGAGATGCCACCACCCTATATTTATAGGGAAGAAGACCGACACTCATCCTCTTGATGGAGCAGCTGCAACTGTAACGTTCCCGAGATCTTCTCCTGAGATGATGCCTGTCTTAATGGTGCGTGATTCTCTCCCAGATTACTAGCGCTGCCATGATCCATGATGCCTGTTTTGAATGCACAAGATTCCTTATGCCTGATGCCGCCATTTGATTGTCTGTATAAGTTTCTTATGTCGCCAGCTTCTCACCACTACTTGGTTATCATCCGGATAAATCTTGAACTAGATGGCGGCTTCCAACCAATTGGTCATCATCTGGATAAATATTAAATTGGACTGGGCCTCTCGAAGGATTGGGCTAAGCTTAATGGGCCTTTTGGATTGGGCCCCTCGAAAATGGATTGAGCTAAATTCACTGGGCCTAATTCATTGGGCCTAAAATATTAGGGTTAACACCCCACTACTTAAATAAATTACACTATAAATATATCTTATTATCATACTTCCTCCGTTCCTTTTTAAATGCTACATACCCATATTTCACGCAATTCAATACATATTTTTAATGTTTCATAACTCAAATTGCATACAAATAAAAATTGTGAAATTTTAATATTCTAAATCTATGCGATTAGATGAATCCAACAAGATCTCACTTGACTATATTTTATCTTATATAATTATATTAAAAAGTCGAGTCAAAGCTATTCAATGAACAGTGCCAAAAGTCAAAATGTGCATTTAAAAAGGAACGGAGGTAGTATTAAGTAGCATGTCCTTTTTTGGTAATTATCACACTCTAAAAGCACTTTTCATTTTTATTCATCCAAATATATTTTTTAGAAAAAGCCGCTTTTCAAACATTCCATCCAAACACAAAAGTTACATACTTTTACTTTTGACTTCTGCTTCTCTTCTACTTTTGGCTTCTGCTTTTTTCAAAAGCCAATCCAAACGGGCCCTAATAGTCAATGCTTTGAACAAAACATAACATGTCCTATACAGTCCACAGGAAATATTTATAAAAGAAAAACCGAAGATTGAATTTACTCAAATAGACAAATACCCTTTTCAGGCCTTTGGTGGCTATGCTAAAAAAAAAATAAAAAATAGACAAATACCCACTAAATTAAATCGGTCCACCAAATTAAAATTAACCGGTTACCGGACGGCCGGCCGACAACTTCCTGGACTGGGGCCATACACAGAGAATAACCACCCCCATTTTTCTCCTCCTCTCTTCTTTTCCCCAATTCCGACCAAGACTGCTGCCACCACCACCATCGCGCCTTCACGCACTTCCCTTTTCGTGCCTCCTCCCCCGCACCTATCTCAATATCAATTCTGGGCGCCCAACGTCCCCTCGATGTCTGTAATTTCGCTCTCCGCAGTTTCCCCGGTTTATCCTCCTGCAGTTCCTTTCAATTACAACGCGCATCGGCGCTTTCACCGTGGAATTAGCCTTAAAATCCGAAGTTTTGCGGCAGTTTCAGCTTCTTTGTCTTCGTCGGAAAATCCTCAAGTCGTGGTCACCAGAGAGCGTGGCAAAAACGCCAAGCTTATGAATGCTTTGGTAATTTGTTAAATTTGCGAGTGAATTTTCACATTTCGTATTGCATTGTGTGATAACTAATTTAATTCTTTAAAATTTTGTGTTTTAGGTGTTTAGTTTTGTTGTGGTTTGTTTATTTTATTTGTCAGGTCCGTAGATCACTGGTTAGTATGGGAAGGATGTTACTTGTATTTTTTCACTCATTTTATATTTATCACGTATTCAAGTGTTACAGTTAAAGAAAGAATAATACTGAAAATAGCAGGAGTTGGTACTCATTGAGCCAGTTTCTGAGAAATTGTTTGATGAAAATGGGGGACATTTACATCTTTCAGAAAGTTGTTTCTAGCAATGGATGGTGGAATTAAAAAATTAATACGGATTACTCCATAGTGATTTCTTAGCGAAGACAGATATTAAAGTGCTTGTGTTGCTTAACTCTTCTCAAATGCCATCATTCCATATTGTTAGATGTTTATTAATGAGAAGACTGAAGTGACAATATGACAGTAGCAAGGTTAATAAATGATCATCTGAATTGGTGAAAATTTTTCTAATGTTGTCAATGGTCTAAATTTCCCTCAACCAGGGTTTGATCACGATCATAGTATGTTATTTTTCGCTTGGGCATTGATTTGAGTGAAATTGTAAAAAATTAGTCAAAATAACACAACCGGTGTAATGTAATTGACCTCTTGCTCAGATTTCTCATTAACTGTGTTTCAGTTTATGAGTGCAAAGCGTGTACATCAAGCTTTGACCTCCTTTCAATCCCCCTTTTTTGCTTCATGTTGATTCTAAGCATTCCAATTCTTGATCTAGGGTGATTTCAGGTCTTCATTCTATCTGCACTGTTTATTAAATGGTTAAAGTGATTTTTGCCCTCACATACTAGCAAAAGCTGTACTTTAAAATTTATTCTTGAGATGTATCAAGTCTCCTTGGCAAGGTCTAACTAGGTTTCACTTTGCAGGCAAGTCATGGAATCAACTGTCTAGAACTTCCTCTCATCCAGCATGCTCTGTTACCTGATTCCCACAAACTTTCTTCTGTATTGAATGGTAAGCAATCCTGCATCTTAATGTTTGATCGGACATAATTGTTGAATAATTAAGATTGTTTCATTTTGCTCCGTATTATTTACTGACATATAAATATGAGATATATGAGATGTTAATTTTTGTGGTCTGATGTGTTTCAATTACTTAAGAGACTCGTGGATGCTGTTACTGTAAATAAAACTTGTAGAGGTCACAATTCTAAAATTTCCTTGCTTAAAATAACAATTAAGTTTGAAGCCTGAATATATGTACAAATGAAACTCCTATGCATGTTCACTAAATTTTGTTCCTCTATTTGTATCTGTGCTTTATTCTTGGAGTGATGTCATGTTGTTTGTTTATAGATATTCATAGCTTCACTGTTGAAGAAATCTTACAGGATCTGTTTAAAATATGTAACTGATCATTAATTGTGATGCAGGCACTGCATTTGACTGGATTACCATCACTTCACCTGAAGCTGGTTTAGTTTTTCTTGATGCTTGGAAGTATGTTTTAGATTCCTTGACAACACACTGAGATAATTTTTTATTATTTCAAAGCTCTCAGGAAGTTTACACAACTGGTGTTAAGTTGCAACAGAATACTGAAGTGCCGTCACGTGGATTTATGGAAATAGAAAATTTGAAACTGGATGACTGACTTGACTTTCTGATTTTTTCTGGTATCTAGCAAGCAATCATAATCAGTGACTTTCTTAAAGGTGGATTTCATCAAAGATTCAAACTAGTCATCTCAGCCTTTAGTTACACGGAAATTTTGAAGTTTAAGTGGATTACATCTCAGCTTCAACTTTCCATGACTCTCACTTGTCATCTAGTGCAAGTTAAACTGTTCCAAACATTAAAATTTATTTTGCACAAATATCCTCTACCAGGACTTGGAAAGCATGTTTGTTGTAAAGTGAGCTTACCATATGTTTGCATTCCTTTTTAGCTTTTCATCCATGGTTGGTATTGGTCGTGTGTCTCTCAAGTTATCTTCAGAGTAGAAGTTTGCAGAATGTTCTCATTTTATTTTTTAGCTTTATTGCACAACCATCAAATTGCTTCCATAGTCTCATGTCAGTCACACTCAATCTAGTATTATAGTTTTAGTTCTTTGGTTTCTTGATTTTAGCCTGTTTCACTGCATTTTCACCTGAAGTAATTATACTACAGGTAAAAAATTAACCATAATAATGCACTTGTTTGGCGTTTCACATTCAAATCTAAACAGGTTGTTTGTGGCTAACATGTAATTTTGTTTTTATTATTTATTAAAGATGAATAATGGCACTATCCTGTCTGCTGATTTGGTTGATAAACTCAAACTTTTGGTCTGCAGAGCAGCTGGAACCCCAAAAGTCAGGATTGCAGTTGTGGGAGCTGGTACAGCAAGTGTGTTTGAGGAAATTCCATCGTCATTGAAACAAAGACTAACTGTGGCTTTTACACCATCAAAAGGTATTCACAATGCTTGATTTAGACTACACGATCCTCATGATGTGAAGTATATATAAAGCTGTGGTTTCAGCTACTGGCAAGGTTTTGGCAGCTGAGCTTCCAGGCTCTGGAGATTCAAGATGCACTGTGTTGTACCCTGCCTCAGCAAAAGCAAGCAATGAAATTGGTAAGTCCAAAAATATTTCATTTTTCAATCCCATTCTTCATTTCTTTTCTTTCATTCTTCATGTGCAAGCGTATTACTATCAGAGAAAGGGAATAAGAAGTTAATCATATTTTAGCATTGGTGTAAATATAATTATTACACCATACATCCTTACACTAGCATGATTATGTTTTGCTGAAAACAATATTGACTTGGACATATTATGATTTCGTATTACCCATCTTATTGTACTTCATCTGTTATGGCACTATATGTCTATATGTATTACCAATTGATTTTTTTTTTTTTTTTCTGAAGATCCATTTGGATTGTGTGGAGTAATTTAGACCAAATTTGTAATTTGGGTGCAAATGAAATGCCTAGTAACTTCTTCTAACACTTGATATTAAGTGAAGAATGATTTCCGGGTAGTTGCTAGTAATTAGTGCTGAAAGTCCTAAATCCTTATGCCAAAGGTAATGCCCTTTCTGATGCACTATGAGAGGCCTATCAATCTGTTATCATTCTTTTCCCAAAGTAAATGGAATTCCATTCTTGACAAGGCCTAGAAGCATATGTGAATGTTTTGATCTCTAAATAAATTGGTTTTAAGAATTCATAGTTCTCATGAGAAATGGTAATTTTTTTTGGCAGCTTTTTGTACTTTTATGTCATTTAATATTTCAACGGGTAAATTTATTTATTCATTTTTCTCTATTGCAGAAGAAGGCCTAGTAAAGCGAGCATTTGAGGTCACTAGGCTGAACACGTATACAACAGTATGTTGAAGTTTGTGTGCAGTCGCATGCATGTGTTTTTGCTTGCAAAAATATTACTAGTATAGTAGTATTTTCTTTTCTTTAGTTGAGTTTATCTGGAAGACTTTTTTGTAATACTTTTTTTGGTTTTATTTTTGGCAGGAATCTGTTGTTCATGTGGATCAGATGATTTTAGAACAAGCACTGTTTGCTCCTGTTATTGCAGTTGCTTCACCTTCTGCACTTCGGTAAACTCTCTGTCAGTTTCTATTGCACAATTATATACTTTTGCGAGTTAAAATTATGCTCAATAACTTTTGAGACATTTATTATTTTAAGGCAAAGAGCAGCGCCACCATTGTGGACCATGGCTCTCAACTAAAATCTTGTCTAACCAGTGCTAGCCTCTTCTTTTTCACTTCCCAAGTTGGGATGCATCTCATTTATGTTTTATGTTGAAATTAAGTTTGCTGTATGTTTTTCTTCTAATAATTGCTTTTGTTATATACTCCTTTGGTTTTTACTAGTGCCTGGGTAAGTTTAATACCAGACTCACAGCAGTGGGATAATGCTGTTGCATGTATTGGAGAGACAACTGCTTCAGCTGCTAAAAAACTGGGCCTAAGGAAGGTGTATTGCCCAGCAAATCCTGGCATTGAAGGGTAATTTTCTCTTCTACCTAGTGTACTTTGTTTAGGCATAAACACCTGGTGTACAGTCCAGTTTCCGGAACAATTGATTCTTGTTATTGTCTAGCATATCACAAATCATGAAGAATCTGGCATAGATTATATGTGCTGATAATTTTGAATTTTGATATCATTGTACATTTTGCAAATATTTTCAACCCCTAATTCTTTTCAGAAGTCTTTCCTTCTATCTTTTAATTTGTCAGTATCATAAGATAGTTGTTTATACCAAGTTATAAACCTCGTATCGCATCTATTGCACTATTTTATCTTTGTTATCTTTTTTTTTTCTTTTTAAATTATTTTTTATTTCCAGGTGGGTGAATAGCATCTTAGAAGCCATAAATGTTCAAAACCAGTTACAGAAGGTTTGAAATTTGAATTCCCGAGAGCTTCTCCACCATTGACATCTGACCTGAGTGCATCCAAGGCTTCTTTTCCTAGGTATAAATAGCTCCCTCGCTCTATTGCTCAAGGGCAGAAAATGCTTATAAGGGCTTCCATTTGGAGGTGCACCGCAGTTTCATGTCTTGTTCGTATCCACTATTTGGAGCTGAGAACGGCTAACTTAGACCACGTATGGGCAAGTAAGTTCTCTTAGCTGTTATAGCTGTAGATATATCTGGGAACTAATAGTTTGTAAGACTGAAACCACAATGACCAAAACCTCCCATGTATAATTTTTGGGTTGAGCCTGAATTACTTTGCTGACACTAAATGTTCCTTTTAAATAAATAAAAATAAACATTCATTCTTATATTTTGTACTTCAGGTTTTGATTTAAAATGATTGTTTAGAAATAAGGGCTTAACCAGTTGGAATGTCAAGCAATTTTGAATTTATAATGTTTATAATATATAAAGCTATGAACAAATAATACTAAATTTCTTGGTGTTTCTGGTGTTTGTTCAGGTTTGAAATAATAGAGACAATGTAAAGGCAAGCACGCTTGTAAGTACTATACAGGAGTATTATATATGCGAGTATGTGGTGTAGTAATGATTATTTTTAACCCTTTTGTGCAGTTCAAGCTACAGAATATTTTGGGCACCAAAATTTGTTCCCATCATTTAAATTGTGCCACATGATAGCATTTTATTCACTTTAGTCCTTGGAATGTTGAATTCTATGTCAAGGTGAGAAATGCTGATGTGGCATTGTTCTATTGAGTGAAACGCTATAGCAATCAAGAAAAGAGTTACACCCCATTTGATTAGTATGAGGTCAATTTTGCATTGATAAGAGACTAATAAGACAAAGACACATCCCGTAGGACCAATCAAATGGGGCCTTAGCTTCTTCCTTGACTTATTGCTTCTCCTTGCCTTAGTAGCTGGGTTGCGATTTTCATGAAGCAATTCTTTCTAATATAGTCCTTTTGCATCTCCTGCTAAGCGCCCGATACAGGGTTGGCAAGAAGTGAATTTGTTCTAATAGCTATCACCACCAACTTGGTTGTGCAATAGGCCAATGCCAAGCGAGAGGAGGCACTTATGTCTTATCAATACATAGAAATAAAGATGACATTGCAAAGGACTGATAGAACTGAGTGGGGGATTGTATAGTTGAAAATTGGAGGGAGGTGGGGTACTTGATCCAAGTGAAAACATTAATGTGCACAAGAAAACCTGGTGGGAAAGAAGAGAAGTTTCTGGAGTGCTTGTTAATGTGTTGAAACCAGTTGCCCGTTTTGTGCGGAAGAAGCTTTGCAAATGTGCGATGTGACATGATTAGTAAGGCAATGAATCGCATGTCCACACCACATGGAATGGCACCCTTCTTAATTTTATTCGAGGACCAAAATTATGTATGCAATAACGAGGTACTCTTTAAATCTTCGTAGATGGTTTCTTGATGATATTATGACTTGTTTTGCTCCCTACACTTTTTATATGTATTGCTTGTTTTTATCATTGATGTCCAAAGCTTTATTTCAATTAATTCCGTTCAAGGCAGGCTACAATGGAAGGATCTGTATCCTAAGTATTATTCTAATGGAGATTTTAATTCAGTTATAATAATTTGATCCTTCTTGTTCTTCTTTTTTTTTTTTTTTCGATTTGTTATTTTCTTTTTCTTTCTGTATATTTGATGCAAGCGTTGGTAGGCACACCATGGAGATTAAACTCGAATTTTGTGCTAGGGTGATAGATAGGTCTTAAAGGATTGGAGTAATGGCTGCTGTATTTTCATCGTTTTCCATAATTTTTCCATGTACTTCCTCCGTTTTTTAAAGATAGCTACGGACCCACTCAGCACGCAGTCCAATGCACATTTTAAACCATTAATAATTCAAATTCGGTATATGTAAAAATTCTAAAAGTTCGATATTTAAAATCTACAAGACGAGACGAATCTAACAAGATCACACTTGACCATATTTTAACTTGTATAACCATGAGAAAACTTTAAGTCAAAGTATATAAGTGAACAGTACCCATTAGTCAACAGTAGCTAACAAAAAAAAACGGAGGGAGTATTAACTATAAAGGAAATGTGTGGTTTGGGGTCACACACACCTTTGCCGTCACCGTTTACCAAAAAAAACTATAAAGGAAAGGTTGCGTTGTAAATTTTTTCTTTTTCAAAAAATATATGCCTTTTTTTTCTTTAATACTGATTTACTGTATAAAGAATATTAAAACGTAAATGGTTAATTCAAAATTTGTTAAATAATACTACATATACTTATTTATCGAACGTTTACAATATTATTTTATTTAACTTGCTTTCTTGAAAAATAAACTCATTCCAATTACTTTGAAGAGTCTTCAGAGCACGGCCTCCAGAATATACGTCGGAAGAGTAGTCTCCAATTAATTAATAGAATATAGTAATTCCAAAGACTTTCCGTGCACGGAGGTCATGTCTTCACTAGTTAATCTCATTAATTAAAAATAAATAATAGGAATTTTTTTATCTCATCAACATTGTATGACCAATAATAAAGTGATTCATAGCATGTAGATTAATTAATTCAAATGGTTTAATTTGACTAAAATATTCGATCTGAATCATTAAAAGCTCCAGATACGGTGGTTCAAGTTGAACAATAACGGGATTATCAATGAATGTATTATCAGTCTGAATCCCTTGCAGACAACAATACTACATATTGAATGGATGGTTTATTAGAGTATATTTAGTACAAAGTACAATGATTTAATTCTACTGGATTCTCATAATTGACAATTTGACACCAATAGCCGTGATCGAATTCAATAAAACCATTTTTTTTTCCGGGGTAAATTGAGGGCCAAGGCTTTTTTTCTATGAATTGGTTAACATGATACAAGCCAGATAAGTCCCAATTGAAAATACTCGCAACCCCATCAATAAAACCATTTTTATGTACACTTATTCAGTCTACTTTACTACTTATTTATTCTTTCTAGTTCGGATGTTTAATTTCTTTATTTTATTTTATTTGCACTACCAAAAATAATTCTATCAATTGGAACAAATTTTAATTTAGTAGTAGTACAACTTTCGCCATTGGTTAATGGTGTATAGCCAAAGATAGTAATATAATAATAACAAATGCTTGTGGTGGAGCCCCAATTGATTTTGATTCATATCAATACACTTGCCCATTGCAATCCATAATAGCAACCCCACTTTTCTTTTCTTTTTATCTTCTTTTTATTTTACAACACAAGGTTTATGATAAGCATTTAGTATTTCTTTTCGTGTTACCCATTCTTATTGTTGAATTATTGTATGGGGTTGTCTCACTCATTGTAATTATTAATTGGTGCAACTTCTTTTTCACATACTCAAAATGATGCTGCAATTTCATGCCTTTGATCTAGTGATTAATATATATTGCATTTTCTAGACATGGGACAACCTTGGCTACTCAAATACTTGTATGCAAAATTTTGCCCAACTTGTCAAAATTGACATTATCAAGAAACAAGGGATTCATTCTCCATTTCCCCCCAAAAAAAAATTGTTGAAATTATATTTTGTCCAATCAAATACTCCGTATTATTTTTTTGGTGAAACCGGGTATTCCCAGACCACATTGGACCCAAGACTAATCCCTTGAGGATCTGCAAGGGCAATTACGAGCGTCTCTCCCAAAGTAATTTTTAGCATACACAAAGCTCGAACCCGAGACCTTGCTTAAGAGACTAGAGCCCTATCAACTCAAGTCAACAGCTATTGGTTTGTCCAATCAAATGAAGTATTATTATCTTTGTTGTATTAAAAAACGAAGATCCTACGACCCATACTGCTATGCCTCCTCTTAGAAGGTATTCTAATAATATTTGTTTCCTTTGTTTATATTTTAAAATATTCTTCTAAAAGAGGAAGGGAACTAACGATATCTATTTTAAATAAAAATGTACTTAAAAAAAAAAACTATAATGGGGGAGAAGTAATCAGTTTATTACATAAAAAATTCACTTCTATATTAATTAATTAATTAATTCTGCATGTTTGAAAAACTTAGTATTAAGTTATTAACAATAGGGCACCCCTCAAAATCGAGGGAGGAAATTTTGTGCAGGTGTCTTCACATGCCGTCATCATATATGCGATGTGAGTGTTGTGTTATGTAAGGATGAAATGGAGTGTCAGTGTGTTGTGTAATGAAAGAGATGTTTTGTGTGATTAAAAAATGTGCGATGGGATAGATGTTTTGTGTGATGTCCCTGTTTGGGAATTAGTTGTAAGCTGTTAACTGATTCTGTGAGTAATAATTAGTTAAAATTAGTTGTTTGACAATTTCGAGATTAACTTTTTGCTTAGAATAAGCCAAAATTCAAAATACATCGATTTAAAAAAAAAAACTGATTGAGCACTGTTTTAAGTTAGTCTTTTTAAATAAACTAATTTATCTCAACTTCTCTTAGAAAATAGTTGATTAGTTTAGCTTATTTGCAAAACATGATCATAATATTTTTTATTTTTTTTAATTTTTTTTTTTTGATGTTTACATACTTTTAGAAATACTTTTAGAAGGGTTCTACCGTAATTAAATTGACAAATCGATGAAGTCAAATTCATTTAATTTTGGAATTATCTAATTTATTATATAGTCTTCTTTATTTTATACTCCTATTATATGCATACAGCTGTGCATATACTAGTATTTTTATATAAGTGCATTTACACAGAGGCAGAGAGTTTGTGTCATTCATGTCCCAGTCGTCTTCATCTCCACACACATATAATAGAGACATACACAAAATTATATGCATTAAGTCAATTTGTTAGCAAACTCAGAGACAGCCTATATACTCTGTCCAGACTCCAGACACTACAAATTAAAAGATTTTGATTCTCCCCCACTACTACACAAGTAGTAGTATATCAGAAATCAATGCTACAGTAGTATTTCGACGAGGATTGATCACAATTCTGCATTTACTTGATGAAGATCAATCAAATTCTTCCCATGAACTGTTAGTTTGTTACGTTTCTCCTTTTAAGCTCTTCTTTCATTCAATCCCTAATTTCAAGAATGAATTTTTCCCCCTATTAAAGAATATCCCCAAATGAATTGTGTTCATTTATGGACTTTAAATTGAGGATATGATGCGCCTGGTTTGGCATCTATGTTGATTAATTTGTTCAATGAGGTTATTTTTGAAGTAATTCAATGGCTGCGGTAATGGCAGGGACCATTGATTGCTTGGAGTAAAGAAGGATGAATCGCAATGGGCAGCCTTTGAAGGGTTCTCCTGGGAAGAAAGTATGTACTGGAAAATGAATTTTTGTCTGTATTTGAATTTTTGGTTTTTATTTGGAGAAATGATTTCAACTTGCAAGGGCAAGGTATCTCTGGAGTCTGGTGTGAATTGTGAAGCTAATTGAGTTTCCTGGTTGGAATAAGAGATGGAAAAGAGACTGAAAAAATGACATTGTTTTGGAGTTTCTGCTCCCCTTTTGTTTTCTTGTAAAGTGATTTCAGCATCACTATTTTTCCTTATCTGTATTAGCTGGATAGCCATTGCACTTTTTAATAAATGAATGTGGTGCACTTAGTACTACTAGTGGCCTTTATCTTTTTCTCTATCATGTATACAATTCCTTTCTTGTGGAATCTGATTGTTATTACATGTCCTTTGTGATTGCCTAAAGGAAAAGGCAGAAATGCAGAGAAGGGTGGTGAAGGCCGAGAAAACAGCTACAATTCGCGGTGCCTCAGTTCGGGAGAGAAAGATGGCATTGCAACAGGAGGTTTGGGCTTTATTCAGTTTATTGTCACTGATCATAGTCATTTTAGTTTTGGAGCGATCATGAATGAATTGTGTTTTAAAACTGTAATCATGCAGATTGATAAGCTAAAGAGGAGGCTTAGACATGAGGAGAACATTCATCGAGCTTTGGAGAGGGCCTTCAACAGACCGCTTGGAGCTCTTCCGCGCCTCCCCTCTTATCTTCCATCTAATGTACGCCTCAAACTCTTTAATTTGCCATAGTTCATAATTGACACAGATTGCTTCAATGTAATAGTAGCCGTGTTTACACTGAGGGTGAAGATTACTGTAACTTTGAACTAATTGTATGCAGACACTCGAGCTTCTTGCTGAAGTAGCTGTTTTGGAGGAAGAAGTTGTTCGACTTGAAGAGCAAGTTGTGCATTTCAGGCAAGAGCTATATCAAGAAGCTGTCTACACTTCATCATCACAGAAGAGCGTGGACAACTGTGCTGAATTTCGCAAACCTGGTTGGGTTCTTGATCCCAAACCAAAGCATTGCAAGTCACTACTTCAAACCATGTCGAATTCTGCAGCAACTTTTGGTAAGAATGCACCTGTTGTATAAGTTACTTTGCTATCTTATGCTGGTTTCAAACATAACCTTAGCTTTTATTGTAAATTAGATCAAAGGAAGGAGAAGAAGAATCAAATAAGAACCAACATTACAAAGAATAAGCAACAAGGGGAAAACTTGAAACCTAAGATGGTCAGAAATCCAGCAAAAAGGCCTCCCACTGAATGCAGATCAGCTGATAGGCATTTAGATCATCATAGACCACAGGTACTTCAATTATTATTTGTTTGTCTCCACATGGGA
This sequence comes from Hygrophila difformis, assembly GCA_030278955.1. Lineage (NCBI taxonomy): Eukaryota > Viridiplantae > Streptophyta > Magnoliopsida > Lamiales > Acanthaceae > Hygrophila > Hygrophila difformis. Next base: position 56,366,141 of record JAOANR010000005.1, read on the forward strand.
TATTTAATTCATTATTTGGCTTTTGTTTGGATGTTTCAGTTGGAAAACAGCACAAGGATGGACCACCAGAATTCAGAAGAGTGGAATCCCAACAGTCAAGAGGAAATATCCTCAGTAGATGACAATCCAAACAGGATTGCTGAGAGCATTCTCAAATGCTTGATGAATGCTTTCTTGAGAATGGATTCAGACAATAACAAGAGTAATGCTTTGAGTTATTCAGAAAACATTCTATGTAAAGAGTTCAAGGATCCCTATCGAATATGTTCAAAGTTTGAGAAGAGAGATATTGGCCCATATAAGCATCTCTCTTGTATTGAGGCTCCCCTGATCGATTCAAACCAGACGACAACATCCATATTCCTAGTACAAAGATTAGAGTGAGCTTCTCTTCACAGACTTATACTACTGTTGACATTGCAATTTATATAATCATGATGTTTACGTCACATTGCTTTATCTTCAAAAATAGGCTTCTACGGAAGAAGCTGGCCTCGGTTGAGCTGAAAGGCCTCACTCATCAAGAAAAGCTCGCCTTCTGGATCAATGTGTATAATGCTTGCATGATGAATGTGCGTGTGAGAACTATACCTCGTTAGTAGAATAAATATTTGCATAATGATTTCCCATTTCCTACCTTTAGTTTAGTTTGTTTATGAGAGAGTCGAACATAACAGTGCCCTTTTTCTTTAGGCATTTATCGAATATGGCATTCCTGAAAGCCCCGAAATGGTTGTTGCCTTGATGCAAAAGGTAAAGCTTATTTCGCCTTTCTATAACTCTTTTGCAGGTATACTATTAATATTAAAAATAAAAAAATAAAAAGGTGAAGCCTTTCCCTTGCTACTGGATATTGCATTTTCGCCTGACTATATGTACATTATCTGGTATCGGAACTGACCATATTATACTTCTGGCTCCTCAGGCAACACTGAATGTTGGTGGACACATTCTAAATGCAATAACAATTGAACATTTCATTTTGAGATTGCCTTATCATTCCAAACATGTAAGCTAACTCATAGCTCAACTTCTAGCCTTTTCACACTTAATTCAGAGGTAGATCATCAGCATCGGTTGTCTTCAATTAACCCTATTACTCTGATCCCCTCAGACATTATTGAAGGGCCTGAAATATGATGGAATGGCAAAATGCAACTCATTTGGCTTGGAATTATCCGAGCCATTGGTAACATTTGCACTCTCCTGTGGCAGCTGGTCTTCCCCTGCAGTAAGCTATAACTCATACTCATCAAGCAGAATCTTTATGAATACAAATTTGTAATTGCTCTCTAAAATTGTTGCAATTCTTTTTGTTTCAATTATGGATTGAAGGTGAGAGTATACACTGCTTCCCAAGTCGAAAATGAGCTGGAAACTGCGAAAAAGGAGTATTTACAAGCAGCAATAGGCATTTCAAGAACTAAAAGACTAATAGCGATACCAAAGTTGCTCGACTGGTATCTTCTGGACTTTGCAAAGGACTTGGAATCATTGCTGGACTGGATATGCCTTCAACTGCCCTCTGAATTGGGAAAAGAAGCAATGAAGTGCCTTGATAGGAAGCACGGCGAGCCTCTGTTGCAGCCTCTTCAGATAATGCCGTATGAATTTAACTTCAGGTACCTTCTGTGCACATGAACTCCAACACTTCTTTCTAGTCCTCTCAGACTACTCTGATTTTTGAATTAAGTTTTTCGTGCAAACGCACTGCGAAAAAAATCATGTATAAATCCTTTTTGTCCCTTGTAAGTAAGTTCCCTTGTAAGTAAGTTAGTTAGTTTTTCACTCCTGCCTGTAATATTCCTGTTAACGCTGAAAATCTTGAGAGGAAAGATCTCTCTTTTATTGAAGAAGTAAGAGGAAAGATTACAAGAAAACTAGAAAGCAAACTACAGGAATTGAAGAAAGCAGTAAATGAATGTAAGAACAAAAAGCGATAAAATGCAGGAAAAAAATGCAGGAATTGAGGAGTGTTGGAGCTGTCCTCGCATATGGTGCCGCTTGGTGCATATATAGTAGTGAGGAATCTTAGGCTACGAATTCCCCATGATCCGGCCTTGATTTGTTTCCTTAAGGATGGCCTCCGTAGTGGTGTTGACTCCTCAAGCTACTTTGCTCCATAATCTCTTCTTGATCTGTTTCCTTATGCGGCCGCATCATTCTCTGATTTATTTCCTCTAGATGAGGCCTCCTTGATTTGTTTCCTTATTCTAGATGAGGCCTCCTTGATTAGATAAGGCCTCCTTGATATGTTTGAGGCCTCCTTGATTGGATGAGGCCTCCTTGATATGTTTGAGGCCTCCTTGATTGGCCTCCTTGATATGTTTGAGGCCTCCTTCATTAGATGAGGCCTCCTTCATATGTTTGAGGCCTCCTTGATTGGATGAGGCCTCCTTGATATGTTTGAGGTCTCCTTGATATGTTTGATTTTGTGAAGCCTCAACCTTGAGGACTTCTTCACATACCAGGCCTTGAACCCTTCTTCCGGACTGGGCTCTTCCAGACTGGGCCACACATCCACCTCCGGATATATCTTCTGGGCTACGCGTCTTTCTTCCGGATATATCTTTACTGACTGGGCTGGGCAATTTTGACATATGACTCCTTTGGGCCTATATTTTTTGTTAGGTTAACAATTCCTTTTGAGGGATTCATCTGATGTAAGAACTTCATTCAATTTGGAAAAGAATGCACGAACAAGATGCACCTTATTTTCCTACCTCATTTCATGGGGAAATAAAGATTGCATTCTTTATTCATTCAAGCAAATTTTAGGTGGGAGAAAAAGAATAAAGATATGGCAATGTTGGCTGGCTGGCATATTATTTTTTTTTTTTTTGGATGAGCCGAAGCCGGGCAACAAGCAAACAAAGAAAAAGAAAGAAAGAAAAACAAACGAACACAAAAAACACAGGCCAACAGCCGGCCCCAGCCTAACAGCTAAGGGAAGGCACAACAGCAGCGTCCAACTCCAATTCCCCCGCCACAAAGTCCGGCGGGAAGGCCCACGTCGTGAAGAAGGCTTCCTCGGATGCCCCATGTTTAGCAAGCTTGTCCGCCACTCTATTACCCTCGCGTTTCAAGTGGAGAACATGACAAGTGATAAACCCATCCTTTCTGTTACTGATGCATTGAATGAGGGAAGCCATAGGATGAAATGGAGAAGTAGCTTCCAGGGCATTGATCACGTCTACAGAATCGGTGTAGCAGCAACAACTACTAATTCCTTGCTGAAGTAAAAATCCCAAACCTTCAGCTAGTGCTGTCAGTTCCACTTGGAGGATGGAGGTGGCATTAACCGCACCACAGCCTCCTCCTTTCCAAGTCCCTTGCACGTCGCGATGCACAAAACCAAACCCCGCACGACCTGATGACATAGAGACACTCCCATCAACGTGGAGGATATCAACACCACTGCCGGATGGGTTCCATGGTATCCTCTGTGGTCGGGGAGGCTTCCCTTTCCTTCTAGCCGCGGTATCCAGATCTGCTGCCAGCCTTAGGATATCCCGGTGGATCACCCATCTAGATTTTGATTCTCCTCGGAATATTCTTGCGTTCCTCTCATTCCATATGATCCATAGACCTGCCAAAAGAGTATGACCATATTTCTGAGTCATGGCCAAAAGAAGGATTTTTATGCTATCCTTAGGAATCCCCTCACAATCCAAAGGCACCATAATATTGAGTTTAGCCCATGTCTGCCTTGCCCAGGGACAAGATAGGAGACAGTGACTCCAGTTCTCTTTTTCAACACCACAAATCACACACAGGGGGGAATTTGTAAGTTGACGTTTGTACCTAGTGGAGTTAACCGGTAGAGAATCGTGGCATATTAACCAGATGAGGAAACCAAGTTTCTCAGGTATATTAGCTTTCCATATCCAACCCCACCCTTGTTCAGGTATATCTGATTGAGATAGCAACTTATAAGCCGAGCTCACTGAGTAGCAGCCGTTTTTAGTTTCCTTCCACGTCCACATGTCCGGAACCATATCATGAAGGATCGGAGGGGGGGCAGCCCACAGGTCTTCAAGAATCGCAGCCGGAATCCTTGTGTGGATTCTCTGCCATTGCCATCTCCCTTGGTATATAACATCTTTCACATTAAGATCAAGGTCCTGGGACTCAACAAAAGGCACGATGGATCCGATTTGTACGCCCCTCCACCATTCAGAAAACCATAAAGAAACCTCCCCTTTTCCTAAACGCAACGTGTAGCCAGGCCTAACATAATCCAAGACTTTTTGGAGCAGAGCTGTAAGCTTAGACCTTTGATTATTCTCAATAATAAGAATCCCCTCTTTATCAGTGCCACTATCTTTAATCAATTTGACCCAAATCTTCCTTGGCGAATGGAAGAAGTTCCACACAAGCTTCCCAAGAAGTGCAATATTCATTAGGCGAGCTTTCCGGAGTCCAAGCCCCCCCTTCATTTTATGACTAGCACAAGTATCCCATTTAACCAAGTGTAGACCTTTACCCTCTCTATCCTTCCACAAGAAGCGATTGATCCTTCTATCGATGGCAAGACACGTCGACTCCGGGAGCCAATGCACTTGCATGAAGTAAGTGGGGATGGCCGCTAGCACGGCACGACAAAGAGTGAGTCGCCCTGCTTTATTTAAAAGTTTGCAAGCCCAACCTTCCATTTTTGCATCGATTTTATCAAGAATGAAGGCAAAATCCCTGCATCTCCGTCTGCCCATAATCATCGGAAAGCCCAAGTACTGCCCGATAGTGTCCACAACCTCAATATTCAGACTTTGAGAAATCCATTGTCTGTCTGTATGAGCAACAGCGCTGGAAATGTACAAGGAGGATTTCTGGTGATTGAGGAAAAGTCCAGAAGCCTTAGAAAAATAATCGAGGGCTTGAGATATACTTTCTATGCTTCCCTTATCCACCATGGAGCCAAGTATTAAGTCGTCTGCGAACATCAAATGGGAGATCCCAACCCCATTCTTCCCCAGGCAGATTGGTTTCCAGGTGCCTTGGGTGACTAATCTGTTGATTTGAAGGGAAAGCTTTTCCATGACGATTAGAAAAAGGTACGGGGATATCGGGTCCCCTTGACGAAGTCCTTTCCCCGGTCTAAATTCCTCCAAAGGCCTGCCATTCCATAGAATTGAGAAGGACGGGTTAGAAACACAGAACATTATCAGTTTCCTCACCTCATATGTCAGCCCCAATTCCTTTAAGCATTGTTCAAGGAAGTCCCAATGAACGTTGTCGTAAGCTTTGGCCACGTCTATTTTCAAAATAATTGCCTTCGCTCGCGACTTGCAGCTTGACAGGTTAGACAGTAGCTCCTGCAGTACCAATGCATTATCAACTGGGCCCCTCCCCGGCAAGAAAGCGGATTGGTTGGGAGAAATACATCCCTGCAAGGCCGGACGAATCCTGTCCACCAACACTTTAGTTAAGAATTTGTAAAGTACATTACAGAGGGTAATTGGTCTGAACTCTTTCAAACAAGTGGGGGTGGGAACTTTAGGAATTAGGCATATAAATGCCTTGGCTGTCTCAATTGGAAAGGATCCTTCCACAAGTGCATTCTTGATGAAGGAGTAAACAGAATCCCCCACGGTCTCCCAGTATTGTTTAAAAAACACACTTGGGAAGCCATCCGGCCCCGGGGCTGAAAAGCTATTCGATCCCTTCACCGCCAATTCCACCTCCTGCCTAGTTATTTCCCTCCCAATCTTAGCCGCTTCCTCCACCGGAATCGCATGTAAAGGTGGCATGACAGATCGGTCAAGAAGAGCTGACAGCCTTTGATCCAAGCAGGTTTCAGGGCCAGTGTATAAATTTTTAAAAAACACCCGAGCATGATTCTCCAAGCCAACTTCATCTTCACACCAGTTCCCATCGGGGAGGAAAAGCCCATGGATGTGGTTCTTATGCCCTTTCGACTTAGCGCGAGCATGGAAATAGGCGGTATTCCTATCCCCCAAGCGAATCCACTTATCTCGGGCTCTTTGATACCAATGGAGCTCTTCTTGGATTAATATCTCATCATACTCCTTTCTTAGTTCATCTTCCAACAGGAGGAGCCTGACCGAATCGACTTTTTCCAACATTCTAGTCACCCCCGCAAGTCTATTCAAAATTTTAACCTTTCTCCACTTGAAATTGCCAACCTTGGCTCGTTGAAAGTGTAGTGAGGCCTGACTCAAATCCTTCAATTTTTGGTGCATTGAGTTGGGATTCATATTCCACGCCCTTTTAACCACTGCTTCATAGTCCATGTGTTCGCCCCATGAAGCTTCCCATCTGAAAGGGGTTCCAAATCCTCTTTTTATAATTGGTCCGCAAGAGAGTAGAAGGGGCAAGTGGTCCGATCCAATGCATGAGATAGGTTTGACAAATCCTCCAGGGAAAGCAGTCACCCACTCACCATTACTAACACACCTATCCAACCGTTTGTGAATTCGACCACTGTTACCAAGCGGCCGAGACCAAGTATAGCATCCCCCTTGAGTATTAATGGTCGATAATCCACAATCTGAAGCATGTTCCCAAATTCTTCCGCTCTAGCCACATTGTACAGACCTCCCCTAACCTCATTGGAGCTCAGAATTTGGTTAAAGTCACCAATAACCGCCCAAGGCCCGTTAATTGTATCTGCCAGTTGAGTCAAATTTCCCCAACATTGTTGTCTATCCGGGTATTGTGGGGGGGCATAGATGGCCGTTAGGAACCACGACCAATTCCCTTGAGATAAGCAGACTGTACTCAATCTCTCCCGAATGTCATACACACCAATCTGAAAACTAAGACCATGGCGACTTAAAATCCAAATCCCTCCCGCCTTGCCCCTAGCTTCCTGGATACAGACCTCCTCATAACCGGCTTGAAGAAACAGGTTACGAGTCCGAGAGAAAGCAGATTGAGGCTCAAAGACTAGAATCAAATCCGGCCCATGAGCCCTCAAAATTTCCCTAACCATACGCCTTGCAGAATTACCAATAATTCCCCCCACATTCCAAGCTAAAATCTTACAATTCTTGAAGGTTGTATTAATCATGGAAACAAGAATTGGTAGAAATATGGCTCCAATACTTATCTTAAGTTGGAGGTACTGCAGCACTCTCTTCTCCCCGTTGACCTTCCGCCATGGCCGTATCCTCCCCTGGTATTTCCCCGGAGTTCCCTTCATGATGGCCACTGATCTGATCGCTCGTCACCTCCGCTCCCATAGCCGTCGTTGGCTCATCCGGCGATTCATCCGAGCGTTGGCGTTTAGAGTTGCTCTGGTCGCCCAAAAGACCTGGTTGAGCTTCTTTCTTCACGACAGCCCTTATCTGAGTTTTGATTTTTCCTTTGGGCCTGTGGGTATCCCTCTTCTCTAAAGTGTTAGTAATGGGCTTCAAATATCTGTCCTTCCCTATTGGCGTTTTGGGCTTCTGCATGCCATGACCTTTCACAGGCCCATCTGTAATTGTTTTAACCTGGCTCCCTTTTAGACCATTTCCTTTCTTCATAGCCGTAGACTTCTTTCTTACCACCATTATCCACTCTCCCCCTTTTGGCTGTGGCGGGTTTTCCTTCAACTCATCTGACTCCAACGCCAGTACTGTGACTCCAGAGGGCTGCTCGTGACTTTCCTTTCTAGTGACAGCAATTTCCTTGACCAGATTATCTCCCTCCTTGAAACTGTCATTTTCCTTTTCCACATCCTTCTCAATGTCAACTTCCATTGCCAAATCCCCTTTCTTGTCTGTTATACCAAAATAGGGCCTGTTCACCTTTTCCTCTGCAGCAGCCTGTTTGTCCACCCTACCTTCTTGTGACAGCTTCCCATCTCCGGCTAGAGCCACCGCCGGATTTTTGGCCTTCACTGCTTGCCCCTCCTTTCCAGCCACTGTTCCATAGGTGCACTTAGAGCTAGAGTGGCCATATCTTTGGCAACATTGGCATAGTAGATGGAGCCCCTCATAGGCCACTTTTTGCCACCTTTCCCCTACCAAAATACTTGATACCACCGGTAGACTAAGGTCTATTTCAATGCACACTCTTGCATACTTGCCTCTATCAACCCCTTTAGACATGGCATCCACCCGAATAGGCCTCCCAAGTGTTGCAGCCATGCTTGTGAGTAGAAGTTCATCAAAATATTCAAAAGACAGCCCTGGAAATCGAGCCCACACTAGAGTTTTCTTAGGAGTTTCTTCATCCGCAATGAAGTTTGGCCTCCACGGGCACACTGTGAGATAACTATCAAAGATCATCCACGGTCCTCCACTTAGCACTCTCAGCCGATCAGCTTCTGTGTCAAACTTAATCAGGTAATATCCAGCGTCCATATCTACCATTTTAAACTTGTTGTGCAAGTTCCATAGCCGAGACAGCCTTTCCAAGAGGGCGGTATACCCTACTTTCCTTCCCAAAACTGAGATAATGATGGCGTCCTCGAACGGCTTGCAAATCCGTTCATGGAGGCGAGGGTCAATGTGCAGCTTCGGTTTCAGACGGTCACCACCCAGTAACTCGACGCTCACAAGCTTAGCATTGGCTGGGTCTTCTTTCAAGGGCCTAGGGACATTGCCCTTTCCTTCTAACACCTTATCGCGAAAGGACACAACAGATGTGCCAGAGAAGAAGAAGGGAGAAGCCGGATCAGGGGGAACCGGAGCTGGAGAGGTGGGGAGGAAGGCTGCCTGCACTGGAGGAGCAGAGGGCTCCATAGGAGAGAGTAGAGAGAGAAAATTCCAGTAAGTTGAAATGTTGTATGATCTGTAATATCTGTATCCCCAAAAGGGTAGTAATAATTTGGATGGAAAATATTGTTGTCTTATTAATAGAAAAGGTTGGGAGATGAGTGAAAACAACAGCACATGCCAATCAATGGAGGCCAGGGCGTATTTTGGATGAACCCTTTTGTTTGCATTTATTGCATGTTGGGCAATTTTTGACTTTATGAGTTTTGGTCTCCATTGAACAGATCTTGGAAGTGTGAACTGCGGTAGGTATGGAAATAAATTGGAAAATATTTGATGATAATGGTTTCTTTTATTTGAGGATGTAAAGTTAAGTAGTAGTATGTGATTTTTTTTGTTCAAGGGAAGAAAAAGGCAAGAACCTTAGAATGAAACAAAGGGGTAAAGCTGGGGGATCTTGACAAATCACCCACTGAGTAAGCTGTCATGATATTTGATGTTCTTTTTTTCCATAGTAATATCTAACACACAGCATGAAAATAGATATCATATGGTAGAGGTGAAAGTAGATGGATATGGATACAGAATTATAAAATAAAATAGTGGGTGTGTGGTTTATATATATGTGACGAAAAGTAATAGTACAATGCTGTGTCCCCTGCTCAAGAAAATCCAAGCTACATGACAAAGGAGAATAAGACTTTTGAAGCATCAAGGGGTCCTAACTCCTGAGTCTTTGTCTAAATTCATTAACAAAACAATGTCCTGACCAATTTGCTTGAGTGGAATTGGTTAAATAAGTATGAAAGGGAATACTTATGATAAAGATATAGATTGGGGTCCAAACCCCAACCTGGGTTGAAGGCTGAGCCCTAATCCCCAAATGGATGATGATACAGTAGTAGAATTATACTAATCCACTTAGAATGATATTATTTATTTATAAATAAATAAATTAAAGCAGTCACATTATTAGATTAATTTTTTTTTTTTTCGGGGAAAAGGAGGGCCGAAGCCTTTTATTCAAAAAATTGTTGTGCCGAGCACACACCAATTACATCATCTCGATACAAGTTAAAAACATAATCCGGGGGCCGTGAACATTATTAGATTAATTTAATTTCAATTTATATACTTTTTATTCCATATTTGGGCTCTAACAAAACCAATTCCAGTTGTGGGCCCAATTGATATATTTCGGCCCAGAGGAGCCCACATAATTGTGGAGCATAGCATATATAGTAAAGGAAAAATGCCAAATATATCATTTTTCTTTTCTAAAAATCCAAATCAGACATTTTTCTATTTTATTACCAAAACAGTCAACTACAAATGCTAATTATGTCCAAATCAGTCCCTTGTTCACTAATTATGCTTTAATTGTTGACGTGGCAAGGGTTTTAATTTAAACCTGATACGTGGGCATAATATTAATCATTTTTCTTTTATCTTTTGTCAACTGAGTCCTAAACTTTTATTTTGTTCAATTTAGTCTGGTACCCAAATCAATCATTTTTATATTAATTTGCCTCCAACTTTTCAAATTATTTCATTTCAGGCCCAGAACTTTAAATTTTTTATTATTAGTAATCCATTTATCAAATAAATGTCTAACATACTTCCGTAAATAAAATTAAACACCAAACCTCATACATTGGGTTTGACTGTCTAGTTACTGGGTCTTCTAAGTTCCGGGATTTTACGGACTCTCTCTAACCACCGGACCGTAACCGATGGTTCATTGGTTCTGGTTTCCTTCATCATCAATCAACACAATCATACTTTGTTTCTTACCTTAGAACGCAGCAAGGTTTAAGTAAATAATTTAATATTAATTTTTGTGTAAATGATTTAATTTTACTTTTTGGAATGTTATGGATGCAGGAAGCATGAACAATAAAATTTAGGCTATTTTTTTAATATTTTTAATAATAATATGCAGGGAGAGTCCATTAAATTTCCAGTACTTGGAAGATCCGATAACAAAGCAGTCAAATCCAATGTATGAGGTTTGATGTTTAATTTTATTTACGGAAGTATGTTGGACATTTATTTGATAAATTGATTAGTAATAATAAAAAAAATTAAGGTTCCGGGCCTTAAATGGAACAAAACAAAAGTTTGGGTCTGAATTGGCAAAAAGATAAAAGAAAAATGACTAATATTATGCCCACGTGTCAGGTTTAAATTAAACCTTGCAACGCCAGTAATTAGAGCATAATTAGTGAACAAATAACTGATTTGGACATAATTAGCATTTGTAGCGGACTATTTTGGTAATAAAATAGAAAAATGACTGATTTGAATTTTTTGAAAAGAAAAATGACATATTTGGCCTTTTTCCATATGGTAAATTACTTCGTAGTAGTTAATAAATGAGTAATATAGTATTATTCTATACATTGCAAGTGTCAATGTCTTTACTCTTTAAGCATCTTCGGGAAATAACTAAAATAAGGAATGACTACTTGTCACAAAGGAGCAGGATTTTTTTGATAATAGTATAAATTAATTTTGCAGTATTATTATTATTATTATTATTATTATTATTATTATTATTATTATTATTATTATTATTATTATTATTATTATTATTATTATTATTATTATTATTATTCATCACCAAAGCAAACATGGGATTTCTATCGTCCATTAATAATCTATACATACAAACAGTATAGGATTGAAATGTTGGGTTGAAGCTTGAAGAAAAGAAAAGTAATTGACCCGTGTCATCCAATGACTTGACTATCTGTTAATTAACTTGATGCATGCCTAACTTTTTATTAAAAATGTCAAGATCATATTATACTATACGGATCCCCTATGCATTGCATTTCATTTCATTAGCTGAAAATGATATGAATAGTAGTATGATTTAACAATACATTTAAGTGTTATGTTAAAATTTGAGTAATTGATCCAACTAAAGTTACAAGCATCCATACATACAATCTCAGTTATATTAAATGATAACATTATTTATGTATTTATACTATATATATATATATATATATATATACTAGTACACCCGCCCGCGCGATGCGCGTGGATGTAAAATAAATTTGATGGAATCAATATTATTATTAACTCATACAATAAAGTTATAATTTATATCTTAATATTGTAAACGAAAAGATTGATAATTTTGATATTTATTTGTCTAAACATAACATTATGCATGGATTTGTCCATTTCTACAAAATAAAAATTAAAATCGGATCTTCTTATTACATACAACACAATTTAATACAATTTTATTTCTTATTTCAATTCTATAAAAATTTAAATGAAATATGCAGTATTGGTCCTATAAGTAATAAAAATAGTATATATTGAACATTCAATCTTTAATATTAAACAATATTATATATACATCATGATTCTGAATACGTTAAGATGTACTCAAATAGATCAATTATTGAAGGAAAATATTTATATTATATTTAAAATTAAAATAAATTAATTTTGTAAATAAATAATTTGTTGATACATGAAAAGTAAAATAAAAATAATTTTATAAATAAAAATTGTTCCGGTTAATTTATACACTGTCAGTTAATACTTCACCCCCATGACATGTTTTCCCATTTTATCGGAACCAATGTAATGTCAGTTAATTTTACCCTCCGAGACATTTTTTCACACAGTTGTTGGAACCAATGTACTGTCAGTCAATACTTCACCCCCCAGGTTTTTTTTCCCATTCTTGTCGGAATCAATGTACTGCTAGTCAATACTTCACCCTCGTAGACATTTCTTCCCACTCTCGTCGGAACCAATGTACTGCAAGTCAATGCTTCACCCTCCAGGACATCTTTTTTCATTTTTTCGCGAGTCAATACTTCACCCTCCAACACTCTATCATTAGATATGTATTGCCAACACTTTTCCACATACCACCAGGAGAAGTTATGGAACTCTACAGCAGAACAGAAACAAAAGGAATTCTCAAAATAGGTGAAAGGCCCAATGATATCTCATATAACACAATTGACCATTTACCTTAACGCCTTATTACACGTGATGCAGCATATATAACTGCCTGTGTCTAAAAATTGAATCCTTTAGGAACACTCCAACATGCTTTACATATTGACTCTGGCTCTTCATGATAGTCATAACATAGCAAACAATTAGTGGAAACTGACGTCTTTAAAATTTAAACGGTATTCTATGATTAGATGAGGTCAAACTCATTCGTGGAATAAGCACTTTATCTCAGCTACTTTCGCGAGTCAATTCTTCACCCCCAGGACATTTTTTTTCCATTCTCGTAGGAGCCAATCAACTGTCAGCCGATACTTCAACACCCCCCTCCCGACATTTTTTCTCATTAATGTCGGAACCAATGTACTGTCAGTCAATACCTCACCCTCCATGATTTTTTTTCCACTCTTGTAGGAACCAATATACTGTCAGTCAATGCTTTACCTTCCAGGACATTTTCTCCCACTTTTTCGTGAGTCAATACTTCACCCTCCATCACTCTATCATTAGACATAAACTGTCAACACTTTTCTAAAGATCACCAGGAGAAGTTATGAAACACGACATCATAATAGAAACAAAGGGATTTCTCAAAATAGATGCATAAGCTCAATAATATTTCATATAACACAATTCACCATTTACCCTAATGCCTTATTAAATGTGATGCAGCAATATATAACTGATATTGTCTAAAAACTGGGTCCTTTAAGAACAATCCAACATGCTTTAGAGATTTATGGCTCTTGTTGACAGTCATAGCATAGCAAACAATCAGTGGAAACTGACATCTTGAAAATTTAAACGGTATTTTATGATCAGATGAGGTCAAACTCATTCGTGGAATAAACACTCTATCTCCACTGTCATATTGGGCCCAAAACTAAGCTGTCGAGGATTTGGTGGCATTCAACGTTGTACTACCATTATTTATTGAAGTAAAGAATAATGAAAAAAGTACCGTTGGTGAAATTATTAAATAAAATAAGTATTTCTAATGAAACCACCATATCAAAAAAAAAAAAAAAGAACTTTACTTTCAAAATTCCCGAAACTTTATTACTACTTCATTACTTATTCAATATGGTTTTCACGCAAGTGTAATGTTATTATTCACATCCATTCATGCATGCATTAAAATCCAGAAGACTAAAATTAAATAAAAATGAAATTAATAACTTTTCGGCAGTAGAAATTCTAGAAAATTATCTATTTGTGTCACGATTAGATGTTTAATTATTATAATTAGAGGAAATACAATTATTTATATGCATTAAGCCATATAGAATATTCCAAGCAATATAGAATATTCATTTTACAGATTACTTTAATAATTTGGAACACAAACTAAAAGATGTATTTTCATAAGAAATAAAAAAAAAGTTGAAGAATATACGATGTATTTACGCTCGATAAAATATATTGGAATGCAAAAACATCATTTAATAATTGTAGTCATTTAATATTGGAATATCTCTTTTTTATACATCAATGATATAATGCTTATTTAAATTAGATTAAGTATAGTTGTGCTAAAAATTAGTTTTATGTATATAAATAAAATATATTAAAATAATAAACTAATGGGAAAGGTCAACAAAATTAAACTCGCAATTGTAGAATTTAATGTTTCGGGATAATCCAAAATAAATTAAAAATGAAGCATTAACATTAGCATTAACAAAAGCTAATTGGACGATATGAATAAGTTCCATAAAATTAAATTTTTTACAATAAGTTCCATAAACAAAATTAGTTTTTTTTTCTTTAAGTAATAAGTTCCATAAAATTAAAATTTTTACAATTTATCTATTTATAAATAACCAAAATAATTAAACCGCCAATTGGACGATATGAAATTTTTACTATTAGCATTATCATTAACAAATCAAATATGATTGGATGATGACTCAATCAATTCGGCCTCCAAAGTAGTTAATGGATAGATTCATTTAAATGGAAAAAACTATGATTTGTGGTGTAATTTCATTATGCAAATTTATTTTTTATGCATCAATTAAATTTATGCAAAAAAAAATAAATTTATTTTTCTTATTTACTAATTACACACATATACAATATATATTTTTTAACTCATAATTAACTATTAAATTTATATTTTTACACTTTAACTAAACTCATTGTTAATACATGTCCAACAAATAGCATTTATGTAAAGTGAAGAGCAATATAGTAAAATATAACATAACTACCTATAACTAACTAAAAATGACAACTATTTTGGAGCACTTTTAAATCTCTAAAAAGACAACTAAAAAGAACCGATGGAGTAAAAAACTTAAAAGCAAAGTCTATATCAACTGCAATTGGCTTTAGTGGATGGGGGCTTTAGTCGCTTAAGCAAGGTCTCGGGTTCGAGCATTGTGTATGCAAAAAACTGCTTTGGGAAAGACGTCCTTAATTGCCCATACAGATCCTCGAGGGATTTGTCTTGGGTCCAATGTGGCCTGGGGATACTCAGTAATTCACAAAAAAAAATGGTCTATGAATATATGAGAGATAAAAAACACGGAGTAGAACCCATATTATTTATTTCAACCGGGAATTTAGAAAATGGCTTAATAATTATCATATTATAATTTGTCATCATTCAACACCATGAACAATAATTTTAATGGGAGCAAAAAAAATAAAATTAAAAAAAAAAAAAAAAAAACTCACTCATCCAATCACGTTATTTTTCTCCCACTTATGACTTATTGCATAATCAATTAACAACAATATTCCCAAAATTCTAAAATGAAAAACCGAAATTATTTAGTTCAATATGCAATCAAAAATGAAAAAAAAAAAAATACTTCTCAATTACATTTAATGCATGCATCTACAACCATAAAACTAAATATTGAGGTAAAATCAGTGTTTTACCATAATACATACATCTAAACCATGTCACATATAAAATGTCCTATAACTAATATACCTAACCAATTATATTTATCATTAATAATGATAAATATATAGGTACTGGATTCTAAAATTTGCAACCTTCGTCCTATAAGTAGTACAGTATACACTAAAATTATGCCTTGAAGGATTTTTTATTTCATTTGAATAAACTTATTAACATGAATAATCAATAAATTATGAAACGCATAATTAAATAATTCGAATAAGACAAAATAAATAAATAACATAATAAAATCACTTAATAATGCCCACGATCATTCGATAAAATAGAGTCAATCTCATAGACTTGAAGCATTAATCTGTCTTCTCAATCTTGACGTGAACAACTCCCTTTGAATTAAATTTCGAAGAGGAGAAATCATCAATCAAATTCTTCTTCAGATCTTCAACATCTAATTTGACATGAGAGAAACTGGGTTTTGGTGAGAATCTCACAATAAGTGGAGGGATTATTCGACATCACAGATTCATCAACTTGACTATATAATTAAGAAACAAACCCTGGAATGTATTAGCACGGTTGAATGAAGAATGACTACATTTCTCAAAATATCATCTTCATTGATACCCAACAAAAATACATCAACATATTCATCCCACAGAGTACAATTTAATATAAGACCCCTGTAATTTAAAATATGACGAAGTATGAGAAAAAAATAATATTATATAAATACAAAATAACCTCAAAAAAAACTGATTTTGTATTTTATTTTAGATAAGCATATAATATTACTCATCATCTTGAAGGGAAACTTCAAGAAGCCGCTTCTCCTTTCCACCCGAGTGTTTTTTTTTCTTTTTAGGGCTATCAATTCTTACGACGCAGTCAATGATATCTATTACATAAATAAACAACAAAACCACAAATGGTTCAAAGAACAATATTTATTTTAAAGAACAATAAAATTTAATGACTATATTGCATGCAGTTACAATTGAATTACATACGATAAATTAAAAATATTAAATGAACTCGAAAATGTAAATTGAATATTAAATTCGGTTTTGATAACATAAAAAAATATTTTAAAGGATATACATTAAACAGGGAATACTTCGAAGAATATAGTACGATATACATTAAATGAATGTCAATAAATAGTAGTGGAAATAAATTGCCATTGATAACATAAGGAACTAATTCCTAAAAACGATGAGGATTGCATAATAAAAAAAAAAAAAAAATCATCATTGGGCCAACCATTCAAATTTAAAACATCATCGTCATTCGAACAGAAATCAAACATCTTCGAAAAAAATTATATAGAATTAAATCAACAACATAATATATTTTATTATTCATTTCTTTCAACTGATGAGTGAAGATACATGTCGTAATTTTCAGCCAGGACACATCGGAAAAACGTATCACACTTCGATCCTTTAAATCCATTCCACGGTATATTCAGAAATCAGAAACAAATCCATGTTACACTTACCATAGACTTCATCCTTAGATGATATTCTCCAATGAATATAATATATATTCAGAGAGATGATAGAAAATATATATATTATTTAGTTTTTTAATGGACTAAATTGTGAAATATCAAATCAAAGCCTATGCGAATAACTATTGAACAACTACTTCATCATTATATTCATTTCCAAATAAAAATTAATTAAAATTGAAGATTTAAAGTAATTAACTACTCATCCCCAACAAAACATATCAAAAGAATTCAATATTAAAAAAATTAAACACAAAATAAATAAAGTAATTAAACTAAATCCAAATTAAAATATCCAAATATGTGACTTGAAAGAATAATGATTATTTCCACTATTATAAAGAGATTAAAATAAAAAAAATATTTTAAATTTAAAACATATAAAAATTAACTAATATAGTTGCAAATTTTTATTTATTTATTTTTGCTTAACATCATATACCGGCGAGAAGTATGGTGGGAGATAATGCCATAAAATCGTTGCAATAGAATGAGTGAAAACCATGCCACATAACATCATTTTTTTTCTATTTACTTAAGTTTTTTGCAAGTTCGTCCTTTAAAAAATATAAATCATATATTTGAGAATATTAAAAAATTTTATTGTAAAGGATTTAATGTAAAGTTTAGGCAATTGAAAAAAAATGTTAAATTAATTGAAGAATTTGAAAAAGCGAATTAAATGTATATACATCGATATATAGCAAAGGTATATTTTATCTGGCTAATAGATATAATTACGAATGAATTTATACATAGCATTAAAAAACCATCATAAATGTAAATAACATAAAAAATAAATTTTGTTGAATTAAAAACCATGTATAACCATAATAAATATCTGAATAATTACAATATACCAAGTAGAACGTATTAAAAGATTATTGAAAATTAATCAATAAAAATATCGGTCAAGAATGAATAATAGAGAAATGAATACTATTTATCAGATAATAAAACTCCTACTAAAGAAAAGAATTACAAAGAATAAAGTGCTTCCATTTAACTAAGAAAATAATATGATTAGATAAGTAATCTAAATATATAAAAACACAATGCGATTCCTTTTAAATAAGTAATGCGACACGATTTAATTAGTTAAATTCAAAATTGATACTGCTAATGTTCAGTTTAAACAATTATAAAATTGACCTATTACACAATTAAAAGAGATGTATGCAACAATTACAAAACATCATGATAATTTCTAGCACAATATTTGAAAATTATCTTTCAAAGCCTATGTCGTATTTTATTGAATGACCAAAACAGCAATATATATATATATATATATATAAATAGAGTATATACATCAAAGTAATTTTTCAAAATATATACTTCATCTACAAACATCAGTTGGCTTGAGTGGATGAGAGTTGTAGTCGCTTAAGCAAAGTCTCGAGTCGAGCCTTGTGTATGCAAAAAACTGTTTTGCGAGAGGCGCCCTTAATTGCCTAAAAATATATACTTCATCAGTTCTCATATAAATTATCCATTTGCATAGTGTCAACTATTCATTAAATAATTTTTAACATAATTATATATAAAAAATATTGTTAAATGAGATATTAAATTAGTCTAATAACGTAGTTTTATAATATTTTTTTTATAATTTTTACTTATCTATAATTTGAGTTATTAATATTTAAAAATATGTATTGAACTCTGTTAAACACAGAGATCGAGCATTTAAAAGAAAACATAAAAAATAGTATATCTCTATATATGTACCGCAAGTTTGAAAGAATTATGTAGTAATATTACTTTGATATAAAAATTGGTGTAATATAAAAATAAATTAAAAAAAACCGAAATAATATCTTAAAATAATTTCAATTTAGTTAACTTAATTAATGATAACACAAAAGCAAATAATATTAAAAAAGAACCTAAAGTTATAACGTATACATGATCTATAGTGCAAGTTCCAAAAAAATTCAATAAAACTTTAATATTGATAAATTTAGAATGTATAACATTAAAAATTTTAATAAATTTATTACATCTAAAGTAATAGTATGGTAAAACTCATTCATAACAACTATAGTAATTTGTGTGGCATAAGCTATCACTCATTTCCTAACCTGTATACACTGTTCAGCAAAAAAAAAACTAATAGTAAGCACATGGGAATGAGGACTTAGTCCAAGTGATTAATTCCCTTGACTTTTATTGGAGATTCGATTTCCCACCGGCCCCCTATCCCTCCCTTTTTTTCCTTTGTAATTTGTATAGCATAGACTCCCACCATCCCTTTCATAGTCTGTATAGGCTGTTAAGCAAAAAAAACTATAGTAAGCACACATTTTACTGCAGAAATACTATTCCCCAACAATCGCGCTCTTAAATTCCATCCAACTTTCACACATGAAAAGTTAAAAGTTTAATTTTATTTACAGGTATGCCAATATCCTCTTTTATCAATTAATTATTAGATCAGAACAATCAATTATACAACCAATCTTATTATGACAACACTGAACTCATTAATAATAAGCATGACAGTCGGCGTATTTCCCCGAGACACCGGGACCATCAAAATTTCTCACAGCCTTCTGCCTTATTCTCGAGTATTGGAGTTCAAAATACAAATGTTTAATTACTTTATGAAGCCTGAAGGTAGCCTATTAAATGTATACATATAATTCATGCATCAATTCAGTAATTAACAATACCACATCCCAAACAACAAATTACATATTACAATACCACATTCAAGTGTTACAAAGAGGAAATCAAACCCCAACCTACCAACCTATGATTGATTCCTTTGATAAAACTTGTCCATCTCTTACAATTTATCCGGCACCAAAGAACATATTTACAATTATCACTATTATTGACTATAATTGATGCCAGAATCAACACTTCTGCTATGAACATTTGTCATCCACAATAAATTCTTTTGCAAACTGTGTGTCTTAAGCTATAATCAGAATTAGAAACGAATCAAGAAATAAAGTGTCAAAAATGCACATTCTGTAACACAATTTCCTAAAACATATGATCAAGAAAGAAAACCAAATGCAAAACTACATTATTATTATCAAGATTCTCCCAAGAAAAATATACATCAAGAAAATAAGCTAAACAACTAACGTGGTTCAGCAATAACTTCTCAGCAGTCTTTCTAATATTAGCATGGGCATTCTCATGCTACCGGCACCGGGCAATTATTCTCCACCTTTTAAAAGCATGCTAACCCCCCCCCCCCCCCATCAAA
Organism: Hygrophila difformis; assembly: GCA_030278955.1. NCBI lineage: Eukaryota > Viridiplantae > Streptophyta > Magnoliopsida > Lamiales > Acanthaceae > Hygrophila > Hygrophila difformis. The sequence goes on from JAOANR010000005.1 coordinate 56,386,405, forward strand.
TACAAAAACAGCTTCATCCTCAGCTACAGAAACTTTGCAAATTCAACGTGAGAATTCCAATATATGAGCGTTCCGGACCATCTCCCCCACTTCATCCTGCATAGCCTTCATAAATTGAATCATCCAAAACCTCGATGAGCGCCTTCAATAACAGCCCAGGCAAATCGGCAATTACAATTGTAGAGACACACACAAATGTGAAGGCAATTATGGACCCATTACAGCAATGGCCTTCCTCTTCTATCGCGCTACAGCCTACAAAACTGCTCATAAAATCCCCAAATTTTCTTCGTGTTTCCAGCATTGATAACCGGGAAGGGAACAAACAATTAATCCTTATAGAAACTGATTGAAAAAATACTGGCACATTATACATTTATACTGAGATATTTAAGAAGATATGGAAGTTAAGTTCATCATGATAAAAATATGGTTCATTTTGTGTAAATATGTGTATTACTATTTACATATTCTATTTACCTATTTGAACTTTCAAATGCTCTATCTGGCTTATTCTTATTATTAAAATGGCCAGGAATCAGTCATAAGTGTAAATTGAGCTTTCTGTCTAACAATTGATCTCTCTATGATCGAAATTATCTACCACAACTAAAAACTCTTGATGAAATTTAAGGCAGAGATGATTAATACCTTCATTCCAGTCATGCAAAAGAATCCTTGCTGTAGCATCAACATCAACAATTCCGCCTTTCTTAAACTTTCCTCTAACTGTAGCAACATTCTGAAGGAAGTCGTCGACAGAATCAAAACTCGGGATCTTGTATAGGGTTACCAACAAACTATCTGGACAAAGCTTCAGAATTTCCTTAACTGCACGGACACATGAACATAAATATGAATGACTATATAAGAAAACCAATGTACATGTTTGAAAAGATTCAGACCTAAGAGGTCTCACCAGGACCAACAGGATCATCTGATTTTTCAATTCTCTTGAGAGTCGCATCATTCCCTGTGGTTTTAAATATCACAACAGGGCAATCCAACAATTTAACATTCCTATCAAGCTGAACTTCTTGCATCGATCTTGTAAGCCCAGGAGTAGCACCAACATTAACAAATCTGTAGAAACTCTAGCTCTTTTCCCCCTTTTCATGCAGATTCTATATATTACAGAAAAATGAAGAGAAAAACCAACTTTCGGCAAGAAATTGTATCAAAATTACCCCCAAAATCTTCTCTTAAGAATCATCATCAATTGAAGTATCTGTCCTACGGATTCTCATAACACATGAGTCTCAGTAGCGCAATCCAAATGCGAAACGGTTCACAGGGAACCAACCAAATTCACTGTACTCCATCTCACAAACGAAATTATTCAACACTCCCAATCTGACTTTAATAATAATAAAATTATAGTTTAATACTTAAAATCCAATAACCAAATCATCCAGTGGACATTAAGGGGAAATAAAAACTGATCCAATAATCACTTTCTTCATAAAGCAATTCAGTCAACATAGATCAATCAACATTCAATTCAACTCAATAAAATGAACTAAATATTTAAACTATTCAGTAACAAAAGACTTGCAAGGCAAAGATATGATCCAATCACTGACATGGCCATCAAAAAACCAACACGTGTTTCTGCACAAAGAGAAGCTTATGAACCATTAAACCAAAACACATTAAACATCAATACCAAAGAATAGAATTTCAATACAGAAGTTTCGAATTGTTGTGATTACTAATTAGTTTCCCTTTTCTGAGTTATCCCCGAGTCCAGATTTCTATCAGCTCTGGCCTTTGGCTTTGGAGCATTGAATTTCGGTTGCCTCTCTCCTCTCGCCTTTCATTTTCTGAATTTCAGACAAAAATCAAAATTAAGAGGAAAAAGGAAATGAGTAAAATTGGTTTCTTTGGTTGGAGCACTGAAATTGCAATCTAACATCTAACATAGTTATAAAAACTCAAATCAATGTAAACACACAACAGTGTAGAAAACAACACTACTGATTTAAATAAATCCCTAAAATCATCCACGAATCTACAACTGAAACTGATAAAACGAAGCTTGCTCATTTACCTCTTTTGGTTGGAGTGTCTAGGTCAACTATACATTGGGAGTGCCCTATAAGCGAGATCAACAAAGGAAGCTTGCTTAATCGTCCACTTGTAATTCCTCAGACATGACAATCGATACCTCTGGAATGGACTGGACTATTGGAGACTGGAAAGAAGCGGTCAGGCAAGGAATAAAAAAGCATCTCACTGAATCATTAACAAAGAGATAAAAAACGAACCCAAAGAAATCAGTAATCCGCCATTAATTCTCCTATAGTTTACAAACGAAGCAAAAGAAATCAGTAATCCACTTATTGGCCAAGTAAAGCAATCCACTTGACACACATCAAAATCCTTTTTTTGTTGTTCTACCAATACTCAGAAGTTAAAAACCATAAAAAAATATATAACTATGTATTACTATGTATAAATAAAAGAATGAAATTGCAACCTTCACTTGATAGTAAGTATATCTCGATAACCTGCAAAACAGAAGGAAAAAGAAAAATAGGTCAATAACACTCTCAATAGTAAGTGCACTTTGCATCTCGCATACCTAAACCCTAAACCCTGACAGTGGCATCAATATCTAAGAATGCATTTCACAATAATTGAGGCACGGATGAAAAGAAATGGTACAAAATACAGATAAAGCAACGAACCTGACTCCGTGATTTCCATCAAAGGCACATACTCCCTGTAGCAGGAGCATATTTTCACTGTAAAACCGAACAACTGTGTCTGCTTGGTTTCCACCGGCTTCCGATTTTCCAGAAGCGTATCGACACGACTGCGAAGAGTGTTCCAGAAGCACTCATCGGACGAAGGATCAAGCATCGAAGGAGAACGGCCATGGAATTCCTAACCAAAAAAGAAAAAAAAATTAATATGGACAAAAATCAATCAACAATAAACACAGAGTATTGGGACATATTGCAATTAAAAAGGAAACAGAGCAAGACGCAAAGCAAATTGAAGATACCTTGTCCTCGTGAAGAGAAGTAGGGGAAGGAGATTTGAGTGAAGCCGCCATATGAGAGCTTTCCTGGAAGTGAAGTAGATATCGAGGGAGAAGAAAGGTAGGATTTCCAACGGCTAATTTAGATGTTGAGGGTTTTACACCACGGAGGCGAGGCGGCGCAGCGGAGCAGAGATGGAGTGCGGCGATGATGATGCTCGAGGAGGGGAAGAGACGTCGGTACGATGGCAGAGAGGATGGAGAGACAGGCTTCAGATGATGATGAGAGCAGCGGCAGAGTAGGCGCGGCGGCGGAGCAGTGGTTGCTGGAACGGAGCAGAGAGTGAGAGACAGGGAACTGCGAGAGGGAGAGAGAGAGAGAGAGAGAGAGAGGGGCGGCCGGCAGGCGCTGGTTTGGCCGTAGGGGGCAGGGGTGTGGTGGTTTTGGGTGCTTGTGGGGGAGAGGGTTTTGGGCGGTAGAATGAAGGATTGGTTTGGGAAAGCGGTGCAGATTCACAATTTGTGAATTGGGAAGAGGAGTATTTGAGAAGATAAATGAGGCTGCAGTAAATGTACGGCATTGAAGAGGGAGGTGGAGATGATTTTTTATTTTCTTTTTGAATTTTATTTATTTAAAAATGGCAGTTTCGTAAATAAATAGGTGTGTGAGAGAGAGTGTAAAAATTGTTGAAACGTGAGGGGAAGGGGGAATGGAGGGAAAATGTGTGTGTATTTGACTATCTTCTTATTATATATATAATGATAATTTATATCTCATGTTAAAACAATTATTTAAGATGTACAATTTTTTTGGTTAAACTATATACTCTTTTTTTTTTAATAAATAAACTCATACATAAATATATATCTTATATCAATACTACTATATCGTTTATGGAAAAAAACACTACTAAATGCATATTTATATTTTCTTTTATTTAAATAAGAATAAGATTGTCTATAAAATCTGTACAATACTTTTAATAAATTGACAGTAGTCCATATATATTGTATTCCCTTGTTAATATAATATAGTATGAAATATAAATAATTAAATTTTATTGTTATAATTATGATAAATTTAAATTAGATAAATTATATTTAATTGTATAAAATTAATTAGTTTAGCACATATCTAGATTTAAAATAAATTATTTTTGAACTCAATATATTATACTATTAGATTGGACTTTAAAATTTAACATTTAAAATTTTAAAGGGATCGAATTTTAAGTCTTACGATATTCAATTCATATCTACCTATTATCACCTTGGGTAAAACATTTTCTAAAGTGTCACCATTCATGGGATTAATATTTAATATAAGCAATTCAATTCATATCTACCTATTAATATTATTATCACCTTGGGTAAAACATTAATTCAATTCATATCTACCTATTAATATTATCACCTTGGGTAAAACATTTTATAAAGTGTCACCATGAATAGGATTAATATATTTAATATAGGCCATATATAGGGTATCCATTATAATTGATACGCGTTTCATTCTCTACCCTATCAGAGGATGCATCATATAGCACATTTAAAAAATAATTGCCTATAACTTTGAGCGTACACTTTCAGAAATGTTTTCCAATATAGTATGTCATGAATACAAACTAACAGTTTCCAAACTCTACATTATGATTTGTAATTGTATAAGAAAAAAATAATAAAAAAAATTTGAGCAAGTATTGGCTTGTAAATAAGTAGAAAGTGGTTGGCCAGTAAAAAAAGATTTATCCATGATCCAATTAAAAAAAATGAATCATAATTTAGAAAAAGTGGAGAGATAACGTTTAAAAATAAAATATGTAAGTACAGGATTCATATTTATCTCAAATCAGTTTAAATTCTCTACCCAAAAAAAAAAAGAGTTGTAATTCGATGTGAGTATTATTATGGGATTCAATATGATACAAATAATAAGTTATTGCTCTCACATTATTGGAAATCTATCACAATAATTTCTACTGCAATTAAAGAATGAAACTCATGTAATTTGAATTTTTGAGATTCCAAAGGCAATCATCATTTTTTGGGCAAAATAGATACATGCTTTATTAGGCGAAATAAATGACTACCACCCTTTATTTCAAGGACATGGCAACAACAAAAGCTGCGAAGATTTCTACAAAAATATCAATGTATCAATACAAAACCAACAAACAAAATAAAATTAAAAAGAAAGCATGTAAAATCTCCACTATTTGAATAACTAATTATAAGTTAGATTAACTATTTCTTTGTGTACATGCAACGCAAGTTTATTGAATCCTTTTAGAATCCAAAATGAGATTTAAGAACATGAGATATAGTGATAGGGCCCATTGTCTCCATTTTCCCACTGACCTTTTCCATTTCAGTTGCATTCTGTTTTCATTTCATATGTTTCTTCTGGGTAGATCTCTATTTCTTTTCCTTTCAAAAGGTTCAGTGCCATTTTCTGTATCTTCTGCATGAACCACTTCATTGTTGAATAGAGGTGTAACCTGCTCAACGCTCTTTACTGGCTCTTTTCGTTGTAGGCTTCCATCAACATTTTCAGACCCTGATTCTTGCACAGCCTTTCCAGCAACCATTCAAAATCTCTAGATACCTGCACGATGAATCAGTTAGTATTACAAATTAGACAGATACCTGTACAGATTAATGACAAATTATCTTGAAAACATCCGGCTTTGAGATGAAGAACAACATCTGCAAATTAATGGCTTTGGTTAAATAAGTGAAATGGACCGAAAAGTGAAGTAACCAAATGCATGAAAACATAACCTACATTTTTAGTCCGGTTGATTGTGACCCTGCTAAGCTTTCATTCCAAGATTCAACATGGCCTTAAGGATCCTCTTCTTGCTTCTGCTTTGCTTTGAACCTTTATTTGTCTATGTTCAAATACTCAAGTTGAAAACTCGGGTTGGCACTTGGCATTGAAGCGCGATCAAGAAATGCTTTAGGATTCAGCCATGTCCCGTGGGGAGGCTGACAGAGACAACAACCCAGAAAAACATATAAAGTGCCATTAATTACATTTAACAAAAGGAGGGACTGGGCAATCAAGGCCTTGTTGCCTCCATTAATTAGAATCCAATTCAATAGAGGAGGACAACAGAAGCAACAAACACACTCACATATAATCAAACAGCAAACGGACATGGAAAAACTTCGATAGCAGTAGCAATTGCCAAATCTATCTTATTACGGTGACAAAAACCATAAAGGTTTCACATTATTCATCACCGCCACAATCAATCCAAAACAAAACAAACCGACGGAAGCAGAACATTACAACCCTGCCACAATTGATTGACCATAAGTCCATAACCATAACATGGAATCTAGAAAGAAAACATGACACCATGGACTGTTGTTGCCCATCTAATGTGAAGATATCTTCAAATTTAGAGATTTATTGAACCAAGACTTACAGCTTCCGAGGGATGATAACCGACTTCGCCATCCCCTTCGAGGGCGATTTCCCATCTTCAATGGTTTTCACCGCCTCCGGTTTCTTGGACAGCACAAAGTTCCAGAAGCCCACTAAGGCAATTGTCATCCACGGACTCAAAGCTACAATCAAACATGAAAACAGTGCCATTCCATTATAATCCAACCATCAACTCAGGCATATTATATGCATATACAGATTGATTTAACAATTTGAGTTCGAGCCTTTCTTGATCACAATATGGCAATCCGTGGCAATCAACGCCAAATGTATGCCACGAACATTCACATCATCAAGATACATTTTTTCACTACAGGCAGAAATTAGGTTCAACATAAAGATCGTCTGATGAAGTTTGTTGGTGAGAATTAGCAACAAAAATAATACTTTACAGAAAAGCAAAATCCATACCGGAATATCTTTTGAGAAAGAATAATAGAATCACATTAACAGGAACGGAACGGCGACATGAAGACGAACGACGAACGGCGAGCAGATGGATCGGCGACAGGCAGAGGAAAGATGATGCGAGGCCGCGAGCAGACGCTGGACAGGGAGAGGAAAGACGACGCCAGCAGATACACGTCGGCGAGGCGCCGGCGGAGTGGTGGGGGAGGGTCGGAGGGAGTGGCGGTATGGAAGGGATGGGTGACAGGAAGAGACTTGGAATGAGGGAGGTTGCCTGCGCTGATCGGGACAGATAACCATGGAATTGAATTTATAGAAGAGAAACGATTTTGGGAAGAGAAATGATTTTGGGAATGAGGGAGTGACGGTCTGGAAGGTCGGAGGTGAATATAGATTTTGGGAATGAGAAACGATTTTGGGAAGATTTAGTTGTATTAAATTCACGGCAATACAGAGGAAACAATAAAGAGGGAATATAGAGTTTTTATTTTGATTTTTTTTCTTTTGAAAATGGCATTTTTGTAAATATTAAGGTGTGTGTGAGAGAGTGAAAAAATTGTTGAAATTAGTGTAAAAAAAGGTGGGCGGGAAACTATGTGCGTATTTGACTATCTTCTTATTATATATATAATGATATTGTGGTCCAGAAGCTGAAATATACAGTATTTTCATAGAAAAGGCAGTGGTGCTTAGTGATGGCAATAGGTTCGGGTTAGAATCGAGAACCGAGCAGATCGGGTCTTGGCTCTTATAAAAGTGAACCCATAACCGAGTCAGACACAGAATCGAAACGAACCCGAGCATCGGGTTGAGTTTTAGGTCTTGGCGGACCCGACCCATTGTCATCGCTAGAGATGGTGAAGTTTGGTACATGATGCAGTAGTAAGTAGTACTAATTGAATTGGCTTGTTGTGTACAGAATTTTCTGCCCGAAGATGTTAATGTAAAGTCATACTGAAGCTGCTGATAACATGTGCCTTTTCATGTGAATGTTGTGCTGTGTACTGCACTGTCTTTTCTCTTGACCACAGCGCGCCATATTTCGTGGCTTATAGTATTTCTATTGCAAGCAAAACAAGTAAAGTTAGAAATTTTAATTAATTTTTTTTTTAAAAAAAAGAAAAAAGAAAAAAACTTTGAATGGTAAAAATTCGTCAAAAACATATACTGTGCTATATAATTAATTAGCATGCATTTGCATATATATCTTGGTTTTCCAAAATCACGTCTTAATTAATTCCAGCCTACATGTTGATTTTTTAGGGCAACAGCCAACAAACAAATACTAAAAAATACGACAATAGCATATGACACATAAAGTTGGATGATTATAGCTACCATTTGGTATTATTAAATAGTAATAATAATTCTTACAATTATTTATTTTGTTTGTTTGTAGTTTCCCACGTGTCTTTGACCTCTCTAGCTAGATCTGAGATCTCCCTTAGCCTTCATTCATTTCCAAACATTCTACTAGTATTCAATGTATACATAATAGTTCATCACAATGACCATTTATATCATTTTAATTTACTAAATAAATACAAATTCAATTATGTACGCATCTAGTATTATTTACTATGTTTTATTTTAATTGCATCTATTGACTTTTAACATTATTTATTATATAATTTTAACTCAAATTTTTATTACAATTATATAAGTAAAATGAGAGATTATTTGATTGGTTTAATCAAAAAATTTTAAAACATTAATTTTTTAAATTTTTTATTTATACAATATTCAAGTTATTAATTTTTAAAAAAATATATATTATATTGCATGAAATGGAGCAACTATTAAAATACTGAGGTTATATCATACATTTCTACTGATGGTTTTTATTTCATGTTTTCTTTTTACCCAGACACATGGATATTATAAAGCAGCCCTTAATTAACTAATGGTTACGTTATATACTTAAGTTTATTAAAAATATAGTAGTTTTATAATGTAATAAATATAATATAAATGTATATATATTATGCCGTGCATCTAGAAGAATATACAACAGATAATATTGAAGGAAACACACATTCCTTGACCTGATTGCTGTCATTGTGCCGTGTGCACCGCTATATATTACTGTAATTCACTAATTCTATATTAATATTAAAACTTTATGTCATAACTGATAATTTGTTCAGTTTTCCTCCTTTTGTTTATTTTGTTTTACATTCTATATACATAGTTTTGGTGAAACCTTCTTTAAGTGACTAGAGTCTCATCTACTCAAACCAATTGCTGTTGGTACATTCTATATACATAGTTGATAGTAATAAATATAAAATAAAAATAATAGTTTTCAACTGATGATGTACTAATTAATACTCCCTCCATTTCCTTAAAATTGGAACAAATGAATAGTAAGTACTATTCATTGAGTAACTTTAATTCAATTTTTTAACACAGTTGTATAAGATAAAACATAGTCAAGTGAGATCTTGTTGGATTCGTCTTACCGCGTATTTTTAGAATATCAAGTTTTTATAATTTTTACTTTTACACAATTTGAGATATTAAGCATTAAAAATATGAATTGGATTGCATGATATACACAAATGTTCCAATTATTCAAAAACGGAGGGAGTAGTAACTAGTCCCAAACCAGTTGCATGGCTTTATTATATTCCAAGTATGTTCAATTAAAATATTCAATTCACACAACAACTTAACTGTTTAATTTATAATAAATAAAGTTTGTGTTTCCAACTACTAATAATTTAAGGAGATGACGATTTTTTTTATTTTTTTATTTGGTTAAAATCATTTATTTTTTCAATTTAAGGTTGTAAGGCAAACTTTTGACACTTGAGTTAATCCTCATCCTCATTTAAATTTATACTACCTCCGTTCTCATTTAAGTGAGATATTTGCATAGTAATTACTATTCATTGAGTAACTTTGATCAATTTTTTTAACATAGTTGTATAAGAAAAAACATAGTCAAGTGAGATCTTGTCAGATTCGTCTAATCACGTAGTTTTATAATATCAAATTTTTATAATTTTTACTTATATACAACTTGAGTTATTAATCTTTAAAAATGTGTCTTGGACGGCGTGAAATGCAGGAATGGTGCATTTAAAAGAGAACAGAGTAGTACTTATGTTTTTTGGCTACACAACCTATACATGCTATAACCTTAGCCTATATAGGCTTTAAATTGTTGTTATTGCACAACAATTTTAAAAAAAGAGAATTCGTCATAAATAATTAGAGATTATTTTGAAGTAATGATACTCCATCTAATTTTTTATTACTTAAAAATTTATTTGTTTTATTAATTTTATTATAATTATTATATTAAAATTAATTAACAATAAGTGATCCATCAAACTAATGCAATACCGAGTTTCTGTCACATGGAATTTCTATTTCCTCTAGCTTTTTAAAAAAAATAAAATCAGTACTCATGAATAAGATGGCTTTGGTCCCCTTATTTATTGGAAAAAAAATCAATAACTATTAGTAGTAATTATATTCCCCCAATTCTTAAAAAAATATATTTTTAATTTAATTTTTATGATTTTTTAAATAATCCTTCTCACATCGCTCAACAAATTTATTTTACTTTCCATCATTAAACATATTCAGTGAATTTTATTTATTTGTAGTTGTATTTATATAATATTCGCTGTGATATTTTTGTAATAATGTAATTTATTTTCTTAATAAATCGTTTAAAAAAAGTAAATCTGTAATCTTTCAAATTTTCTACCAATCAAATACTTCTATAGTTCTACATTAGAGGTTGTTTAGATAAACTTTTTGAAACTGATTTATAAAACACTATATTTTGTTTTAGTAAAGATAAATTATTTACATGTTAGGATGAAGATTTGATTTATTATTATACTCTTTAAATGTTTGTAAATTTAAGACCTCTTGTGTAGTGCAAATCACGAAATTTAATTATATAGGTATGGTAAAAAATACAGCATTTTACAAATTAATCGACATACTATATATATCTCTTAAAAAGATTGAGGGGATAACAATGTTTCTTCATGATCAACTTATTTTTCATAGTATATATTTTTTTTAGGTGAATACGGGTATCCCTAAGAACTCAAGACTAATTTTTTTCATATATTATTAAAACTTATATCAATTTATCAATAATTGGACTTTTAGGGTGAAATAAAGGAGGAATTTTTTTTTAAGTTTGAATATGAGAACTAACATTAGTTAACTTGAGTCGCATCAGTCTTTGATAACCCGATAACCTAAACAAAGAAGTATTTCCAATTAGAACAAAATTATATATGCAGAAGTTTTCTTTCAATTCAATACCACCCGTTCAATATTTGTTATACACAAAAAAACAAGTTTTGAAAATGAGGGCACTATTAATAAAATTATTACAGTCATCGATATTTCAGCATGAATAGAGAGCAGCGTTGATCAATTAAATGAACAGACGAGGATGAGGATTTAGTTCAAGTGGTTAATTAAGTCCCTAGACTTTCAAAGAAAGATATGAGGTGGTCTTCAATGGCTCTTAAAAAAAAAAAAATTAAATGAATAGACAGACTGAGGTTACTTGAGCCACTAAAATCATGATAGAGCTTGCTGGAACATGTGTTCGAAAACATATATACCCAAGAGGCCGGCAGGGCAATTGTTATTGAAACTGAAAGCCAGTTGGAAAAGCTACCCTTTTTTTCACTTTATTTTCCTTTACAAAATTTCCTTCTTACTGGTACTTATTACACTCACACAACATAAAATCACAAAATAAAGCAAATTGCAGTTATTACAATTATTACATTATGGTAATTTTTGGCAATTTGAAAAAAAAAAAAAAAATCCGAAAGTAATAAAAGGCGGCGGTATGCTGTATTTGGGTTTGAGCAGTCATCGGACGATCAGTCAACAATATATGCTCTCTCCCTCCCTCCCTCCTTCCTTCTCCCTTCCTTCCCTGCCTTAGTTGCATATATACTCACACCATTCACAAACCCTAACTGCTTTGTGGTCGCAGTAACAGGCGGAAGCTCTCTACCAATGGAGGTCCTCATTCCTTCCCAATCCCTCGATTTCGATTTCGACTTCACCAGCCCCCACACCTCCGCCCCTTCCACCCCCAAACGCTTCGGCAATTTCTACTGCAGCGCCCCCACCAGTCCTTCCCGTCTTGCCCAATTCTACCGCTCTTTCGACGACCTCTTCGATCAGGATGACGCTGAAACCGCCACTGACGCCTCCGGCGTTGGCGGCGGCGGCGGCAGCGTGCCATTCGATTGGGAAGAAAAACCTGGCACGCCGAAATCGCCGGGGAAGAAGAGTGCTGGGGATGATTTCGAGTTTAATGTCTTTAGTGACGATTGGGAAACGGCTTCCGTCGCCGCGGATGAGCTCTTCGATGGCGGCGTGATCAAGCCTTTGAAGCCCCCGCCGCGCCTACAGCTCCCGGCGGTGACATCTCCGCGGAAATCGCACAATTCGCCGATCTCGCAGACGAGGAAGATGATCCAGGGCGCCTTCTCGCCGCGGCACAGGAGTAATAATAAAATTAGGGAAATAGACGCCGGCGGCGACGATTCTGAAACTCCTCCGCAGCGAGGAAGGGAAAGAAGCGTTAGCAGCAATTACGTGGAAAAATCTGCCAGCCGTAGGGCTGCGCGCTCGCTATCGCCGCTCAGAGATACGCGGTACCCTTGGGAAGACGAAAAGCAGCCGCCAAACGACGGGAAGATTCATCCTTCCGATTCATCAATCGCGCCGGCAGCGGCGGTGAAAAGCGGTAGCCAGAAGAAGTGGAGGCTGATGGACTTCTTCCTATTCCGCAGTGCGTCGGAAGGACGCGCCGCCGACAAAGATCCCCTGAAGAAGCACACGGCGGCGATTAGGCACTCCAGTTTCCGAGCAACCGACAGATCCGGCTCAGGTTCCAGTTCGGGATCCGGTTCAAGAAGAAAACGGGTTTCTGCTCATGAGATGCATTACACAGCGAACCGGGCGGTTGCCGCGGATTTGAAGAAGAAAACGTTTCTTCCGTACAAGCAAGGGATTCTGGGCCGGTTAGCGTTCAATCCGACCGTCCATGCTTTATCCAACGGCTTTGGATTTTCGCGTAAATGAACATATTACATACAAATAATGATGGGCTTTCCATTAGTGTTTCTTTTGCAGATTTGCAAATTAAAATTATTTCCTATTCTTGTGTTGATGTATAGAACTTTTGTCATGTGTAAATTCGCACATTGAGTACAAGAAATGGAGAATCAAAATGGATTTTGGTTTTAATAAATTTGTGTTTCCAATTTCTTGGAGAAAAGTGTTGTAATTAAAATCTGATCATGTCACTACTTACACAAGCATGATGTGATTGATGAAATAACATCCAATAATTTGGATATCTATCTATGAAATTATGTATCTGTGGATAATTTTTCTTCATCATTTAGTCAAGTTTTGTTCAATAAAAAAAATTATATAGTCAAGGATTAGTTAGTTTATATTCAAAAAAGTCGGATTGCAAATTGCATGCAATAGTACTTGTCAACTTCTAGATGAACCTGAATATATGTAAATGAGTGGTATGCCTATTGAATGTTGTACTCCTGTTTTATTTTTTAGAATTTAGAATGTTTTGATAAAAAGAAAATGTGTAAGAAGATAATGAATAATAAAATTAATAAGTAATTTTATTGAGCGCTTGTATATTTATTTCGATATAAGATATCATATACTAATTGAGTAATGATTTCATAGTGTAATAATAATAGGGAATGGTTATGGTAATACCAATGTGAATGGTAGTACATCAAGACAAATCATCTCAACCATAATGGCTATAAAATAAAAAGGGTAGAATTGTCAAACATAAATAATTATATCTTTAGTAATAAAATTATTCACAAAATTATCCTTAAATAAAGATCATATAAAAAATTTGCATAAGTTAGCCCTCTTTTGACACAATTCATGGTATAATAATAGAAAAATTATCTTTATTCATCTCTTTCACTCGTCAGTCTTTATTCCTCTTAATTTCTATTTTTCTATTTTGAATTTCTAAAATATGATCGGATATTTAGATTCCTTGCATCAAGTAGATAAATTTTCATAAAAGAACGTCCAAATCCGAGCTCATTTGAGAACGTTAGAGCCATTTGAAGTTTGTAATATAAATTTTGTTCTATATACTACGTCGTTGAAATGCATAGGCTATGTCGCTTAATTGTAATGTCTCAATCACTGAATTGTAAAGGCTCCGTCGCTGAATTACATAGCCACCGTCGCTGAAATGTAAAGACTGTGTTTTTGAAAATCGTAATGCACTTCAAATGGCTCTAACTTTCTCAAACGAACTCGGATTTTGACGTTCTTTATATGAAAATCTACCTACTCGATGCAATGAATCTAAATTTCCCATAAAATTTTGGAAATTACAAATAGATAAATACCAGATTTTCAAAAAAAAAGATATCTTATGCTCGTTGTTTTGAAAATATGATATTTATATGTTTAGACTTTCTAAAATCTGAGAGGATATTTAAATTCCTTGCATTGATTAGATAGATTTTCATATAAAGAATGTCCAAATCGGAGGTCATTTGAGAAAGTTAGAGCCACTTGAAGTTTGTTACATAAATTTTGTTGTATTGGCTACGTCGCTGAAATGCATATGCTATATCGCTAAATTATAACGCCTCCGTCGCTGAATTGTAAAGCCTCTGTCGCTGAATTGTAAAGCCCCCGTCGCTGAATTACATAGCCACCGTCGCTGAAATGTAAAGGCTGTGTTTCTGAAAATCGCAAAGAACTTCAAATAGCTCTAACTTTCTCAAATAAACTCGGATTTTCACATTCTTTATATGAAAATCTATCTACTCAATGCAAAGAATTTAAATTTCCTATCAAATTTTTGAAATTACAAATTGATAAATAACAGATTTTCAAAGGAAATGATATCTTATTCTCGTTATTTTAAAAATATGATATTTATCTGGTTAGATTTTCTAAATTTTGGTAGGATATTTAAATTCCTTGTGTTGATTAGATAGATTTTCATATAAAGAACGTCCAAATCCGAGCTCATTTGAAAAAGTTAGAGCCACTTGAAGTTTGTCCTAAAAACTATGTTGTATAGGCTATGTCGCTGAAATATATGCTCTATGTCGCTGAATTTTAAAGCTCCCGTCGCTGAATTGCAAAGCCACCGTCGCTGAAATGTAAATGCTACGTTTTTTAAAATCGCAATTAACTTCAAATGACTCTAACTTTCTCAAACGAACTCGGATTTTGATATTCTTTATATGAAATTTTACCTACTCGATACAAGTAATCTAAACTTCCTATCAAATTTTAAAAATTCCAAAAAGAAAAAGTAGATTATGAGGGAGAGAGAAGTATGAGCATGAGAATTGAGAAAAATGAATAGAGATTATTTGGATCTTATTGAAATTACAATAGTACTCTTTGTATTAATCTTAGCCATTGATTTCAATATTTCATCAATGGCTTGGATGTGCCACAATACATCAAGAGACATGGGTCTCAGCACCCTAACCAAAGCCATAATAATATACTCCAATAGGGTATTGTGTGATGCAAAGTTTTATATTGTGAGTTTCCGAATTTGTCCTTAAAAATAAAAATTTAACAAAACAATTTTTTTCACAATATTTTTTTGAAACACTGATACTATAATTATTCTATATCATCTACTATTATTTATTACCTAAGTAAATGATTGTATATAATTTATCAATTAATACCTATGCAAATGTTCTCTATTCATTGTTTAATAGTATTTTTTATTGTAAAACGTTATGTTTTAAATTAAACTTAGAGATTTTTCTGCTTTTTAAAAATTGTGTTACAATAAAATCCGGCTTGGCTCTCCTTTCCCCCAAAAAAATTTGTGTTACAATGTTCTTTTTCTTGGGGGAAAAAAGTCCTGTAAAGATATAATTCTGGGACTTATATTCAAAATGTAAACATAATGGGGATGAGACTTAGCCCAAGTGGTTAAGTCCCTCAACTTCCAACGGAAGTTTGGAGGTTCGATTCCCCAACCGGCCTCCTATCCTTCAGCAAAAAAAAAAAAAAAAATAAGTAAAACATAATGGACTTTTTGAGCCTGTTTGTTTTGTCAATTATCTCATAACTTGTGGAAGCCAGGAATGGAATGTTGTGTCAAGTATGGACACCTATTTTAAAAAGAGGATTATTTTAAATACAGTATATTATGAAAAGGAAGCACTTAAATAGGCTAATAATGAATTTAAACAATCACTATTCGCTATGAAAAAAGAAAGCATCAATTGTTGGAATGGCGAACAATTGAACATTAAAGTGCCAAGTGATGAGTGATCACAGTATCAAGGAAGGAAACATAACTTACTGCATTACTGCAACTTACAGACAATAGTACTTTATTGGCAAGTATTTTATTATTATTACAAGCAGAAGCAGTAAGGCACGCACAATTACTATCATGGATCAAAGTTGTCAATTTTAATGGGGGTGATATCATCTGCCCATTGGAAATGTCCAACCAAACGAGCAAAGAACACCATCTCTTGTTCCAGGGTTGTCTTTATATTCTCAGCCTGCACTTCAACATTAGTATTAATTAATCACACAATTTCAATCAAATGTAATTCAAGATTCAAATTCAGTACATACCTTACGGAAACCATGTTGTTCTCCAGGATATTCCACAAGTGCAACAGGCAAACCTTTACCCTTCACAGCATTGTAGATTTTTCGCGCTTGATCCGGGGGAACAACCTGCGAATACAGTACATAAAATCCCAGAGAGATTTCTAGAGAGGGCATGGAAATAATGCTGGTTGAATGCATACCTTGTCCTCTAATCCTTGAAATATTATTAATGGCGAAGAAAATTTATCCACAGAATTGATAGGTGATCTCTCATACAATGCATTTTCACTTCCTGCAATTTTCCAAGTTGTTGCCACAGCAGATTCAGTAAAAATACGGATGACTGGTACACGGAAAAAAGTTTGAACTAAGCATAAATTCAGATTCAGTTTTTTTTACCAACAAGGTTGCTGACATAGCGAGATTCGAACTTGTGTGTCTCAGCCCTCAGTAATGCTAAGTCAGCAATCTGTTCGTAGGTGTCAAATTAGCGTTTGTACACTCAAGTTAGAGATGAAACATAAGACTTGTGAGCAACTGAGAAATTTGAGCACGGTCTCATAATAAAGTTCACTTGTTCAGAGTTATAATATGAACTTACTCCATACAAGGATGCTCCAGCATTGAATACGTCGTCCCTGAATGCAAGTGTAGCAAGAGTTGTGAATCCACCAGCAGAACCACCCGTGATGCACAGTCTTTTACCATCCACTTTTCCATTATCAACCTTGAAGTGAAAAAAATAATAACAACATACAGAATAAAATCACAGTCCTAAAACCATGTCAAGAACGAGAATTTTCTGTACCAAGAACTTTGCACAGCTGCAGCAGTCATTGACATCAACAATTCCCCACTTTCCTAGTAGCCTTTCCCGAAATTCGCGCCCATAACCTTCAGAAATTAAGTCATACGCATCGCTTAATTTAATTTCAGTGACAATAAGATAGAAAGAAAGGGGGAAAACATGTCAGCAATGGATATACCAGTGCTTCCACCATAATTGACATCCACAACTGCCCACCCTCGGCTGGTCATATATTGTATACTCAGATCTAAAATACCCCGAGTTTCTTGTGTAGGACCCCCTATGTGGAGCGCAATCATTGCAACAAGTTAAGAAATAAATTAATCTGTAATGGATAATGAATGGAGGCTTAATTTGTTTTGAAAAAGTACTGTGATGGGACAAGAAAAAAGGAAAAAACATACCATGAATCTTTAACAGAAGAGGAGGTTTCTCATCCGGACTAGCTTGGAATAGAGGATTCTTTGGGGGGTAGAAGTATGCATATGCATTTTGCCCTGCCACTTCGGTGGGGAATTCTATCTGTTCTGGTGAGCTAATGTAGGGTTCCAATGATGGACTTATAGTAGAAGAGGACCAGACAATTGTAAAATCTACTGGTTTGGAGTTCTGATCATCTAAAACCACCTGAAAAGTCCAATAGAATCATGACGAAAATTAAGGGGAAAAAAACAGACACAGAGGCATGGTTTTCAGTGGTTTAAGTCGCCAAGTTTGATTATGGTATTCATTCAAGAGCAAAACAACAAATCAGAACCTTTGCTATTGATGAAGGATGGAGAGCAGATGCTCCTTCAATAAACAGGCAGTCAACCCCAGATATCTGCATAAATTAGGCATGTTCTGAATAATACCCATAGTTGTATAATTCATTTCAAGAGAGAAAAATAGTAATTGATAATGTAGACAACATGGCAATGTTATTTACGATATTATTTATATCAGTGAGAGGGATATCAAGTATTGATATCTTGCCCTGTGCGATATCCAGAACTCCTGTATGTGATCTCCCATCCATTCTGCCAAGACATTCTTTACCAAGTGAATATGTATTGTAACACCAGATTCAAGAAATCAGATTTCATAAACAATTGTACTTTCTTTGCATCACCTGTAACTGCAAGCAATTAGGTTCTTGTCATTCTTGTCACCACGACTTTGAACAAAGTCGTACGAGTTCAAGCCAAAAGTCCACATTGGCCTACTGAATTCCGTATCTGAGGAGTAAACAGCCAATACTTCATTTGTGGATTCCACCTAGGTAAAAATAAAAGATAACAAGTGAGAAATATGATTGCACATAAGCAGGAGAACATGAAAATGAACAGAAGAAATTCTCAGTTAAATTTTTACATTTTCAAATAACAAGATAAAAATATACCCATTTGTAGATATTCCAAAATCCATTTTTTCTGTCGGATATGAAGAACAGCTCCCCTGAAATAGTATACACAACAAAATAGTAGTGTTAAAATTCAGTGTACGAATCCAATTATTTGTTGTGCCTTTCAAAAACCAAAAAAGTAGACTGCAATTATTTCTTGTTGGAAGTACCACCCAAAAGGGCGTGTCATGGATCAAGCATAAGATGGTGATAGTACCTTCAGGTGACCATTTAGGCTCGGATGGTGATTCAACTATTGATGCATCACCTCCCGCAACACAAATGTGATTTTTTATGTCCCTGGAAAACAGCACCATTTAAAGAAAAAAGAAGCCAGGTTAGTTATAACATGGGGATACTAGAACTTTATTCAAGCAACTATTGATGCATCACCTCCCTCGTTTTTTTTTGTTAGCTACTGTTGACTAATGGGTACTGTTCACTTATATACTTTGACTTAAAGTTTTCTCATGGTTACACAAGTTAAAATATGGCCAAGTGTGATCTTGTTAGATTCGTCTCGTCTTATAGATTTTAAATATCGAACTTTTAGAATTTTTACATGTACCGAATTTGAATTATTAATGGTTTAAAATGTGCATTGGACTGCGTGCTGAGTGGGTTCGTAGCTATCTTTAAAAAACGGAGGAAGTCTAACACAAATAAAGAAAATCAAGAATAGTATACCAAGCAAAATAATAATCAAGATTTTCGCCACCTACCCATTCTCGGATATATATCCAACCCAGAGTTCAGATCTGTCCCAAGGCATGTGTGGATGATTCCATTGAATCCAGGCCATTCGTTCCCCTTTCTGATCAAGCCGTGGAAAAGCATAGAAGTCACTTCCCTCAACATATATTTCAGGTTCTGCATCGCAGATGGTAATACTTAGTACACAGACCACAGGGAGGAAGAAGATAAATAATCTATTAGACAATCATATCTAATAAGGCAATATGTCTTCTACCATATCGAACAAAAAAGGCATAAGCTCATATGAAAAATTTACCTTGTATGGGGTTGCTCAAATCAACCGAAACTATTGTTGTGATGGCATCTATACTACTCTTCCGACGATCTATCACACAGTAAATTATAACAGAAATGAAAAAAGAAAAATGGTGAGGGGAAGCTCTTAACTAAGATAGTTGGCAAAAGAACGAAAGCATAACTCAGAATCCACCTTCTCTCACAGTGAGAAACCGATTAAATCGAGAATCAAATACTCCATCAGCATAACACATAACTTGCCCACCATAGTTTGGTGTGATTGGCACAGGAGATGAACCTAGCAGCAAGAAACAACAAAATGACGACGCCACTTCCGATACTAAAATCTATACCCAATTTAAAGCCTTAGTAGTAGCCGTAGGAATGCATTTGTTCTTACCACATAGAAACGCATGTAATCAAAGAAATTATGTAGATGAACCCAATTCGTATTATTATTGTAATGGTAGTAAAAGGCAGGGCATGGAAAGTTCACCATCAGAGGAAATTGACTGCTTGTAGAGCCTCTGGTCATCGAAATTTGAGAAGATAACAGAATTCCCCAAAATCCTGAAAGCGCCGCCTCCATACTCTTGAGCCAAAGTTCTGACGGAGAAGTTTGCAGGCGTAACATCAGTGGGTAGGGAGGCTTCACTCTGGTCCTGGGGTTGCCGCACCAACACGATTCGCCTGAAACATTCCAAAGCTTCAAATGAGTATACAAATTGCTGCCCCACTCAAGTCAATATATTGATGATGAGGGTATTCTAACGGTTACAAGTGCTCTCCGTAACTGCTATGCTTTAGCTACACATGAAAGCTCGGGATATTTAAAGTCATTAACTATATGCATATTAAATCTAGTAATTTATTTATAATTTTATAAATGGATATTAATAAAGACAGCACTCCACCGGCACTCCATTGGTTTGAGTGGATTGGAGTTTTGATAGTACTTAAGACCTCGTATGCAAAAAAAAAAAAAAAATTACTTTGGGAGATAGACGCTTATTATCCACATGGATTTTTAAAGAATTAGTCTTGTGTTGAAGGAAAAAAAAAAAAAAAACACACACACTGCACTCCTATATACTATTAGGATATAACAAAATAAACAATTATCAAACTCAACTTGAACTTGTGATCAATGAGTAAGGTTTTCAAACTCGAATAAAGTTAAATTTAGGTTCAATTGAAATATTATCATAATTGTCGACAATATAAAACATACTAATGTTTAGGAGACAATACCCTACTTTAAAGTGATATAGTAAATATGAATTTCGGGGCGTAGATGAATCAAGTCGAGAGCCATTAGTAGTACTACTACTTTATTTGACTTGAATGTACTTTTTAATGTAAACTCGAACCTGAATCTTGTTATTCGAGAGCTCGAACTTTTTTGATAAATTGTTGCTCATATTTGATTTTAGTCCAAATATCATAACAAATGAGAACTCTAACAAGAGAGAAGTAAAAGAAAACATTAGTCAATACTAATTCTTAATTCAAATTTCTACAACATATCAATCAAAATACTCCGTATATATTTAGGACATGTACTTACAATTTTGAGGTAGTCCATGAACTAATGAGCATTAGTATTTGTGCATGTGCAAACTCGATTGATCACTACTTATATATATATTTGAATTCAAGCTTGAGCTTGATGAGCTCATCAAGTTTGAATCGAGTAAAATATCAAATTGCTCATCGAATCAAATAGCATTGAGCATCCCTGCGTACGTACAATATACTCCCTCCGTCCCATTCCAAATGTCCTACTTACTATTTTTGGATGTCCCATTACAAATGTCTTCTTTCTATAAATAGAAATAATTTTCCCTTTCAACAACTATGTGGATCCCAACATATACTCACAAACCAACTCTACCTTAATTTCCGTGCCCAACAGTAACAAGACAATTGGAGTGGGACGGAGGGAGTATTTGTTGTTATGAATATAGTATATAGTACAATATGGAGTGATATACTACACATTAAAAGAAGATAAAGGCATACCCATTTTCAGCGGGACGAGATTCCAACCAGAAGAGGTGTCCGGAAGAGTCAACGGCAAAGCCGCCTAGCTGCTTGACGGAGCTGGAGACCATCTCTGAAGTTATTACAGACTTCCAAGACCCAAAGGGGGCTGTAGTAATTGTACCACTCGACATTACAACAAATAACGTGACTTTGACTTGTGTGGTTTGTGAAATGTAGAGAGAAGAATTAATGAGGGACATTAAATAGGAAATGGGGGATGCCCATCGTGATTTGATATAATTGGATTGGATCAACGTGTCACTATTATATATTGTACGCTACTCTAATAATTTTATTTGTTTCCGCAACAAAAATAATTATATTTGTGTGCCACATTTTTCACGGCCTGTCCTTTAATTTGTTCTTTTCTGCACCAGTCCTTTTTCTCGATTCACTCACGTTTAATTTGTTTTTGTTTGCCGCTAACACGTACCAGCGTCGCTTCTTCCTGTCTATTCCATGCAATAGGAATTGGACCTTTGAGGTTTTACGATCTTTTAATGGTTATTGCCTTAGTATTGTGGTATATATGTAATTTGATTATCTTAATTTATTACTCGGGTCGTGCTTCTGTTTCTAAAGATATTATATTCTTGTCTCTTATTTTAATGAGAATTACACAAAAAACATATAAAGTATATATGGTCAAGCAAGGTCTCAGGTATTGCAAAAAAACTGCTTTGGGAGAGGTGCCCTTAATTGTCCTTGCAGATCCTCGAGAGATTAATCTTAGGTCCAATGTAGCCTAGGATACCCGATTTCACCAAAAGTATATGGTAATTTGAAAATTTTAGATTATCACCTCCGCAATCTTGTCCCACCAATTCTGCCACGGTATTTGTTTGTTTCTGTTTCGTTCTTTCTTCCTTCCTTGCATTCCTTTGCCGCTAGCACATAGACATGGATACAGTACTATTAGTACCTAATAGTAGTATAGTTTATTACAAATATACTCCAGTGGCTTTTATTACAGGCAGATGCAATATAAGTAGTACGGTACAATACTAGAGCTCCGGTAGTGATGTGGCTGTTATTGTGAGCGCAATTCAGTGTGTCATACCCAATACATATCATGGATCAAAGTTGTCAATTTTAATAGGGGTGATATCATCTGCCCATTGGAAATGTCCAACCAAACGAGCAAAGAACACCATCTCTTGCTCCAGGGTGAACTTTATGTTTTCGGCCTGCACTTGAGCGCGCCCACACATTATTATTAATTTATTTACTAGTATTATTATTCACCCAATTTGCATCAACATAATTCAGGAATTGCAATACACACCTTGCGGAAGCCATGCTGTTCTCCGGGATATTCCACGAGCGCAACTGGCAAACCCTTACCCTTCACCGCCTGGTATATTTTCTGCGCTTGATCAGGAGGGACAACCTGTAAATACAATAGAAGTGAAAACCCGGATGAGAGATACAGAGAGTAGGCATGGAATGTTGATAGAATGTATACCTTGTCCTCTAGTCCTTGAAATATTATCAATGGCGAAGAAAATTTATCAACAGAATTGATGGGTGATCTATCAAATATTGCAGTTCCATTTCCTGCAATCGTTCAAGTTATCATCACAACAGCAGATTTCGGAAAATTCAAATGACTAGGTAGTAGTACATTATAAAATTTCACATAAGCCTAAATTATTAAATGGAGTTGTTTTTTTTTACCAACTAGATTGTCGACATAGCGAGATTCAAACTTGTGCGTCTCAGCCCTCAATAATGCTAAATCAGCAATCTGTTTGTCGGTGCATAAATTAACCACAGTAAAAAGTAGAGATGAGAAAAATGCACGGGACCAATTGAAAATTTCAAAAAGAGAGTATTCCTTGATAACTGTCATGATCCTTCACAGGTATAATAAGCACTTACTCCGTACAAGGATGCTCCAGCGTTGAATACATCGTTCCTAAATGCAAGTGTAGCGAGTGTAGTGAATCCACCAGAAGAACCACCCGAGATGCACAATCTTTTACCATCGACTTTTCCATTATCAACCTTGAAATAAAAAAAAAATATCACCAAACAGAACACTAACACAGTATATCTCTGTAATTAGAACATGCAAAGATTGAGAATTTTCTGTACCAAAAACTTTGCACAGCTGCAGCAGTCATTGACATCAACTATTCCCCACTTTCCCAGTAGCCTTTCCCGAAATGCACGACCATAACCTCCAGAAATTAACTCAATAACAAGCATCAGTAATGCTAATTTCAATAACAAATAATTGAAGAGGGAATAGGCTCAACGATGGATATACCTGTGCTTCCGCCATAATTAACATCCGCAATAGCCCATCCACGACTGGTCATATATTGGAAATTCAGATTCAAAGTACCTCGAGCCTCTGATGTAGGGCCTCCTACATAGAGAGTAATCAAACATAGACATTTTAACATACTGGAAAAATATGTAAATCTGTAATCAAGCTGACATTGAATAGAAATTTCAATTGTTTTGAAAAAATAAGGAGACGGGATGAGAAAAACAGAAGATACCATGAATCTGTAAGAGAAGAGGAGGTTTTTCATCTGGATTAGCTTGAAATAGGGGATTTTTGGGAGGGTAGAAGTATGCATATGCATTTTGCCCTGGCACTTCAGTGGGGAACTCCATCAGTTCCGGTGAGCTTATGTAGGGTTCAAATGATGGACTTATAGACGTAGAAGACCAGACTATTGTAAAATTTACTGGTTTAGAGTTCTGATCATCTAAAATCACCTGAAAAGTCCAATAGAAAGCTGATTAAATGAATTGAAATATGAAAACTAAAAAGATGCAAAGATCTCAAAATAATCCTTTTAACAGCCCAAGGCACAACTGTTAATTTGGTATTCATTTAGACTAAAACAAACCAGTACCTTAGCCACTGATGAAGGATGGAGAGCTGATGCACCTTGAACATACAGGCAGTCAACGCCAAATTTCTGCAAAAATTAGTCATGCCTCTAAATAATGCTCATAATATTATCATTCATGTTCATAAGAGAGAAATATATTGATAATAAAGACAATGTGGCGATGCTATTTACGATATTATTTATATCAGTGAAAGGGATATCAAGTAGTGATATATTGCCCTGTGTGACATCCAGAATTCCTGTATGTGATCTCCCATTCATCCTGCAAACATTTTTCCGCCAAGTCAATACATTGATCATCATAATTTCACAAATCACTTCCACTTAAAGTGTTCAAAAGTTGGTCACCTGTAGCTGCAAGCAATTAGGTTTTTCTGATTAGGACTCTGTATAAAGTCATACGAGTTCAAACCAAACGTCCACATTGGCCTACTGAACTCCGCATCTAAGGAGTAAACAGGCAAAACTTCATTTTTGGATTCCACCTGGGTAAAAAGGAGAAACATGAGATGAAAATATGCAGATAAACATTTGAAGATGTAGACAGATAATGACAATCATGACGAAGTTTTGCTGTAAGGTTTCATAAGACAATACTACTAAAAGAAGGTCCCAATTACACGGAGGCAAGTGGAAAAGAAAATTTAATGGGGAAGCTGACAGAAGTAAGAACATCAAAGCCATGTGTATTGCCAAAAGTTATGCGCTATGTAGAAAAGTCAATCAACAGACTTCTCCTTTATTTGACTCATATCAAACAATTAACAATTAATGGAGTCTATCTGTTTATCATCTTTCCGACCATGTAAATTGATATGATAGTATGCCTTCTGATTGTGGTAAATTGATCAAATGACAAATATAAAAAGTTCTTGTGATTGCTGAGAAGTATGATTGAGCATAAAGCAGAGAAAAATGCAATCGAGCAGAAGGAACTCTCAGTAGCTTAAACTTATACAAAATTTGCAAAGAGCAAGGTAAAAATATACCCATCTGTAGATATTCCAAAACCCACTTGTTCTGTCAGTAATAAAGAACAGTTCCCCTGAAATAATAAAAACAACAAAACAATGTTCTAGTTAAAATTCTTCCTGTCCAGTTCTTAAATGAAATTCTAAAACAGGTGAATTTTTATGAAAAACCTTCCTAATTAAGAAGTGCAGCAGGGTTATGGAAAGCATGATGACATTATTTGGCAAATGTTTTGGCATTGTGAACCACCCAAAAAGGGTGTTTCGTGAATCAATTGTAAGGTTAGTGATAGTACCTTCAGGTGACCACTTAGGCTCAGATACCGATTCAATAATCGATGCATTCCCACCAGCAACACAAATGCGATTCTTGATGTCACTACATATCAACATTTTAGCCCATGTAAGAGGGTAAAAGGAATCAGGATATTTTGAAAGGAGAAAAATTATGACTACTGATAGTAATCTATCACAAAAAGTCAAAAACGGCTGAACTTGATAAAAGAACCCCTAACAATTTCTGGAATATAAAGCAAGATCAATTTCGTTTTTGTTTCGTCATATGTGTGCTATTTTACATACACTATTGCTAGCCTAGCAATATAATGTTGGGAATTGGGATGCTAATAATTAGCATGGGGTGCAAGAAACCTGATTAGGACCTTAAATAATTTTTTTTTTTAAAATAAAAAATTCAATTAATCTGAAACCAATTAACCAAATAAAATAGCAAATAAGAATGACATTCCAAGCAAGATAATAATAACAATAATCAAGACTTCCGCTACCAACCCCTTCTCGGATATATAACCAACCCAAAGTTCGGATCTGTCCCATGGCATGTAAGGATGATTCCATTGAATCCAGGCAATCCGTTCACCTTTGGAATCAAGCCGAGGAAAAGCATAGAAGTCACTCCCCTCGACAAATATTTCAGGCTCTGCATTGAAGACACAGATACTTACCCCATAAGGAAGAGTATATATATAGATAGATAGATAGATTGATAGACACATTTGATAAAGCCATTTCTGAAGAAACACATACATATACTCATAGAGCTGTAAACGAGCCGAACTGAGCCGAGCTTTGGGTGTTTGAGCTCGGCTCGTTAAGCATTCGAGCCCGGCTCGTGTTCGTTCGTTAAGGAAGTCGAGCTTGAAATCGTATTCGAGCTCGGCTCGTGAAAAAAGTTAATGAGCTCGAGCTAGAGTTCGGCTCGGTTCGTTTAGTTCAAACGAGTCAACTTACTCTTTTGTTCAGCTCGGCTCGTTTGAGCTCGTTCGGATGGGAATATCTAGATTTGGTTAGAAATATATTGAAATTAATAAAATTAAAATATAATATAAAATTACAAAATTACCCCGTTAACGAACATATACGAACACTTTCAAACTGTTCGCGAACAAAGCTCGTGTTCGTTCATTAAGCAAACAAGCTCATGTTCGTGTTCGAGCTCGGCTCGTTAAGCTTTACAAATGATGAGTTAAGGAACGAACACAAATCGATCCGAGCTTTGTTCGCGAACTGTTTGTTTATTTTACAGCTCTACATATACATAAACACAAATGAAACTTTACCTTGCACGGGGTTGCCCAAATCAACGGAAACAATTGTTGTGGTGGCATTTATACTACTTTCCCGACTATCTACCAGAATCATAACACAATTGAAATTTCGGTTAACTAAGATAGCCCGCATATAAAAGAACAAGAGAATGAAGAGATCAACTCAGAATCTACCTTCTCTAACAGTCAAAAACCGATTAAATCGAGAATCATATACTCCATCAGCATAGCTTACAACCGGACCTCCATAATTTGGTGTGACTGGCACGGGAACTGAACCTGCCAGCAAAATATAAACAAGAAAAAATCATTACCACTTCCAATACTAAATCGATGATAAATTTAAACACTGGCACGAGACCACGAAAGTAGTGCAATGCCACGAGTAACAAAGTTAACCGAGAAACATCCGCCACAGGCATATTCATATTATCCGGAGAAACTCATCTAATCAAAGAAATTAAACCTAGGAATGTAATTCGTGCTACTTCAATTAAAACCCGCGGTAGGAATGTAGAGAACAGAATATGGAAATTTCACCATTGGACCAAATGGACTGCTTGTAGAGTCTTTGATCATCAAGATTAGAGAAGATAACAAAGTCCCCAAAAACGGTGAAATCCCCGCCTCCGTACTCTTGAGCCAAAGTCCTCGCAGAAAAGTTTGTGGGAGTAATATCAATTGGTTTGGAGGATCCACCCTGGGGTTGCCGCACCACCACATTTCTCCTGAAACTCTCAAAAGTGAAATGTTTAAGAGTACCATCGTTACAGCGAACCTTCAATTTTCTGTCCTCCACATATATAACCCACAGTAATTTCTAAAATCATCAAGTTCCAACCAACTCAACTCAAATCAATTAATATTTTATTTTACTTTATTTTTTAAATATTTTATTATTTTAACAATTTAATTTTAATTTAACATAACTAATGAACATACAAATATATATTTCCTCCGTTTTTTTTGTTAGCTACGTTTGACAAATGTGTACTGTTCACTTATATACTTTGACTTAAAGTTTTATCATGGTTATACAAGTTAAAATATAGCCAAGTGTGATCTTGTTAGATTTGTCTCGTCTTGTA
This sequence comes from Hygrophila difformis, assembly GCA_030278955.1. Classification (NCBI taxonomy): domain Eukaryota; kingdom Viridiplantae; phylum Streptophyta; class Magnoliopsida; order Lamiales; family Acanthaceae; genus Hygrophila; species Hygrophila difformis. Next base: position 56,414,605 of record JAOANR010000005.1, read on the forward strand.
GATTTTAAATATCAAACTTTTAGAATTTTTACATGTACCGAATTTGAGTTATTAATGGTTTAAAATGTGCATTGGATTGCGTGCTGGGTGGGTCCGTAGCTATCTTTAAAAAACAGAGGGAGTACTATATATATACTATCTCCGTCTCATTGTTTTTGCTATGTACCCACCCGACACATATACCAATATATATTTTTAACGGTTAATAACTTAAAATATGTAAAATAAAAAATTATAAAATTTGATATTCTAAAACTATAAGATTAGACGAATCTAACAAGATCTCAAGTGACTATGTTTTTTCTTACATAATTATGATAAAAATTTGAATCAAACTCAAACAGTGAAGAGTAGCAAAAAGTCAAATGTAGCAAAAAGACAGAGACGGAGGAAGTATATATTATACTCTAAATGCATTTAGAATTAAAAATATTTCAATGAACCCTTAACCTTATTTAAGAAGTAAATTGATTTTATTTAATGATAAATAAATTTTAAAAATTAAATTATGAATAAACCCTTAACCTTATTAGTAACTAGTAAATATTAAAATTAATATTAATGAAAAAAATAATAGAATAAAAATTAATATTTATTTATCACTTCTCACCAAAAAAATATTTATTTATCATCAAAGTCATTGAAAGTTATGGTATTTAATTCAATTCTGCAATATTTTTTATTATTTTTTTGTCGTATTTTTGTTATGACCCCCACGTTGGGAGTCATGAATGGTGGTAGCCTTAAGATTATGATCATTCATGACACCACTTGGAGATCATCACAAAAAAATAAAAATAAAAATAATAATGCCAAAATAATTAAAAAGCTATGACCTTCCATGACTTTGGTTGGATAGCCAACCTCAAGGTCATGGAAGGGTTTGGCATTATATGATTGGATGACATTATATGATTGGATGATAAATAAATATTGATTTCTATTAATTTTTATTATATTAATTTTAATATTTACTATAAGGTTAACGGTTTATTTATAATCTAGTTTTTAAATTTTATTTATCATTAAATAAAATTAATTAAAAATTAAGTATATAATTTTAATATAAAAATAATTGTGAATGTACATAAAGAAAAATTTGAAACCCAATAATTTTGAATGTGCATAAATAAGTTTGATGTCACAAGTTTTGTCAAAGATCATTTTTTTAAAAAACAAAAAACAAAATCATATTCTCTCTATAAATAGACCCAATGTTGAATTTAAAAAATAATACTCCCCCGTCCCACCACACTTGTCCTGTTTGACTTTTTTACACTGTTCATTGTTCAGCTTTGACTCGACTTTATTTCAATATATATTTAGAGAAAAATAGTCAAGTTGGGTCTTGTTATAATCGTATGATCATGTAGTTTTATAATATATATTTTGCATAATTTTTCATTGAACATGTTTTGAGATATTAACAGTTGAAAAAGTGCATTGGATTGTGTGCAAAAGTGAAACAAGACAAGTTAAATGGGACGGAGGGAGTATATATATATATGTTTGTGTGTCTATTATTTATGTTAAATTTAAATTAAATTATTAAAACAATGTATTTAAAAATAAAGTAAAATTAAATTAAATTAGAATTGAGTTGGGTTGGGTTGGGTTATTGATAATAGTAGAAATTAAATTTGGTTGTGGATTGTGTAGGTGTAGGTGGATTGTGTAGGTGTAGATTGGATTGGGTCATGAATGATCATAATAGGAGAACCGGGTTTAGGTAGATTTGTAAGACTATCATTATCCATGACCACCACAATCACTCAACCATTCAACTATCTTATTATTTAATTAATTTTTCTCTCCTCAAACTCATCAATATTCATCCCAACCCAACCATCCCAATTTTACATATTTTATCAATAACCACCCAACCATTCATTCTAATTATTTTAATTAAAGACAATAAATTAACTGAAATAATTATAAAATTTAATGAATTTTTTTTGGAAACATAAATTTTCGTAAATAAATTGACAAAATATAAATATTATTAAAAATTAAGAAAATAACATACATCATCTAATACATCACTGAAAACCAACAACTTATGGATTGAATTGCAATTGCCAAATTTTTGTCATATGTGCTCGATTAAATCATGTAATAACAAAGCATTGTGGCCTTCTCTATTGTGGGAAGGTGGGATAATAATCATCACTTGTTCCATTGGAAACTTAGAAAAGAAAGAAGAATGAGTATTTTATATATAAAGAAAAATAAGTAAATTTTGATAAAGTGAGTTAAAATATCTTAAGATTTGTGTCTATTTATAGAGAATTAAAAAATAAAAATTTTGACATAGGAGTATTTTATATTTCATAAAATTATATATTAAATAACAGATATATTAATTTTAATTAAATAAAATAATTCTAATTTATTAACCAATGAAAATAGTACATAGTGCCAAATTTTTGTCAGGTATATGGTCTAGAGACCATGAGGTTGGAATTTTGATTTGGTCGACCATGAGATCAAACCACCCAGTCTTTATATATATATATATATATATATATAATAATGACATGGAGATCCACCTCCATGGGACCATGTCATTGCTAGAGATAGTTGCGTTAACCTCCCTTGGTCCTAAATAAATTAATATTTAAAATATTAAAAATATTCTAATCAGATTGTATTTTAGAATTTAAAAATTTTGAAGTATTAATTTTAAAAAGTAGTATTAAAATTATTAAGGTATTTATTTAATCGTACAAATTTTTAGTTGAGCGAAAATAGTACAAATTTTTATCCCAAAAAAAAAATGTACAAATTTTTAAAAATAAAATTCAGAAAAGAAAAGAAAAGAAAACATCTGAATACTGAATACACCCCTATATATGTGCTGCCAAGGGAATATGAATAATTTGATACGACTATAATTTGCGTAAAAGTTGTAGAAGTAAAATGGGCAAAGAAATATACCCGGACTGAGCCGGACGAGATTCCAACAAGTAGAGGTTTCCGGCGGAGTCAGCTGCAAAACCCCCGAGGCGCTTGACCGAACCAGACACAATGTCTGATGTTATTACAGATTTCCAGGAACCATATGGTGCTGTAGTAGTTACTGCACTAGTCGCCGATATAATTACTAATAAGTGCACTAGTTGCAAATACTGATACACTGCTATTATTCCTCCGCCTCCGCCTCCGCCTCCGGAGATGTGTGCTACTCGCCTCATGTCTGACTTCCAAATCTGGAAACTAATGTGTAAAGAGTAAGGACTATTATTGTCGTCTCCACTCCCCAGCTCTTCTATTACAACCTTAATAACTAATTCGCAAAACTCTTTGGACCGTTCATTTTCTTTTCCCAGTAATAATAATATTACAATTAGTAGTAGTAGTTAGTTCAACACTTGGTGTCTTTGTCCCGTTCAGGGTCCACCTGATATGACTTTCTCCGATCCACAAATATAATTGCATTAGTCAACCATTGAAAAATAGCCCTTCACTGGATAAAAGCATCAATGCTATAGATACAATACAACCAATATTCGGTTACGCTATCAAAAAAAAAAAAAAAAAAAGTCGCACGTGTTGTAAAGTATTGTAACTGTTATAGCCCACTAGTATATATGTGTCTGTGTGGACAGTGTGTATGAAACAAGGGGCAATTATAATAATGAGAAGAAAACAAGTACAAGGGAGAGAAATGAGTAATTAATTGTTGAAGGAAGAATTTGGTGGACCAGAGATGAAAGTGAGCAAAACTGCAGAAGTAATGGAGGAGGTAGTCCGTCTTGTATTAATGATACAAAGATACATTTTATAGGCAAAGACAAGCCCATGGCTGCATTGTGGAAGTCAAAAATAATGCACAAACATCATTTATGATGAAATGCAAATATGTCAATATTTGCACATACAATCTCTTCAGTCAAGATTTCATCACACTCCCCCTTGATGTTTTGTGCAAAGAATATGCCTCGTTAAAACCTTACTAGGAAAAAACCCAGTGGGAAAAAATCCTAGTGAAGGAAAAAGAGTACAGTATTCTTGTATCCAGTGCTCCCCCTGATTTGGATATCATTTTAAATCTCGAAGCCGCCGCATTCCAATTTTCTTCACGAGCTTCTCGAACGTTGCAGTCGGCAATGCTTTGGTAAATAGATCCGCTAAATTATTTTCTGATCGAATTTGTTGCACATCGATTTCACCATTCTTTTGAAGATCATGAGTGTAGAAGAATTTTGGTGAAATATGCTTCGTTCTATCTTCTTTGATATAACCCCCTTTCAACTGGGCTATACAAGCCGAATTATCTTCAAATAAAATTGTTGGGGGCATTTGTGGTTCAATTATTAAACCACAACTTTTCAATATATATTGAGTCATTGACCTCAACCAAACACACTCTCGACTTGCTTCATGGATTGCTAATATTTCGGCATGATTAGAAGAAGTAGCAGTTAGAGTTTGTTTCATTGACCTCCAAGAGATGGCAGTTTCGCCACAAGTAAAGACATAGCCTGTCTGAGATTTGGCTTTATGTGGATCTGATAGATAACCTGCATCGGCATAGCCGATTAACTCATGTCGAGAGTCCTTTGGGTAAAATAACCCAAGATCAATAGTTCCCTGGAGATAGCGAAAGATGTGCTTTATGCCTTTCCAATGTCGTTGAGTAGGGCAAGAACTAAATCTTGCAAGTAAATTGACTGCAAACGCGATATCAGGTCGCGTGCTATTTGCAAGATACATTAATGCGTCAATTGCGCTTAAATATGGCATTTCTGGGCCAAGTTGCTCTTCATTATCTTCTTTTGGCCTAAATGGATCTTTTGCAGGATCAAGTGCCCGAACGACCATTGGATTATTTAGCGGATGAGCATAATCCATTCGAAATTGATTTAATACCTTTTAGGTATAAGCTGATTGATGAACAAATATGCCATTTTCCAAATGCTCAATTTGTAGGCCAAGGCAAAATTTCGTTTTCCCGAAATCTTTGATTTCGAACTCCTTTTTCAGATATTCGACTGCCTTTTTCAACTCTTCAGGAGTTCCAATTAGATTTAAATCGTCAACATAGACTGCGACGATCACAAATTCTGACCCATTCTTTTTTATAAATACACAAGGACTGATAGGGTCATTTGTATAACCTTCCTTTGTCAAACTTTCACTGAGGTTATACCACATTCGGCCAGATTGCTTGAGCCCATACAACGATTTTTGTAATTTGATGGAAAAAGTTTCTCTGAGTTTTGAGTTGCAAGACTCAGGTAATTTAAACCCTTCAGGTATTTTAATATAAATATCATTTTCCAATAAGCCATATAAATATGCAGTAACAACATCCATCAGCCTCATTTCGAGATTTTCTCGTACTGCTAGGCTCATTAGATACCTGAATGTTATTTCATCCATAACTGAGGAATATGTTTACTCAAAATCAATTCCCGGTCGTTAGGAAAAACCTTGGGCTACAAGCCTTGCCTTATATTTGGCAATTTCATTGTTTTCATTTCTTTTTCTCACAAACACCCATCTGTAGCCAACAGGCTTCACATTTTTCGGTGTTTGGACAATAGGGCCGAATACTTTTCGTTTATTCAGTGAATCTAGTTCAGACTGAATCGCATCTTTCCATTTTGGCCAATCATTTCTTTTCCGACATTCTTCAACTGATCTTGGTTCAGGATCCTCGTTATTTTCCATTACATCGAGTGCAACGTTGTATGCAAAAACATTATCAACGTTTGTTTCTTTTCGGTTCCAACTTTTCCCAGTATTGATATAATTGAAAGAAGTTTCAATAACTTCATTTTCATCTGGGTGAATATTTTCAGGTTCAACATTTTCGGAGGTTGAATCAATTCCTCCTTCGGGAGTATCATCTGTGATTGATTTATCACCCATATGGATAATTTTCTTCTTTCGTGGATTTTTATCCTTGGAACCCAAAGGCCTACCACGCTTCAGGCATGCAGTAGGTTCATTTGCACTCGGAATATGCCCTTCTGGGACATTTATATTGGCTGGTGCATTTGCTGCATCATTTATATATGATTTTGTAACTTTAGCAGCATCATTAAAAGCATCGGGTAATTCATTTGCAATTCCCTGCAAATGCACAATTCTTTGAACTTCAAGTTAGCATTGCCTTGTACGAGGATCAAGGAAATCAAATGGACTTTGCCAAGATATTTCCTTTTTCAGTTGATCATTTCCTCCCCCTAATGTCGGGAATTGAGTTTCATCAAAATGACAGTCTGCAAATCTTGCAGTAAATAAATCACCCGTTTTTGGCTCAAGATATTTAATAATAGAGAGTGATTCATACCCGACATATATGCCCAACCTTCTTTGAGGTCCCATTTTTGTGCGTTGTGGTGGCGCAATCGGTACATAAACCGCACACCCAAAAATTCGCAAGTGGGATATATTGGGCTCCTTTCCAAACATAATTTGTGTAGGGGAGTAGCTATGATAGCTTGCCGGCCTTATTTTCACAAGTGCTGCTGCATGCAATATAGCATGTCCCCAAGCAGAAACAGAGAGTTTTGATTTCATTAACAAGGGTTTTACAATTAATTGCAATCGCTTAATAAATGATTCTGCCAGACCATTTTGCGTGTGCACATAAGGCACATGATGTTCAACAGTAATTCCAATCGACACGCAGAAATCATCAAATGCATGTGATGTATATTCTCCAGCATTATCAAGGCGTACTTTCTTTATCGGATGATCTGGAAACTGTGCTCGCAATTTTATAATTTGTACAAGTAATCTTGCAAATGCCAAATTGCGAGTTGATAATAAACAAACGTGTGACCAGCGTGATGACGCATCAATTAGTACCATAAAGTACTTGAAAGGTCCACACGGTGGATCAATAGGTCCACATATATCGCCTTGAATTCTTTCTAAGAATGTAGGGGATTCAATTCCCTCTTTTACTGGAGATGGTCTGGTTATCAATTTCCCTTGTGAACAGGCTGCACAATTGAACTCATTTGGGTTCAATATCATTTGCCTTTTCAATGTATGACCATTTGAATTTTCAATAATTTGCATCAGCATTACACTGCCAGGATGCCCAAGTCTATCGTGCCAGATAATAAATTCACTAGTAGCTTTCAAGCCTACTAGGTTATGTATTTCTGCGGCACATATTTTTGTGTAGTATAAGCCAGAGGAGTAACATGGCAATTTTTCATTCACAAATGTTTTGCCATTTTCAATTCGAGTTATCAAAAGATACTCGTGATCTGCCTCTTTTGAAGTTTCAATGTGATATCCATTTTTTTGAATACCATTGAAGCTCAGTAAATTTCTTTGAGCTTTGCGTGAGAACAAGGCATTTTCAATTGCCAATTTTGTCCCTTCAGGGAGAAATATAATAGCTCTACCGGAGCCTTCAATGCATTTTGCATTACCGCTTATAGTTTTCACTGCGGTCTTTTCCAATTTTAAATTGGAGAAATAGCTTTTGCTTTTCAAAATGCTATGCGTTGTTGCATTGTCAATGAGGCAGATATCATCTCCGACTTTTGAATTTCCAGCATCCATTTCTTTACAAGAATATAAGAAAATTATTAAACATCAGCAATATAAATATTATTAATGCAAAAACATATTTATATTATACATGGATAATAAAAGGGAAGTACAAGATATCATTATTTATATTAAACATGAATTATAAAAGACAAGTACAAAATATATATATAGCTATATAATATATTATTTAGTAACAGTATCTGGCTCAACAAAATCATCAGCTTCCAGGTGCGTGATATTATCATTTAATATATCATCATATGTATCATCGTGGGCATTATGGTGTGCTTCAACACGTGGTCTTTCTTTTCGTTTCGATGCCTGATACAGTTCAGCCAAGTGTTTAGTTGTGTGGCATGTTTGAGTCATATGGCCTTTAATTCCACAACGATCACAAATTTCATTATTTTGTTTGTGCTTTCTTGCATAATTTCTTTGTTGTGGTTTGTAAGGCCTTCTGGTATCATATCTGCGATTTTGCTCAAATCGAGGCTTATTTCGATAATTATTTTGATGAGATGATTCGCATCTGCCTCGATTTTGATATCGATTTTGGCCACGATCATCATTTTGATTTTTAAAGTGCCCACGATCACGCACATATTTCGATGATTGAGCCGCGTTCACCTCAGGGAACGGTTTTGCACCTGCGGGCCTAGATTCATGATTTCTCAACAGCAATAGGCTGTTTTGTTCAGCCAATAATAAGCAGGTGATAAGATCAGAATATCTCTGAAAACCTTTTTGACGGTATGTCTCACTCAATACTGAGTTTTTAGCATGAAACGTAGAATACGTTTTTTCAAGCATTTCTTCTTCAGATATCTTTTGCCCACATAATTGCAATTGGGCCGTAATTTTGAACACAGCGGAATTATATTCCCGGACTGTTTTGAAGTCATGAAGTCTCAGGTTTGTCCAGTCATCAAGGGCTTTTGGAAGCACCGTCTTTTTAAGATTATCATATCTTTCTTTCAACTTTTCCCACAATGCCAGTGGGGGTTCCACAGTCACGTACTCCATTTTAAGTGCCTCTTCGATATGATGGCACAAGAAAATCATGGCTTTTGCCTGATTCTGATGGCTAGGATTTTTCCCTTCAGCAATAGTATCTTCCACACCCATTGAAGTAAGATGCATTTTCACATCTCGGGCCCAGGACATATAATTGCTTCCTTCAACGGTTAAGTGAGCAAATTCCTGCATTGCAAGGTTAGCCATAATCTTATTGAAAGTTTTGGAATAAGAAATTATACCTCAAACTCTGGTAACCTAGGCAGAGTCTACTCGTGCTGATAACGTGTTGTAAAGTATTGTAACTGTTATAGCCCACTAGTATATATGTGTCTGTGTGGACAGTGTGTATGAAACAAGGGGCAATTATAATAATGAGAAGAAAACAAGTACAAGGGAGAGAAAGGAGTAAATAATTGTTGAAGGAAGAATTTGGTGGACAAGAGAATGCAGAGATGAAAGTGAGCAAAACTGCAGAAGTAATGGAGGAGGTAGTCCGTCTTGTATTAATGATACAAAGATACATTTTATAGGCAAAGACAAGCCCATGGCTGCATTGTGGAAGTCAAAAATAATGCACAAACATCATTTATGATGAAATGCAAATATGTCAATATTTGCACACACAATCTCTTCAGTCAAGATTTCATCACAGCACGTACATAAATCACATCAAACAACTTTTTCATCACATAAAAGCATTTCTTCAATCATATATTCTTCCATCACACATAACATCTCTCATGTTTTAAGGTTTTTTGACGTGCTTAAACTAATACGACAGGATCTACTCATGTTTTCCCACTTCTAAAACTGCGATTGAAATTATCGTTTCCTAGAAATTTAGGCAATTCCGGGTTTAAATAGAATTGCTGCTCCAACTGGCCCTTGAGATTGCTTCTGCTGCTAGAATTAAAATAGAGGATGCTGATTGAGTAATAATATTACAAAATTGAAATACGAGTTGCCTCATAAGACCATACACACACTAGATCGAAATGGAGAATTACATACGATTTGAAATAACAAACAAAGAATACTACTTAATTAAATTAAATTTGGTGTTTGAATTTGAACATCATTATAGAGGTTTTTACCTGCTTCGACTACATTTTATTTTTTTCACAACATATCACTATAATAGTATACTACTAGGATTGTTTGTGAGGCAGCGAAACATTCTACTTCCACAATCCGTTAAATATAACACTACTTAGACTATATATATTCTTATTTTTGTTAACTTATTATAAATTTCAATACCTTATAAATATCGCAGGCATACATCCCTTTTGACGGTTAATTTTTGAGTTGGGGTTAACAATTTTTATCTATCCTATTCCTATTTGGTTTAGTTTAAATTTAAATGTGAACTACTAAGCTAGATCCGATATTCCAATATTTATGAATGCAAAGAAAAATGTTTTAAAAGACTTACCCATTTAAAATTTTAAACTACTATTATCTCATAATTATTTTTAAATTATAAAATTCTTTGATTAACCTAAAAAATTGATATGAAAATTAGGGTGGGGGGCGGGGTCTCAAATTTCATAGGGACCTCAAAAGTCCAAATTCATGAAAGAAACCAAGGATGATAGGCTGGCCGCATAATGAGTCGTAAGTCGTAACAAGGGATGAATTTATTTATCGAGGCTGCCCTATAAGAGTATGATCATCCCTATTCTTGTATCGTTCCCTTTTTTTTTATATATATATATATATATATATATATATATATATATTTTCACATGATGGGGAGTTGAGCACTTCACCCCGACCAAATTATAGATGTATTTTGTTCATCTATCTCGTGCTCCAATCCGTAATTCACAGGGCCGTCTCGTACATTTTGGAGGCCCCGAGCAAAAATTTTTTTTAGGCCCCATTAAGGAGAATTTTGTTTTATTACTACATAAAATAAATTAATATTTATTTTATTAAATTATATAAAATAGTTCAAAATGCACATTATTTTATTTAAAATTTTTATTTCACCATAAGGTTGAATGAATTATTAAATTCTAATTTAGCTATAAGTTTTTTGTTTTTTTTTTTGATGAATAATGAACTAGCTATAAGTTTAAAAATTAAACTGAATCTTACTAATAAAAATACAGTTTAAGTATATTATTATAACTAATTTTTTTGGGTAAATATTGATACCTATGTATCGGCAAATATGTGTGGAAGTCCAACACACACAAATTATAAAGTGGATAAAGGGGAGGGATATGGGACTTGGTGAGAATCGAACCCCAACATATGGTTGAAAGACAAGCTAGGAACATGATCACTGTGGTCAAGTCTCATTCCCTATATTATAACTAATTTAATACTTAACATGAAAAAATGATAATGACAAAAAAAAGTAGTAATAAACAAATAAATATATACTCCTAATATGCTATATTACATACATAGATATTTTTGTAATGAAAGAAAAACTATAGTTACTAGAGTAGCAAAATCTAATTATCAAGTTTTTTTTTTTTTAGGAGCCATTGAATGTCCGGGAAATGGATGGTGGGAGCTCATGCCACACAATTATAAAGGAGAATAAAAGTGAGGGATAGGGGCCGGTGGAAAATCGAACCTCCAATATTCCGTTGTAAGTCAAGAGACTTAACCACTTGGGCTAAGTCCTCATCCCCAAATTATTAATACTAATTTTATAAATATTTTGAATTTGAACCACAAATAAATTGATATAATAAAATTACTAAAAAAATTAGTTAATATTGATATACAAGTACATGGATAAAATATTGCCTAAACTCTATATAAATTTTCTTGAATATTAAATAATAAACATGAAATATTTAAAAATAAAAATAAAAAGAATAGTACTTCCTCCGTTCCCAAATGTTTGACACATTTCGTTTTGGGGCACTATTCACCCATGCACTTTGATTTAAAATTTTATCATAGTTATACAAGTTAAAATATAGTCAAGAGGGATCTTGTTAGATTCGTCTCGTCGTGTAGTTTTTAAATATCGAACTTTTAGAATTTTTACATATACCGAACTTGTGTTATTATTAATTCAAAATGTGCATTGGACTGCGTGCGCAATGAGTCCGTAAAAAATATTTGAAACGGAGGAAGTATTAAAGAAAAAATAAAAATAAATGGGGGGCCCCAAAAATGAGGGGCCCGGTGCAGGAGCTCCATTTGCTCCTGAGCTCCATTTGCCCCTGCACAAAGACGGCTCTGGTAATTCACAACTTAATAGTATTATCTTGTAAATAATACTTCAACTAAATATTAGTAAATCAAATTCAACTAAAGGGATGTGAATTTAACTTAGTGGTCAAGTCCCCAACTTCATATATATATTTATGGGATACCCCACCCGGCCCCCATCCCTCCCTTTTATCATTTATAATTTATGTGATATAGACTCTCACTACCATTTCCTAGTCGGTATAGATTGTTCAATTAAAAAAAAAATAAAATTAATGAAGTATTAATTAATCAAAACCTTAATAATTTCAACAAATATCATACTATCAAATACGAAGTACTTATCTTATAACTTAATAACCATGAAATTCTGGTTCAGGATAGTTTAAGATTATATTTTTCCGTCCACGCTACAATGTATACGTACGTTCCATTATTCTACTGTACTATAGTACTACTCCTACATTGCTATTGCAAACACGGACAATTGGCATATAAATACCAAAATTAGTTCAAAATCGGATTTGCGGTTGGATGAATGTTCCTTTTCTCACCCCTCCCGCGCAACCACATCCTGACCCGCACTGCCGTCGTTCTCCACCCGCCTTCTCTCAGCCGCAGCCTCTCTTCGTCGTCAGCCCACCAATGCTTCTCCTTGCACGATTCCAATCCCCACACCACTGCTCAAATCCTCTCCAATTATACTTCCTCCGACAGGCATTCCGATGTCATCTCCCTCCTCAAATCCACGCCTCCCTCTCGTTACTTGGTGTTCTATTGGAACAGCCTCATCAAGCGGAGCGTCTCACTGGGGGAACAGAGGAATGCCCTCCACCTATTCGATGAAATGCGGAGGCGTCAATGGATACCTGATGACTATACCTATCCTTACGTATTCAAAGCTTGTGGTGAGCTTCCTTCATTGGTGATTGGGGAGACAGTCCACGCGCTTGCACTCGTGTCTGGTTATACGAACTCCAACGTGTTCGTGGACAATGCTGCGGTGGCCATGTACGGTCGGTGCGGCGCACACGACAGCGCACAGAAGTTGTTCGATGAAATGCTTGAATCGGGGGTCTATGATACAATCTCGTGGAATTCGATTATATCTGTTTATGTACAGATTGCGGAGTGCGGGAAGGCTTTGCGGATGTTTGAAGACATGGTTGCTAGAGGCGATATGATGTTGAGGGCCGATGCAGTTAGCTTGGTGAATGTACTTCCAGCTTGTGCTTCGGTTAAATCGTGGAGGAGAGGGATGGAGATTCATGGTTATGCGATAAGGAGAGGTTTAGTGGAGGATGTGTATGTGGGGAATGCTATTTTGGATATGTATGCAAAGTGTGGGTTAATGGATGAGGCTAGGAGTGTGTTTGAAAGGATGTTGGTGAAGGATGTGGTTTCATGGAATGCGTTGGTTTCTGGTTACTCCCAGATTGGGGGATTTGACGATGCGTTAGGACTGATTAAGAGAATGAGAGAGAAGGATATTGAATTAAATGTTGTGACATGGAGTTCAGTGATTGCAGGTTATGCTCAGAGGGGGCTAGGACATGAAGCGTTTGATGTTTTTAGGGAGATGATAGCCTCTGACTCACAGCCAAATGCAGTTACCCTTGTCTCAGTTTTATCTGGTTGTGCAGCAGTTGGTGAATTGGGCCGTGGGAAGGAAACTCATGGATATATCGTTAAACAATTTCTGAGTTCGGAATATAATGATCAAGGAGATGAGATGATGGTGATCAATGGGTTAATAAACATGTATTCGAAGTGCAAGAATTTTAAGATCGCTCGTACCATATTCGACTTGATTAAAATGGAAGATAGGTGTGTGGTGACTTGGACAGTCATGATCGGTGGATACGCTCAGCATGGGGAAGCTACTGATGCTTTAGGGCTATTTTCTGAAATGCTACAGGGTGAATGTAGAATGATGCCTAATGCCATCACAATATCGTGTGCACTTGTGGCTTGCGCCCGACTTGGTGCCCTCAGACTAGGAAGAGAAATCCATGCTTATGCACTGCGCAATCGTTATGGGGAGGCTATGTTATTCATCTCGAATTGCTTAATCGATATGTACTGCAAATCTGGGGATATAGAAGCTGCCCAAACTGTGTTTGACACCATGATCAAGAGAAATGATATCTCGTGGACTTCTATGATGACAGGGTATGGACTGCACGGTCGTGGAGAGGAAGCTCTCCAAATGTTCCAAAGAATGAGAGATGCTGGTTTCACGATTGATGGCGTGACTTTTATGGTTATACTCTATGCTTGTAGCCACTCTGGAATGGTAGACCTGGGAATCAACTACTTCTATAACATGGAAAAGGATTTTGGAGTTGTTCGGCAAGTTGAGCACTATGCTTGCATGGTCGATCTTTTGTGTCGTGCTGGTCGCTTGAACGAAGCCATGAAGCTCATTGAAGACATGCCCATGGAACCAAACGCGATCACTTGGGTGTCGCTTCTTAGTGGTTGTAGACTTCATGGAAATGTGGAACTCGGGGAACATGCAGTCAGCAAGTTGTTGGAGCTAAACTTTGAGAATGACGGCCTGTATACGCTTCTCTCCAACATATATGCCAAAGCTGGGCAGTGGAAAGATGTCTCCAGGATCCGATTGTTGATGAAACATTCAGGAATCAGGAAGAGACCCGGGTGCAGTTGGGTACAAGGGAGGAAGGGCACTGCTACATTCTTTGTTGGGGACAAATCTCATCCCATGGCTAAAGAGATGTATAGTCTCCTGGATGATCTGATATGTCGCCTAAAAGTCATGGGGTATGTACCCGAGACAAGCTTTGCTCTGCACGACGTGGATGATGAGGAGAAAGGGGATCTACTCCTCGAACACAGTGAGAAACTGGCTCTTGCTTATGGCATTCTGACAACGGGGGCAGGAGTGCCTATTAGGATCAGCAAGAACTTGCGAGTATGTGGTGATTGTCATGCGTTTTTTACTTATGTATCAAGGATCATTGACAGTGAAGTCATACTGAGAGACCCGAGCAGGTTCCACCATTTCAAGAATGGATCATGCTCCTGCAAAGGGTATTGGTAAAAGAGGTCCAATATTTTTCCTGTTTGATTTCTTTTAATTTATTGAATGCTGCTGCACAAAGAGGTGACGGATAACAACATATTACATATATACCCAGCAGTGCGAGTGCTGAGGAGAAATCTTAGATCAGGCTAGCTTGTATCTAAATCTTGAAACCATTCCCCCATGCTACTGCCACCTTTCTAAGATATATACTCTTTTTTCTTTGTGTCTTTTTTATGAAACTGAAGAATTTCCCTCATTTATTAAATGATTTATTAGAGAGAGGAAACTTTAGGTTTTAGGTTGTAAGATTTTGATACAGGATGGAAATAATGGAATGTAGTTATTCAACATTTTAATGGATTTATTCATTATATTGTTTAATTATTGCAATAATAACAATTTAATTCATCTATTTGTATACTGTAAGTAGTTTAGAATTAAGTTGTTTATTTTATTTTATTAAATAACCATAGTGAATTAAAAATAATTTTTTTTATAAATATAAAATTATTTTAATTATAAATTTTATTTTATTGTTTAAAATTATTTAATTATTTTATTGTTTAAAATTGAACCACACAATAATACAAATTTCAATTAAAATATGTATTTTTGGGGTTCATTTCCTAGTGCTATTCTTATCCTTCATTCTATTTTGCGTCTCCCACTGTCACTCCACCATAACTCTATATTGCAGCCAACTTTTTTTTTTTTTAATGTGGATTAACGTAAGTAGTCATATGCTCATAGCAATTTTATTCAGTTGATCAAAGGAAACAACTTTTAAGTCTAAACCACAGAATGCATGTATAAACAAACTATCAACGCAAAATGCTTTCTTCTTCTTCTTCTTCTTTTTTTTTTAAATTTTTTTTTTTAAAATACTGAGAGGAGCCTTTTTCACCCCCAATGAGACGATCAATGACAAGAGGATATTGATCTTGGCATCTGTAACGACATTGGGGTCGGTTGGTCAGCTTGAGCCTCAGTCGAGGTTATCAATTTTGATGGGGATGATACTGTCTGCAACTTGGAAGTGTCCAGCCAATCGAGCAAAAAACACCATCTGTTGTTCAATAGTGGACTTAATATTCTCAGCCTGCAGGGATTATATCATCGTTAACTATACACTTTTCATCACTAAAATTCAAGATTTGAACTAACAAGGGGCATATATCACCTTGCGGAAACCATGGTGCTCTCCTTCGTATTCTACAAGGGCAACTGGGGAACCTTTACTCTTCAATGCTTGGTATATTTTGCGGGCCTGATCAGGGAGGACAACCTGTAGTGCAAATATGCAACACATGAAAATCAATAATACTGGATAATAGTGTATGATTGGAATCCAAAATGGATCAAATGATGATAACGATATGCGAGTCAAGAAGCAGGGGACACTGCTGTGAATAATATATCCGTGTAATACCTTGTCTTCTAATCCTTGAAATAATATTATGGGGCAAGAGAATTTATCAACAAAATTGATAGGTGATCTCTCAAAGTAGTCACTATCATTCCCTGCAACCCATCACAAGAGAATGTAACCACACAGCACATTTAGTCAAATCCATATGACATGTACAATCAACGAGGATCAATTCCACGTTAGAATATGTTCTGATGATGATGCGGGTTTTACCAACAAGGTTGTCAAGGAGGTGAGATGCAAACTTGTCAGAATTTGATCTCAAAGATTTCAAGTCAGCCACCTGTATTTTTGGGTGCATAAATTAGCCTCAGGACAATCAAACTCACTCATAAGTACAGTTTCTACATAACAAAAGATGAAAAAAATATACCGACTTTTAAACCAATCAAGAATTGCTTTACATTGATGGAGGATAACACAGTGCATTCTGTTTTGAAACATCAAATGCATTCAACTTACATGGAAGCTTACACATCGGAAAAACAGATAATAATAATAATAATAACTAAAGTATGTATTCATAAAAATAACATAAACCCGGGAAGCACTTACCCCATACAGGGATGCTCCAGCTTTGAATGTGTCTCGGAACGCAACCGCAGCTAGAGTAGTGAAACCACCAGCAGAGCCACCCGTGATGAATAATCTTTCACCATCGACTTTTCCGCACTCAGCCTTGAAATCAAAATACAATCAGTGCAATGTCGAAGTTTACGCCTCTTACAGTAAACCATACAATTTCGGTTACCAGAAACTTAGCACAGCTGCAGCAATCATTGACATCAACTATTCCCCAGTTTTTTATTAGCCTGTCGCGATATTCACGCCCATAACCTTCCGAATCCAACTCAAGAACAAGTTAGTTATGCCGCAGTTTGGAGAACTAGAATGTGGCGAAATATGTTACAGCTGACATACCAGTGCTTCCACCATAATTAACATCCACAAAAGCCCATCCTCGACTGGTCCAGTATTGGATTTTTAGATTTAAAATACCACGAGTCTCAGCAATCGGGCCTCCTATATCAAACATTTTTAGATGTATGCATTTTAACCAAGGTGAGAAATGAATCGATTTGCAATTAGTTTGATTAAAAATTTGATGGGTCTCAACTGATTGGACAATTAATTAAATAAGAAATGATATATGAAAAGGCAAAACATACCGTGACTCTCTAGTATAAGAGGAGGCTTCTCATCTGGATTAGGTTGAAACAGAGGGTTTGTCGGAGGGTAAAAATATGCATATGCATTTTGACCAGGAACTTCAGTAGGGAACTCTATCAGCTTTGGTGTGCTTATATATGGTCTATATGACGGACTAATAGTAGAAGACGACCAGATCACTTTAAAATCAACTGCTTTAGATTTCTGATCATCTAAAATCACCTGAAATGTCAATAAGAGATTACTATGTAATGAGCCGGATGATATAACCTACAGAGAGGAGAAAAACAGATGCAAAAGTTTGATCTGGACATCAATTCCTACATTCTGTTTTCATTAGAGAATAGAAGGAACCAACACCTTAGCTAATGACAAAGGACGAATGGTAGATGCTCCGTGGACATACAGGCAGTTGGGCCCGGATTTCTGCATAAATTTGGCATGTCCATACATAATACTTAGACTCATGTCTTGAATATATATCATAAGAAAACTCTTTGATAATGTAGAAAGTGTCGCAGTTATTCACAATATTATATAGATCTGTAAAAGGAATGTAAAGAAGTGATATTTTGCTCTCCACAGCATCAAGAATTCCGAGATAAGATTTCCCATACATCCTGCAGATATTTTTCACCAAGTCAAGAAATAGTCACACATAAAGCAAAATCCAGGCAATGCTTTGTTTAGCCTTGCTCGGTTTATCAATTGTTTCCTTGAAAACCAAAGTTATCATTCCCAAGCATTAAATCACCTATAGTTGCAAGCGATTAGGTTCTTCTGAGTGGGATTCTGAATAAAGTCGTATGAATTCAAGCCAAAATTCCAAAAAGGCCGTGTGAACTCAGCATTTAAGGCGTAAACAGGAAACACTTCGTTCGTGGACTCCACCTGAGAATAACGGAGAAGAGAAGCATGGAATTGAAAAGGTATGGTAACTCTTAAAAGGTGTGCGCGTGTGTAAGCAAAATGATGACCATGACAAAACACAATGTTGAACACAGTTAAGACTTAAGACTATAATGATATATGATGAGTTTGTGTTGAACTTTTATGAAGACAATCTTACCACAAAAAGGCAAGTTACTACAGAGAGACAATATTTTGCAGGAAAAACTAATAGAAATAAGATCGTTACATATGTCTAGGAGATCAAAGTGAAATGTATGGTAAACAACTCAAGCATAGAGAATTGTCAAAGCAAAATGCTATTATACAGTTTTGGAAACCATTTTTCTCCTCCTATCGAATCACATACGAATCCATGAAGTTATCTGTTCTATCAATTTTCAGATGGCATATCAGTTTATCAATTTTCAGATGGCACATTCTGATCATATATATTCAGCTGATATGTTTCCATGGTATTACTACTGAATTCAGTCAAATGGCCAAATATCACAAATCCTTGTCGAGAATCATGGTTGTCCACAACTGACAATAAAAGTACGGAATACAAAATTAACTTGCAATTTACAACTGACAAGGAAATTACCCATCTGTAGATATTCCAAAACCCGCTTTTCCTATCTGTGACAAAGAAAAGCTCTCCTGAAATATTGAAGACAATAATATAATGTCAATGAAAACTTTGACCCACTGCAACTAATTCTGTAGACTTCATGGCACCAATATAATTATTATAGGAGGTTGTCAGAGTAAGATGCTTCGCAAATGAACGCAATAAACCATACATCATTGTTCAAGGTCCACACAGATCCTGTTAGGAAATAAAAAATTTTAAGTATGGTAAAAATTGAACGCATAAATCCTCAACAGATGAACAATTTTGGAGCACTATCTTTTGCCATTCCAAGAATGTACCTGGTTATATCCCATATCCCATAGTTCAACTATGATCATACTTAAATACGTTTCACAAGGCGTTAGAAGTATTAACCATCAGAATTATTGCTCAGAGTTCTTAGTGAACCATGGTAAAATTCCACAGAAAAACAATACAAAGCTTCCAGTACAAAAGCACGAAAAACTGTTTCAAACATCAATCACAAGGTTAATGATAGTACCTTCAGGTGACCACTTAGGTTCACTTGGCGATTCAACGATTGATTGATCACCACCAGCAACACAAATTTTTTTCTTGATGTCTCTGGAAGGTGGATTGTTAAACCAAGGGAAGAGAACAGTAAGGATATATATTGTGTGTGCCTTAAACATCACTCGGTGGTTTGGTTATAAATGAATATATGGGCTGCACATAATTTAAATACACCAAAGAGAATTCAATGGATTCACTGTACAGATGATCACATATATCATGTTTACCAGAAAGCAACATGTATATACACTGATAAATGTTTGTTGCTTCATATCATCATATGTATACTTAAACCTAGTAGTTGACGACACAGCAAGGTTTAACAAGGTTAGGCTATTCACAAAGTTAATTATAAAAATCTGAAGTTCAGGAAACACAATATTACAACCAATAATAGGTCTCTCTAATAACTCAGATAAAACTTCCAAAACAGTGAATCAAAGAACAGTATTTCAAAAGAAAAAAAAAATAATGAAGAATTCTCTACCAACCCATTCTCAGACAAATAGCCAACCCAAAGTTCACATCTGTCCCAAGGCCAATGCATATTCGGATGCCATTCAATCCATGCCATCCGTTCACCTCGGGCATCAATTCGAGGACAGGCATAGAAGTCACTGCCACTCACTAATACTTCAGGTTCTGAATTACAAATGATGAAATTTAACTCAATAGGTAAGAAGATAAAAAAGACTATTACAGCTTCTACCAATTTCAAGAAACAATCACGCAGACACAAACACAGATGAAAAATTTCACCTTTTGGGGGGTTGCTTAAATCAATTGAAACAATTGCTTTGGCAGGACTTGTAATATTTTCACGGTGATCTGTTAGAAGATAAATATAGCACAATTGGAAACTTAAAAGGATGAAGATTTCACTAAGATGGTTTGTAAGAGAATGAGAGACTAATTGAGATTCCACCTTCTCTTATTGTAAGGTATCGATTTAATCGAGAATCAAACACTCCATCTGCATAGCAGACAACTGGTGCACCATAGTCTGGTGTGAGTGGCACAGGAAATGAATCTGCAAAACAATAATATGATTTTCACTTCAGAAACTAAAATCGACTCCAAAAATCAATACTCTGTCAAGGAGGATATTGTTATTAGGCTTCTAACATATAATATTCATTCTTAAAACATAACTGATCAAGTATATTTTCTATAAAACATTTTTGTTATGTTAAAGACGATGATATTTCATCTCGAAACTGAATCCCACCACCCAGATCAGAATACAAGTACTCATGGCTTAGATAACATGTTAAAGGTGGAATAGGAGCTGCCAACTAAACACCAATTGGTAATGAGTGGATTGGCCCTATCCCATCAGGTGTAATCCCAAAATTCACCCAATGTGGATCTCAAAATGCTATGCAAAGAAACTCATCTAATGGACAAAATTTCATCCGAAAGCCCAAAGTGTGCTGCTTAAATTCTCACATGCCAAAATTGTAGAAAAAATAGCAAAAAATGTTTTACCATTTGATGAAATTGACTGCCTATAAAGTCGTAGATCCTTGTCATTTGAGAAGACAACGAAGTCTCCATAAATCGTGAAAGCTCCACCTCCATAATCTTGTGCCACAATCCTCACTCCGAAATCTTTGGGTGTAACATCAGTGGGCTTGGACCCTTCGCCCTCTGCTAGTCGAACCAGCACAGCTCTTCTGAAACACACCAGAAGCTTCAATGAGTAGAAAACAAACACAACGCAATTTGCTATAAGGTGAGCATATACTACTCCAAGATTAAATAATTTCAATAAAGCAGGACACAACTCTTCTGAGTTATAAAGCGCCAGTAGTTTCAATGAGTTCAGAACATACACTACATGTTATTGGTATCCTGACAACTTGGCAAACAGAAGGTACACCGTACACCCATAAACATCAATGAGGTTTTTTTATCAGAAAACTACCAGAAATGATTTAATTGAAAGAATCCTTGCTTTACTTAATAAGTATAATCAAATTTCTGCACCAAGTTCTAAATATACACATGCACACCACATATAACATCACGATCAAGAATATCATTTGAATTCATTACTCTTCCATAGAACATAGATAGCTGGTCCTTAATCGTTTTAAATAAGACACATCATAGAGCGATTTCAAGGATCCAGAAAGTATTTAAATCACTTGTCACAGTAGGAGTAATCAAATAATAATAAAATATCACAGGTCTTACACATCTAAACTTCAACTAACAGCTGCCTCATCAAGGGGCAAAAACAAAATTCCCGAAACCCAAAAGAAAAGAAACACATATGGGAACAGAAGAACTGAATACTTATCACATTTTTCATTTTTTATCAACCAAACTAACACAGAATACATCGAACGCATACCCATGCAAATTTACATACAAACTCAAATCATACAAACTCCAAAGTAACTCAAACCACAATAAACCGACGATCAAAAAATATATACTTCAATTTGTTAAACACGAAAATATCAATACTTAAGAAGTAAGGACTCAATTGTATCCGAAGTTATGGTGGTATGAGACAAGTAGAGCAGTAAAAGAAATACCCAGATTCGTTGGGACGGGATTCTAGCCAGAAAATGGAGCCCAAAGAGTCAGGCGCGAAGTCGCCGAGGCGGTTATCTAAGGCGGAAACGACGTCTGCAGTGATCGGAGAGATCCAAGAGCCGCAAGGAGCAGCAGTCTTGGTTGCTGAAGCTGGAGAAGACATAGCTAATAGCCACGGCCAACAGGTCTCCAGCAATGGGAATAATAAAATAGGAAATTCAGGGAAGGGAAATCGGGACAGGGCGGGCAGTAGCACTGGAGCAGTGGCAGACAGCACAGTGACAGTTGCGAGTGAGAGTGAAGTGTGAGGATGCCATTAATGGCATCATTGAATGAATGCACGTTGGTGACTGGTGAGCGCTGAGGATTTAGTGGTCCACCGGTCCGCTCAATAATCAATACTAGTATTGAAATTTCTAGGTCAAACCAATGATAATGACATTCTGGAATCTCTATAATTGGCTGAGCTCCAAATCATCTAAAATTTCACGGCATGTATAATATTCATTCATTATCTTTTCTTCTGCAGGCTCCCATACCAGATGTTTAATGACAAGCGGGGATTGTTTAACACACCCACGCAATCGTTTTAATAGATTCCATGGCTTGTTTAACTTTCTATTACTCCTTCATTCCATGGTTTTGTATTATATGCTTGCAGCTGCCTTTATCTTTACTTATATGCAATCTGGCATCACGATTGTTGTTACTACTTGTTTCCAGTGTTTGACTTGGATTTTTCTTCCTCCATGGATTTCAACACGGCCATGCACAAAAGACGATCCTGCGAGGGAACAAGATTTGAACTCTCAACTTCAAATTTGACTAGCATTTACCATCAAACGGCAATCACCGGATCAAACAAGCACAAGCATTATGGTTTTTTTGGCATAGCATTAGATTTGCCTTTACCACCCACTGACATCAGTGGGCGAGGCATCCAATGTCAAAACAGTCTGTTTAAATACTTCAAATATGTGAAACAAATTGTTCTACAAACAAATCTGACGTTTCGGTCTTATCGGGCTCCATGTCTATCTAAAGTCGGAAACTGGGATGACATTGAACCTAACGTCTTCTACTCTTCTTCATACGGAATTCCACAATCAAAGGGTGTCTGAATGTTAAAGATATGCGACGCCACGTACCCTTCAGCATTGGGGATGATGATAGATGCCAGATTGCCAGCAGCGCCAGCAACTATGATGCCATTCAGTAGCAACGTTGGAGTGATGTTGATCAGTTCCAGCCTCAGACCCTCTCAGTCCACATTGTCAATTTTAATGGGGATGATATCATCTGCTACTTGAAAGTGCCCAACTAATCGAGCAAAGAATACCATTTGTTGTTCGAGGGTGAACTTTATATTCTCAGCCTGCACGGGCAATATATATAATCACTAACCAGCTATTTCGCACCATATAATTCGAGATTTAAATTTAACAAAGGCATTACTTTGCGGAAACCATGTTGTTCTCCTTCGTATTCCACTAAAGCAACAGGCGAACCTTTACTCTTCAATGCATGGTATATTTTGCGTGCCTGAGCAGGTGGAACAACCTGTATTACAAATATGTGCGACACATGAAGATCATTAATATCAGAAAAAGATTGGAATCCAAAACGGATCAATTGATTGTTATACGCGAGTCAAAAAACCAAGAGAACTGCCTAATAATATGTCAACGAAGGCATATATAAAGATCTCGACCCTGCACATTACCTTGTCTTCTAATCCTTGAAATAATATTATGGGGCATGAGAATTTATCGACAAAATTGATAGGTGATCTCTCAAAGAAGTCACTATCATCCCCTGCAACCAAACACATTATCCATACAGCACATTTAATAAAATCCAAATGACAAGTACTGGAATCAGTTCCAGATAAGAACATGATCTTTTGATTGAGTTCTTACCAACAAGGTTGTCAAGGTAGCAAGATTCAAACTTGTGAGAATCTGCTCTCAAAGATGCCAAGTCAGCCACCTGTTTTGAGGCGCACATAAATATAAACTCAACTCATATTTATAAAACATAAACCTACATGCAGAAGAAACTCATAAGCTCCAGCACAGCGACAGATTGGTAGAAAATGCAACTCTGACATATGTGCTAAATAATAAATCATGTATGGCTATATTAATTGTTATATTTGTTTTTGAATTACAAATGAAAGATGATCTAGCGGTTAACATGATGTGTTAGGATGCTAACGGCCTCCAATCTTCTTGATTTTACATACTCTTGTATAATAGTAGTAATAAATTAAGGGGTGGATTTCTTTGGAAATTCACGTTCATGACGGACCAAGGCGGATGCTATGATGTGCACAACTTCAATTAAAAGGGTAAGATGAGGAAAAAAAACAAAAAAAACAAAAGCGGAAATGACTTTATAAACTCATGGGAAATTGCATAAAATTGATGTTAACGCACTGTAATATGTCTTGAGATATCGAATGCAGTCGACAAACCATGGAGCTCTTACCACATCCAAAACAGATAATAATAACGACAGACCAGGAAAGCACTTACACCATATAAGGATGCTCCAGCTTTGAATGTATCTCGGAATGCAAGTGCAGCTAGAGTAGTGTATCCGCCAGCAGAACCCCCAGTGATGCATAACAGTTCACCATCAACTTTTCCACTGGCAACCTGAAATCAAAATAACATCAGCGCAATGTGAAATTTTACGCCTCTTAATTAAAAAAACCATACAACTTTGGTTCACCAGAAACTTGGCACAGCTGCAGCAGTCATTTACATCTACAATTCCCCAGTTTTTTATTAGTCTGTCTCGATATTCACGGCCATAACCTTTCAAATCCAACACAATAACAGGCATTAGTTATGCCAGTTTGGAAAACCAGAATGTTGTGAAATATCTAACAAAGACATACCAGTGCTTCCACCATAATTAACATCCACAAAAGCCCATCCTCGACTCGTCCAGTATTGGATGTTTAGATTTAAAATGCCACGAGTTTCTGCAGTCGGACCTCCTATATAAAACATTTTATTAGATGTTAACATTTTAATTGATTTGAGAAATAAAATATACTTCCTCTCTTTTTTTTTTTTTTTTTTTTTTGTTTGCTACGGACTCACCCAGCACGCAGTCCAATGCACATTTTAAATAATTAATAACTCAAGTTCGGTACAAGTAAAAATTCTAAAAGTTCGATATTCAAACTACAAGACGAGACGAATCTAACAAGATCTCATTTGGCTATATTTTAATTTGTATAACTATGATAAAACTTCAAGTCAAAGTGTTTGTGTGAATAGTGTCATATTCACCAACGTAGTTATCTTTAAAAAACGTAGTAATTAATTAACTTTGATTTTGTAAAGCATGGGTCTCAACTGAGTGAAATTGAATAAGAACTGCTATGAGAAAAGTAAGCCAAAATTTACCATGACTCTTTAACAGCAGGGGAGGCTTCTCATCCGGATTAGCTTGAAACAGAGGGTTTGTTGGAGGATAAAAGTACGCGTATGCATTTTGCCCGGGCACTTCTGTAGGGAACTCGATCAATTCTGGTGAGCTTATATAGGGACTGAATGATGGACTCAAGGTAGAAGATGACCACAATATTTTAAAGCCAACCACTCTAGATTTCTGATCATCTAAAATCACCTGGAAAGTCAACAAGAAAATCCTACATAATGGTCCGTATAATTTGATAAAACGCAAAAGGAAGAGAAACACAGGAGCAAATGTTCCAAAAATTCACTGTCATGAGTTCGAACTTCAGGACACCAAATGCAATATATGTTTTCATTAGTGAATGAAAGGAACCACAACCTTAACTACGGACAAAGGATGGACACCAGATGCTCCCTCAATATACAGGCAGTTTTCCGTGGATATCTGCATCAATTAGGCATTTCCATACATAATACTAAGAATCATGTCTTTAATATTCATTAGGAAGAAAAGAAAAAAAAATTGTAACCTAGAAAGCATGCAAGCCACTTACAATATTATTTAGATCTGTGAAAGGCGTGTCGAGTAGTGATATTTTGCTCTCCACAGCATCAAGAATTCCGAGATATGATTTCCCATTCATCCTGCAGACATTTTTCATGAAGTCAAGAATTTGTTGCACCTAATAGAAGATCCAGGAAATGTTTGTTCATCACTTCGGCCACCAGCGCATCAGCTGTTTTATTAAAAATAATGTCATGGATGTAAGCATTAATTACTTTATATCACCTATAGTTGCAAGCGATAAGGTTCTTCTGTGTGGGACTCTGAAGAAAGTCATATGAGTTCAAACCAAAAACCCATAAAGGCTTTGTGAACTCAGCATCCAAGGAGTAAACGGGTAATACTTCATTCGTGCACTCCACCTAAAAGTAGAGAAGCATAGATCAATAGTTGGATAACTGTTAAAAGGTGGATATGTTGTAACCCAACACTCAACATTGACCAAATATAAATCTGCTATTGACAATTGATATCCCACATCACATAAATAATAGATTGGCCTACTGAACTTTCAGTATTAGGGCGTAACTAGAGTCATATGGCCCTAAGCCTTAATCCACCAATAGCTATATAATTCAACAACTGCAACAATTTTATAAGTTTGAGTTAAACTTTCATAAATATTATCCCAGAACAAAGAGAATAATATCTCCCGAGACAGTATTTTGAAGGAAAAAGGAGATAATAGTAAGATCATCAAATCTATGAACTTATGAAGTGGAAGATCATAGCTAATTGTATATCCACTACTAACCATTTGAAGCTTTCAAGGTAAACAACCTAAGCATAGCAGAATTGCCAAAACTAATACAATTACTATACAGTTTTGCCAACCATCCTATCTTCCCCATATCTGACTCAAATCTGAATCCATGATGTTATATGCCCATCAAAGTTTGGGGCGACATAATTTGATCATATACATTCACTTGTCATGATGTCATGGTATTGCTATGTACGACCGGATACCAATAAATTAGTCACGTATCACAAATGATAAATCCATGTCGAGACACATGTTTGTCCACAAGGACAATCAAAATGCATAATACCAAAAGAAAATCTTTAGTACATTAAATTACAATTTTCAAATGACAAAGATAAATACCCATCTGTAGATATTCCAAAACCCACTCTTTCTATCAGTGATGAAGAAAAGTTCCCCTGAAATATTCAAAATAATGCCAATGAGAAATTTGACCCACAACAAGTAATTCTATAAATTCCAGGGCACCAGTAGATACTTCCTCCGTTCTCTTTTAAGTGCTCCATTTGCATAGTAGTAACTATTCATTGAGTAACTTTGATTCAATTTTTTAACATAGTTTTATAAGATAAAACATAGTCAAGTGATATCTTATTAGATGTGTCTAATGACGTAGTTTTAGAATATCAAATTTTTATAATTTTTACTTATATACAATTTGAGTTATAAACATTTAAAAATGTGTATTGGACTGCGTTAAATGCAGAAATGGAGCATATATATGAGAACAGAGGAAGTATAAGAGATGAATTGCACATAACACAAGAAGCCAAAACAAGATTGCTCAAGGTCCATGCAGATCTTGTTATGGAATAAAATTGTTTCATACCTCAACCATAAGGTTAATGATAGTACCTTCAGGTGACCACTTAGGTTCACTTGGCGATTCAACGATAGATGGATCAGAACCAGCAACACAAACTCTTTTCTTGATGTCTCTGGAAGGTGAATTGTTAGTCCAAGAAAAGGGAACGGTAAGGATATATACATGTGTGTGTGTGTGTGTGTGTTATCATCACAATGTGGGTTGGTAAATGGTCATAAATGAAGATTTGGGCTGCACAAAATAGAAATTCACCAAGTGCAATTAAATGGACCCATGGTACAGATTATCACATATATCGTGTTTAGCAGAATAGGGACCAAAACTACAATGGCAATGAAGCCATACAGAAAACAGTAGCTTAAATAAGTTAACCACGAAAATTATTTTGGATCAAAGAAAGCA
The DNA here is from genome assembly GCA_030278955.1 of Hygrophila difformis. Classification (NCBI taxonomy): domain Eukaryota; kingdom Viridiplantae; phylum Streptophyta; class Magnoliopsida; order Lamiales; family Acanthaceae; genus Hygrophila; species Hygrophila difformis. The sequence goes on from JAOANR010000005.1 coordinate 56,442,579, forward strand.
AAAGTAAGTAAATTGAGAAGTTTGCTTAAATACTAGTCGTTGAGGACACAACAAGCTTCAATGACATTAGGCTTTTCAACAACCTAATCATAAATACCGAAACAACTAGTAGTATAAACAAGGAATGAAAATAATTTGAAGTGCGGTGCAGGAAAAATGATATTATAATAGTGCAGATAATCTAAAACTTTACAAAACAGCAAATCAAGAACAACATTCCACAATAAAAAGGATTTTGATCAAGAATCTTATACTAACCCATTCTCAGACAGATAGCCAACCCAGAGTTCAGATCTGTCCCAAGGCATATTTGGATGATGCCATTCAATCCACGCCATTCGTTTGCCTTTGGGATCAATTCGAGGAAAGGCATAGAAGTCACTGCCCCCAACCAATACTTCAGGTTCTGCATAACAGATGATGAAATCTAACTATAAAGGGAAGAAGATAAATAGGTAATCACAAATAAGGCAATACAATTTCCACCACTTTGAAGTAAACTCATGCTGGCATAAGCACGGATGAAAAATTTACCTTTTTGGGGGTTGCTTAAATCCACAGAAACAATTGTTGTGGTGGGATTTGTACTACTTTCACGACGATCTGTTAGAAGACAGACATAGTAAAATAGGAAACTCTATAGGATGAAGATCTCAGCATCTCACTAAGATGGTTGTAAAAGAACGAGAAATTAATCGAGAATCCACCTTCTCTTATTGTCAGGTACCGATTACATCGAGAGTCAAACACTCCATCTGCATAGCAGACAACTGGCTCACCATAGTCTGGTGTAAGTGGCACAGGAAAGGAATCTGCCAAATGATAATACTATTTTCACTTCAGAAACTAATATCAAAACTCTGTGTGCAGGAAATTGCAATTAAGCTTCTAAAACAGATATAATTCTTATTCCCGAAACAAAATTGATCAAGATCTATTTGCACAAAACATTTATATAACAAAGAGACTCATCAATGAGAAAATTTAGGACAAAGACTCAAATGTGTGCTACTTAAAACTCAAATTCAAAGGTGCCAAATTAATGTTGAAAACAGAGCATAAATATTTCACCAGTAGATGAAATAGACTGCTTATAGAGTCTTTGATCCTTGTAATTCGAAAAGATTACAAAGTCTTCAAAAATACTGAAAGCCCCCCCTCCATATTCCTGCGCCACAGTCCTCACGGAAAAATCTTTGGGTGTAATATCAGTGGGCTTGGACTCTTCACTCTCGGCTTGTCGAACCAGCACAGCTCTTCTGAAACATTCAAAAAACATCAATGTGAACACAATAAACACTACACTATTCGTCTTAAAGGGAGGCACATACTAACCGAAGATTCAATAAACCAGAAGTACACAGTTCATTGGGTTCTGAAGTGCGAAGTTTCTCTGAGTTCGAAACATATACTCAATGGTAGTGTGGTATAAATTTAAAGTCAGTTTCTTCAACTAGCACATTTCACAAGTTGCAAGCATACCCATAATCATCTATATTGTGAGATTGTTTAGCAGAAAATTATCAGCATCCACAAGGGCCTTATATTATTCCATCTCAAAAATTAAAAGGGATCCCTGATTCTGTTAATATAATATCAATGATCTCAGCAAAAAAAATCTAGCATCAATTCAGAATACACACACATAGCATCACAATCAAGAATATCATCTTCTTTTTGTTACACAGAACTGCATATTGCATAGTGGGCCTTTGCAGATAAAACGTAGAGTAAAGCAAATTCACGGGCTCCAAAAAGATTTACTTTCGTGTTTGTCACAACAATAGTACACCAAAAACAAATAGCAGCAAACAAATATCACAGCTGTTGTATATCTAATATTCCAACTTCTACGCACCCTAGAGCTCCAATTTGTTAAACACAATCCAATAAAAGAAAACCGGTAATGAAATACCCAGATTCAGTGGGACGGGATTCAAGCCAGAAGAGGCGGCCGAAAGAGTCAGTCGCAAAGCCGCCGAGGCGCTTATCTGAACCGGAAACAACATCTGCAGTGATTGGAGACTTCCAAGAACCATAAGGGGCAGCAGTCTTGGTTCCCGAAGCTTGTGAAGGTGGAGAAGACATAGCTACAGTGGCGATTGGTCTTGTTCGGCGGGAATAATCGGGCAAATTGCGAAACCTCGTAATTTGCAAATAAGAAAGTCGGGGATAGGGACGGGAGTGGATGTTGCGAGTGAGCGTGAAGAAGGCTACACTTGGCAATGCCATTTGATACGAGTAATAATTAACTGATACCAATGCAAATGGGCAAATGGGCAAAATGTCTTTTCCTTGTATCATGGATATCTATGGGCATGGATATGCGGATGCAATCAGAGACATGCATTTGTCATGAAACGACCAAATAGCGGGTCACAAAAGTGTGATCTTTTTGGCATAGGATATGATTTTCCTTTACAATTGACTGATCCCGGTGGGCTAGGCAGCAAGCACCAAATGTCAAACAGGCTGGTTATCCATATAATTCAAACATGTGATGTGAAAGTGAAACAGATTGTGTTCTACAAATGAATCGATGTTTCATCGTTATAGGGCACCATGTCCATATGTTGAACCTACTGTCTTCGCATGGACGTTCATAATCGAAGGGTATCTGAAATGTTAAAGACGGATTCAAAACCATTTTAGTGTGGCATGAAATGGCAAATATGGGTTCCAAAGCAGTTAAGCAGATAAAATATGCACACCCTTCAACATTGGGATGATATTGATAGATGCCAGATTGCCAGCAGCAAGCAACTATGACTCCATTCAGTAGCAACTTTGGAGTGAGGTTGATCAGTTCCAGCTCCAGAGTTCAGACCTTCAGTCAGTGTTGTCAATTTTAATGGGGATGATATCATCTGCAACTTGAAAATGTCCGACCAATCGAGCAAAGAATACCGTCTGTTGTTCAAGGGTGAACTTGATATTCTCAGCCTGCACAGCCAAGGGCAATATAATCACTAGCCAGAAATTTCACATCCATATAATTCTGAGATTTAAATTTAACGCAGGCAATACTTCGCGGAAACCATGTGCTTCTCCTTCGTATTCCACTAGAGCAACTGGTGAACCTGTACTCTTTAATGCTTGGTATATTTTGCGCACCTGGGCAGGGGGAACAACCCGTATAACAAATATAAAAGCATGAAAATCATTATCAGACAAGATTGGAATCCAAAATGGATGAATTGATTGTATGAGAGTCAAAGAAAAAAGAGAGAACTGCCGAATAACATGCCAACGAAAGCATATATAAAGATGTCAATCCTGCACAGTCTTCTAATCCTTAAAATAATATGGGGCAAGAGAATTTATCGACAAAATTGACTGGTGATCTCTCAAACTAGTCACTAGCATTCCCTGCAACAGATTACATTATACTCAAAGCACACTTAATAAAGTCCAAATGACAAGTACTGGAATCAACCCCACATAAAAACATGATCTTTTGATTCAGTTCTTACCAACAAGGATGTCGAGGCAGAAAGATACAAACTTGTGAGTATGAGCCCTGAAAGTTGCCAAGTCAGCACCTGTTTTTGGGCGTAAATATTAACTCAGAACTCAGATTTATAAAATATAAGCTATACGCAGAAACTCACAAGCAATGCTCCAGCACAGTGAAAGTCTGAAAGACTAGTAGAGTAGGCACACTCAAATTTATAAATTGGACATTTTTTGTCATATCATCAACCTTCCATTCCTGTGTTGGTCTCACCTAATGTGCATATCATGAATTTGATAGTCAGTCTTCATCAGTTGTCATTCTACCTTGTGAAAGTGAAAATAATATGAAATATTTTTTAGTCTAATATACGAGGGCTCCAAACCAAATCATTGACAATCTAATCTCTTCTCACCTTTTGGTCGCATTCGCTTTGTGTTTGTTAATGACTTGGACGCACTTGCTCCTGCCAAACATGACAAGAGGCCAGTGAATTACTCGCTTAAAATACTCCACACCTATCTATACATCCATGTTCAATACATAAACTCCCACAAAAACAATGTAGAGAAATTAGAAGGAACAACTTGGAGAGACTCCAAAAAAATCAAAAATAGTAACAATACTAATTTATGAACACACTTCATATTTTTAGCAGAGAGGATTCAACACATTGGTAGTTCCACAAGGCTTCCAAATTCTCAAAGTAGACGAAGCATACGTATCAATTGTCAAAAATAGTAAAACATCACTTAAATTCATCCACATATCAAGACATTCATTCGTCTCAATTGTTAAAACCAGTAAACACCAATTAAATTCATCCACATATCAAGAACATTGTCTGGGACACTAGTAAAATTCAGTGAGGATCTCTTTTTCATTGTGCTGAGAAACAATGTGCTTGCATTTATTGGGATTTATATTATTATTGTAATGATTTTCTTTCACATCACAAGGAATTGCTCATCTAGAGGATCCATCCAGAGGAAAATGTCAAACTCAATAAAGGGCCAATGAAGATAGCTCTACAGCTCCAGATATCAATTTAGAATCATTTTTATCACACAAACAGAAAAAAAAAATGGCCATAAAAACATAAAACTTTCCAAAAGAACAAAAGAAAATAACGCCAATCAAAACGTCACAAAATTCTGCTGCACACAATCCATGAGACAAAGTGATAGTGAGACAAAAAGTGGAACATGGAGAACTAACCAGCAACGGTGTTGTATAACATGAGCACAAAAAAAAAATAAAAAATAAATAAAAAAAATCAAGTGTATGCAACACTAGTTTTGAATGAAATATGTGAATGCATTAGTTTAATAAAATTCTTACCAAAGTAAAAGTACATGAACCAAGTATCAAATTAGGATTCTTGGTATAGGCATATCCCCTTTGAAAGCCATTCAGCTATTCACCACGAGGCACCTAAAACAAACATAGTAGTTGATTAATTAGACAAATCAATTCTTATAAAGTTAATGACATCTCATTTAGAGCAAGTACAAATGAAGTGCATATCTAACAAACATCAAGAAGTGAAACATGCTCCCTACTTGCCAATACCAATGGCTAAATGCCTGCTTGAGGTACTTGAGGATTGATTATGGTACAAAATTCTTTGATGCCACAGGAGTTTGAATTCAACTCCCTTCCCTCCGGCTCTGGAATGACAATCATTGTCTGTAATCCTACAAAATGATGTGACATTGGATTCCAAAATCTGAAGATTAAGCAAGCCTGAAGATTAAGTAAGCTTAACATAAGGTAACCCAAAAGGTATATCATGTTTACACTATCATCATTTTCTCGAGGAAAATTTTGCAATTCTCACTTAGATAATATGAAATGTTAAATCAAATGAGAGAGACAGAGAGAGAATTAAACAAAGTGGTTTTAAAAGTAATAAGTTGCCAAAAATGATGTATTCCTCCAGAAAAAGTTGGGTGCTCAATAAACCAAGATCACAAAGCCAATCGAGTCAACCTTTTCTCTTTGCTATATATGAACATTCCAGATTAGATAGAAAAGTTCATTACAAAGAAAAGTCATTGGAGACGCAAATCAATAACTTTTTTCTGTGCAAAATGCATCCACAGATGTGATCTCCAACATAAAGCACCTAAAATTCACATGTTAGTCCTTTCATGTTTCCTTCCTCGACCACCCTATCACATTTCAGGAACTTAATAGTAGGTTTGTGTCTTGAAATGGTACAAAACTTGAAAGTGGCAAAACAAAGGCATCAAATTCAAAAAGGGGAGTCCTAATGACTACCATATGCTTGGTGGACCAAAGTTCAACAGATTAAAGGGAGGCTCAATACTTGAACAATTACCTTTCACATGTCATTCACATATTACAGACTATAGTGCCTCTGATATTATAAAGCTAGTAGGTTGATCCCCAACTCTTATCAGAAGTGGCACATACAGCCTACTAGCTTTACAAAACATTTGCATGTTAACAAAGCAACAATGGTGCAATAACACTACAGTAAGCAATGTTGAATGAAAGAAAAAATGACAAAAAGAGAAAGGGCATCCCCACAGAAGAGGATGAAAAACCTGGGAGCTAGACTCAATAGATAATAATTTATGCAGATGGCTCCACATTGCCTTCCTGATAACATAATTCCAAAGGCAATTAGAAAGTAAGTTGCATAGGTTGAAAGTCATAGTCAAGACACAAACTATGATTACCTGGGAGCTAGAGTCAATAACACTACATTAAGTTGAATAGACTTGGGAGTTATACTCAATACACAGTAACTTATGCAGTTGACCCCACATTGCCATTTGCCTCCCTGATAACATAATTCCAAAAGGCAGCCACATAGTAAGTTGAATTCACTGAAAGTCATAGTCAAGATAACAAATATTCTACTTTCAATAAGAGAACAAATGTTGCTGACAACTATGAGTATACCCGAAAAACTTGGAACCTTTTTTCTACTTTTTTCAATGGCATCCTTACAGAACTATCCACCTGGTAAATTACAATAAAGAAAATTGTTAGTGGAACTTGTAGAAGAATACACAGTAACTTATGCAGTTGACCCCACATTGCCATTTGCCTCCCTGATAACATAATTCCAAAAGGCAGCCACATAGTAAGTTGAATTCACTGAAAGTCATAGTCAAGATAACAAATATTCTACTTTCAATAAGAGAACAAATGTTGCTGACAACTATGAGTATACCCGAAAAACTTGGAACCTTTTTTCTACTTTTTTCAATGGCATCCTTACAGAACTATCCACCTGGTAAATTACAATAAAGAAAATTGTTAGTGGAACTTGTAGAAGAGTGTTCAATGTTTGAGAAGACCATTGACGGTAATAAAAAGCATACCAGTTCAGGATCAACTTCAAAAAGGCCATTATAATTTTCATCATGGAATAAAAATTGAGGCATGACTTTATCAGGAGTTGAATTCAGCAATGCCAGATAATGATCAAAATATTAAAGAATGAAACAAGACAAACGTATTAGAGAAGATGTTACATGCACTAAATAGTGGCAGACTCCACTGTCCCCAAAAGTCATTGCTTTTCCTCATCCTTTGAATCTCCACAAAACAGATAAAGTGAGTTAGTGAGATATGAGGAACAAAATGGAGTCTCCATATTGATCAGTTTTTGTGCATTGGTATCTTTTAGGTGCTTGTGAAGTATTTTCCTTTTCGGATCTCACAGCAATGGTTTTATTTGGTTTTTGCTCTGTAATTTGTAGTTTTGCATTCGGGAATCCTAACGACTACAATATGCTTGGTTGAACTCCTATGAGTCCCCATAAACTGTGGAATGCCTCCACTCACTGGTGAAAGAAGTTGAACACCACCAGAAACATATTGCACCATGCCATTATATTAGACTAAAAAGAATGGATCCTGAACAAAAGAGCTGCACATAGAAAGTAAGTGAAATAACAAATAAGAAAATCAAATAACTTGCAATATCATTCCTTAGATTTTTCAACAAAAATGAGAAACACATGGAATGAAAAATAAAAGAACATACATGTTATAAAAAGAAGTTGAACTCCCAGTAGTAGCCACAAACTGTGGAACATCCATGGACCACTTCCAGCCACAGGTGAAGAAGTTGAACACCCCCAGACATATTTCACCATGCCATTTTTAGACTTAAAAAATGGATCCTCCCCCAAAATAATCGCACATGGAAAGTAAATGAAATAACAAAAAGAAATTCAAGAAGAGGACAAAACATGAGATGTTACAGTGCTTATTAGCACCAGAGGTTTACTCTGCCCACCCTCTGTCTTTTGATCTGAAATGGAGGAATTGCCATAAATAGGTACCCAACAAGTAGGCTGATACATTGGTTCCTTGTTGACATCCACCGGAATCTCAATGATATTGGATGATTCTCGCTACACCCCCCTTGTTTGGGTTTTTCTTAAAATATCAACACTCTTTCCCATCTTGCATTTGCAGTAACAATATGAGATTTGTCTTGCAATTAATGAGAATGAAAATGAGCTGCAAAAGAAACAAATCAAACAAACCAGTAAATTAAATCATCTTGATCTGTCGTTAAGCCATTTTCTTCAACCGAGTGACATTCTTCAGCCTCTGGAAAACCATCCGAATTTATTGATGTCAACTTTGGTCCCAGAATAAATACTATCACCACAACCAGTAATAAAAAGTACACAACAGCCATATTAAGAGCACCTCAAAAAATCATTAGATGGCAAGTAGCATGGACATAAAAAGGAGGTAGATCTTCTGAATTTCATACCTTAGCAGGTCCCCAAGAACAAGAACAGCAGGCATCAGCAAAACCTAACGAAATACATTGATGGCGTCATTCCATGCTCAATGGTAAAACTCACAATTTCTTAGGTGCAATTGCTCTTTGGAGAAGCAAATAAATCAAACTTCAAAGAAGATGAATAATTTGCAAGCATCAACAAGCTCCACGGAAATTTTACTATTAGAGCAAAACATTGACAATGTAAGGAAAATAACTTACGAAGTCATCGCCATATTCTATGAATGCATCCAAAGTAATGCATGCTTGAAAGATAAATTTCCAATTGCTGTCAAAAACTCACTGCTTCCTTAGTAAATATAGGAGTTAGTAGCAGTAAAACAGTTTATATGGTTCACCAACCTCAAAATGAAGCCAATTAATGAATGAAACATACCTGAACTGACAATCAAATGGAATTTTTCTAAGGGAGAAATGCCACAAAAGAAATATGTATATCTTCTTCCGGAGAGAGATTTTCGGAATGAAGGGTAAAATTGCCGTTGCTTAAGTAATTCTTATGCTCAACCTGCATTCCAAAATCCAGTATCAACAAGGTCAATCAAGGCATAGTTTATCCATGAACCAAATTGTAAACAAATGATTTAAGAATATAATGACTACGAAAACAATAATCCACCAATAAAAAATTCATGGGAAGAAATGCAGCGAAATGTCTGCAAATCCAAAGTAAAGCAAAGTAAAGGTCTTCTTTTTAAGGATAAGTAGGAATCAAAACCATACAAAATGCTACCATACTATTAAAAGAATGCCATCCTTGGCTTACGGACCAACTTTGTAATAACTGTAGGAAACCTGAAAGAAAAGAAAAACAAGCTTAAGAATAAAGACAGAGGGGTTTGTGCAGTATAAAGAAAAATCGCCTATATAATTTGCACAATATAATCCAAAGAAAAAGTGGTTTCGATGACCTTAGTAGTCAGTAATAATTCCTCACCCACAGGATAGAGTGATTTGATTTTGGTGATCATGTACGATGGGCGCTGTGAAGGGCCATCATTCCCACTTGCTTCTTTTAAATAGGGTTTGAGGTAATCTTGAAGTGCATCGTTAGTTCTCACACCAATGCTTTTATTGGCTTCTGTTTAGTCATGTATTCACATTCAGCGCATTATAATACGACATTGTAAAAGATTTAAAGAAAGAAAGAAAAGGAAAACCCAAAAGAAGAGGCAGATTACCGGAGATGGGATCCGTTTCCTGCATCCTCTCTGAGTACCGGACGGCGAACACCAACGGGAAGAGAGGGGTGAGGAGGGGAGATAGACAAGCAACGGAGGCAACACAGATATATATATAGCCATACATGATTAATTAAGGGAATAGGCAACGGTCTAAAAACCAATGTGCTGGATTAGTACGCTAACACCGTCAGGGCCAGCTGTACGGCGCACGGATCAGATAATGGGCTAGCTATTGGGCCTATATATCAGGATGATTATTTCAAACACACATTCCTCAGATTAAAAAGGAAATTTAATCTATCTAAAATAAAATTTATAATAATTTAAACTATAATAAGTTGTTTCTGTTTTAATGTTACCTTCTTTGCAAAAAAAAAAAATGATTGTTTATTTATCCAAATTTTCTAAGTGCGCTCAAAATTTTAAAAACATCCTTGAATATTTAAAAAACAAGAAAAAAAATCCAAAATTCATTTGATTATTTTATATATTTAAAAATACTTCGAAGTGTTGATCGTAAAATTTATATATATATATATATATATATTTATATATATATATATATATATTAAAATCACAATATATGCAAAATGTCAACTTTTTAGGGCTACTCCCATACTAACAAGCTAATTTAGGGCGAGAGGCAATGTAGTTTAGAAAAAAAAGCCTTCGGAATAAATAGTTAAAGTTATCTAAAAACATAACTTAAAAATACTATCATAATAATATTACGTACTTGCTCCAGAGATATATGAGAAGATGCATTTAAAATATTTTGAAAGAATATTTTAAAGTTAGAAAGAGCCTTTTAAAGAAAGATAATGAAATGTTTCGTGATTTATTTTGAGGGATCAGTTGTTTTAAAAATAAAAAATAAAAAAAAAAATTGTGTAGAAAATACTTCTTACAAGATAAAAGTAAAAATAAAATAACCACACCATGGATGCTAACACAATGTATTGTTCTGTATTGAAATATAAAATGCATTCAACAACCATGCATGGAGCTCTTACACATCAAGAAACATAACATACAACAATAAACTACAGACCTGGAAAGCACTTATGCCATTATATATTCAAGGGTGCTCCAATCCAGCTTTGAATGTACAGTATTATGATCTTGGAATGCAAGTGCAGCAGCTAGAGTAGTCCACGGACGTTATTCCCTCGTTGAATTCCCATGGGACAGTTTGTACTTGCCCATGAGGAATTTTGCTTATAGCGGATTTTAGATGTTGGATTGATCTCATCTGATGGGACTTAAAAAAAAAATGCATGCATGTCTGAGAAGTTGAGGCACAGTGTTCTATTTTTGGCTAATCAGACCCTTCACCCCAAGCCTGCCGGTATATACTTGTATTGCTCTGCTCTTCTGCTTAATTATTTTGACAAGGTTAACTGAAATGCCCTTCCACCCCAAAAGTTGTGCTCTGTCCGAATTGGACAGCTTCGATTGTTGCACTCTTCCCTAGCTCTTCAATGTTCATTTCAAATTGGATGCAGATACTACTATAGAAATACAACTACAGCATTTATTGCTGATTGGATTCCCCTTGCAATGCAACGTCATCCTAATTCCTATACCACTACAAGAATTTTGTCGGCATGTGACAAAAAAGAAACGAATGTCGTCGCTTAAAGCTTTGTCGCCTGCATGATTTTGCCGCGTTGTTCATTGCTTCATGCGTAAGGCAGCGAAGAATGTGACAAAATTCATTCGTCGCCATCCTGTGGAAATTTTTGTAGCGTACATAGGTCGTGGGGATCTTAGTTGTGTTTTTACGACGTACTCTATTGGGGTCGTCGCAAATTAATCTTAAGTGATGACCTTTATTCTTACAGACAGGAAAAGAGAGAATATTTCTCATACTAGTATTACCCCGCCCAAACGGGCTGGGATGCAGAAAAGATAAATAAGAAATTCGAATTTAACAAATAAAATTATTTAATTTATTATGTCGAGTATATTCCCGAAGCTCGTTAAACTATTTTAGCATTACATGAATACATATATACAACAATCTAGCAATAGATAATATGCCACTATCAATAATTTATACTACTATATTAGTACAATTTAAAAGCTTTCTACTTATGGCTCTAATGCAATACATAGGCAATGAAGTACATAAAATTACAGTTGCACATGATAATTGATTATTAATATTGATTCACCCTAAAGTATTCAAACATGAAAAATTTCACAAAGATGTAGATGTTTCCAAATTAAATCTAAAAATATAAGAAAATACTATTGTGAATTTAAATTTGGAAATGATTATGCAGAAAATATTATTGAATGTATCATCTTCACAAATTTCATATTGATATAATTTTGTAGAATGTATAAGCATAGTTTAATGAACTTATGCAATTTATATAATTTAGTTAAACTATCTAATACAAATATTTGTTATCCATGGATGAATATATAATATCAATGTAGAAAGTATTTATTAAAATTTATTATCATATTATATATAATTTAAATTCATAAAGTGTTTGTTAGAATAATAATAAACTAGCATACCCGCCCGCGCAATGCGCGGGAAGTAAAATTTACATTGGAAAAAAAATAACATAATATTTTCAGTTTTTAAATATTTTATTACGTAATTTTGGGTTATGCCAATTTTCTAACCACATTATTGAGAAAAATATGACAAATAGGTTTGTAAGTAAAAATATGACAAAGTGGTTTAGCAACTTTGACAGTTAAGCTATTTTTATAATCTTCTTATTTGATTGATTTAGCCCATAACAATTTTACATTACTTAATTTATAAATTTACAATAAATTTTTTTGTAAGATATTTGATTTTGCATTTTTTAATATATCATTTTGCTAGATATATTTGTAATCATTACTTAATTTATAAATGTCATCATGTAGTACATTCGTCTTTCGGTTTATTAGATTTATTTTCCCAAATTTCCCAAATCAATGTTGTTCTTCGACTTTATGTGAACTTAAAGTAATGCAAAGAAATATAGCAAAATTATAATCATGAATAATGGTAATAGAGATGGAAAAAAAGAAAAGAAAAAAAGAAGAAAATATAATCTTATAACATTGTGAACATAAACGTGCAGTGACAAATATAAATTTAATAATTAATTCATAATTCTCATATTATATTTATTCAATTAAACGAAGTTAAAAATAGTTGAATATTAAATTAGTTTTTTCTCTTTATTTTTGAAGTGTTATTATACCTTTAATATTAAGTAATAACTTACATATAAATATATGATGTCAAAATTGGCTGGGCCCGTTAGCCAGCCCACCCCACCTTCCCTAAATGTTGTGTTGGGTTGAACAAATAGATGCTCATTTGGAAGCCAGTCTAAACCTGTCGTCGCTAGGGCAAGCACGCGGCGGGTGCGGGTCAGCTTGCGGGCCTAGCTATTTTTTTATTTTTTATATTTTTTAAGTTTGCTATGAAAGTTAAATAACATAATGATTGTATTAATGTTTGTTGGTTAGATGTTATTTTAAATCATATAACGTTAATTTGATAATATATAATTTAATTTTATACATTATTTTTGTAAAATACTACTAAAGAATTATGAAATTGACTTGATGCTAACTAAAATAAACTAAAATAATTTTTTGGTCTGTACATATCTATTAGGTTATTTATATTACTTTTTATAGTTCCACAAAAAAAAAGTATTACTTTCTATATTAGATTAAAGCTAATTTTTTAAAAAAGAATATAAAAAAATATTTTATTTTTTTCAAAAATACTTTTAATTTTAAATTAGATAATTTATTAAATTTAAATAAATAAAAATATTTTATAATAAAAATTTATTTTTTAATTAATTAAAAAGACCACCTGACCCGCAATCCGCCTGTGGGTTGGGCTGGGCCGAAGGCCTGCCCCTCCGTGGCCATCTGCCTAAAACCCCCATATATATATATATATATATATATTCATAAAATTAAATATAAAATAAATTTATATTACATCACTAATTAAAAGTAAAAAGAAAGTTAATTAATGCCAAATTAAGAAGGGGGTGCAGAGCAGGCAGATAAGATTGAAGAGTGGTTCTGAATTGGTATCTGTTATTCGATCTGTTTTTAGGATGGTGCATTCTTGAACTGCGTCTGTGTTCTAGTATGGTTCTGGCAGTCCTCTTTTTGATTCTGTTGTCCAGGCTTTGTTATTTCATTCTCTGGTAATGTTGTTTGGTTGGACTGTGTCTGTGTCTTAGTATTGGATATATCGGTTGTAGCCTGGTGGAATACGCCTCTTCCAATGTGAGATGTAATTGGAGTTGGTTGGTTTGGAAATAAAATCCTTTTATTCTAAAAAAAAGTAAAAAGAAAGTTAATTAATGCCAAATTAAAATTTCAACTTTAGCCGGACATTTAAGTTCTAATGGCTAATAAGGAATTTATTAATATTTTAATTTTAATTAGTTGAATAAAAGAATTTATGTTCTACATACAAATCTTAATAATGAATTCCACATAAACTTCCATTTAAATTCTATGGATTGAATTTGAATTTTAATTAAAGCAGATATCAATTTGCCAAAATTTTTAAAAATTATTATAATTATATTATTACCTAATTTAAATTTTGCAGGGTAAGTATTTAATTTATTGGATTATCTTCCCAATTTTTCCAATTCAATTAAATTGTTGTTGTTTTTATATTTTATAGTGAACTTAAATCAATATACAAAAAATATATAAAAATTGTATCCAAAAGACAAAATATCAAAATGTGAATAATCTATTAACAAAAGAAAAAAAAATTCAACAAATAAAGGGGAACATCTCCAAATTTACACTCTTCAATTTTTTTCACTATTTTCAAAACACAATTAAAGACAACAAACAAACAAAAATAAAATCAATATAAAACAAACTTTATGCTATAGAAATAATTTTGAGTAGTATCCAAATTAGAATGACAAAAACAAATTATAGAATATGACTTCATTGCAATCCTGCATTACAGCAACATGTAATCCTGCAAAAGACAATGGAAAAGCATTAAAAATATATATTTAACATTACGTTTTAAAAAAAAAGTTATTAATATTATTCACACACAGAGTAACAGAAAGAAAAAAAAAATTCTTACATGAATATAAAGATGAAGAATATTTTGCAACAAAAGAGAGAAAAATTAACCTGAAACAAAATAAATATTAGGAAAACATTGATGTGGGAAACAAAAAAAAATGTTTAAATATAAAATCAAAGTTAAGAAGACATAAGAAAATAATGGAGAATAAGAATAAAGAAATAAAATATGAGAGGATGAGAACTTTAAGACCACCGTAAGATTAGATAAATGAATGAATTATTTATAGAGCAATAGGAGTGGTGGAATTGCATTTGATGTGATCATCTAAAATATATAATAGTATAAATTAAAGATATTATAATATTTTATTAAGATTTTATTAGGATATTATAGATATAAATATTATATATATATTTATTTGATCTCAATGAGAATGAATTTTATGGTTTCAAATCTTAGAAGAATGGAAGTGATCTTCTAAAAATATGTAATATTATGGTTAAATATATTATCATATTATATTAAGATTTTATTAGGATAATACAGATATAAAATATATAAGAAAGTAAATATTAGATTTTTTTCTTTTAGACTAAGAAATTGAATATTGGATTTAAATTCAAATCCCAAAATATATATCAAGATAATATATTTTTTTTCTTCTGTTTAGACTAATAAATTAAATATAAGATTTTAGATTTAGAATTTTTATTTTAATTATTTTCATATACTCCATGATTTAGGTTGTTGAAAATGGGAGAGAATAGGTGGATGAGTTGTTGAAAAAAGGGGGTGGGAAAGTGGGGGGAAATTAGACTATATTACTTTTATATATATATATAGATATAGATATAGATATAGATTTAATATAAACGTGCAGTGACAAATATAAATTTAATAATTAATTCATAATTCTCATATTATATTTATTCAATTAAACGAAGTTAAAAATAGTTGAATATTAAATTAGTTTTTTCTCTTTATTTTTGGAGTGTTATTATACCTTTAATATTAAGTAATAACTTACATATAAATATATGATGTCAAAATTGGCTGGGCCCGTTAGCCAGCCCACCCCACCTTCCCTAAATGTTGTGTTGGGTTGAACAAATAGATGCTCATTTGGAAGCCAGTCTAAACCTGTCGTCGCTAGGGCAAGCACGCGGCGGGTGCGGGTCAGCTTGCGGGCCTAGCTATTTTTTTATTTTTTATATTTTTTAAGTTTGCTATGAAAGTTAAATAACATAATGATTGTATTAATGTTTGTTGGTTAGATGTTATTTTAAATCATATAACGTTAATTTGATAATATATAATTTAATTTTATACATTATTTTTGTAAAATACTACTAAAGAATTATGAAATTGACTTGATGCTAACTAAAATAAACTAAAATAATTTTTTGGTCTGTACATATCTATTAGGTTATTTATATTACTTTTTATAGTTCCACAAAAAAAAATATTACTTTCTATATTAGATTAAAGCTAATTTTTTAAAAAAGAATATAAAAAAATATTTTAATTTTTTCAAAAATACTTTTAATTTTAAATTAGATAATTTATTAAATTTAAATAAATAAAAATATTTTATAATAAAAATTTATTTTTTAATTAATTAAAAAGACCACCTGACCCGCAATCCGCCTGTGGGTTGGGCTGGGCCGAAGGCCCGCCCCTCCGTGGCCATCTGCCTAAAACCCCCACATATATATATTCATAAAATTAAATATAAAATAAATTTATATTACATCACTAATTAAAAGTAAAAAGAAAGTTAATTAATGCCAAATTAAGAAGGGGGTGCAGAGCAGGCTGATAAGATTGAAGAGTGGTTCTGAATTGGTATCTGTTATTCGATCTGTTTTTAGGATGGTGCATTCTTGAACTGCGTCTGTGTTCTAGTATGGTTCTGGCAGTCCTCTTTTTGATTCTGTTGTCCAGACTTTGTTATTTCATTCTCTGGTAATGTTGTTTGGTTGGACTGTGTCTGTGTCTTAGTATTGGATATATCGGTTGTAGCCTGGTGGAATACGCCTCTTCCAATGTCAGATGTAATTGGAGTTGGTTGGTTTGGAAATAAAATCCTTTTATTCTAAAAAAAAAGTAAAAAGAAAGTTAATTAATGCCAAATTAAAATTTCAACTTTAGCCGGACATTTAAGTTCTAATGGCTAATAAGGAATTTATTAATATTTTAATTTTAATTAGTTGAATAAAAGAATTTATGTTCTACATACAAATCTTAATAATGAATTCCACATAAACTTCCATTTAAATTCTATGGATTGAATTTGAATTTTAATTAAAGCAGATATCAATTTGCCAAAATTTTTAAAAATTATTATAATTATATTATTACCTAATTTAAATTTTGCGGGTAAGTATTTAATTTATTGGATTATCTTCCCAATTTTTCCAATTCAATTAAATTGTTGTTGTTTTTATATTTTATAGTGAACTTAAATCAATATACAAAAAATATATAAAAATTGTATCCAAAAGACAAAATATCAAAATGTGAATAATCTATTAACAAAAGAAAAAAAAATTCAACAAATAAAAAGGAACATCTCCAAATTTACACTCTTCAATTTTTTTCACTATTTTCAAAACACAATTAAAGACAACAAACAAACAAAAATAAAATCAATATAAAACAAACTTTATGCTATAGAAATAATTTTGAGTAGTATCCAAATTAGAATGACAAAAACAAATTATAGAATATGACTTCATTGCAATCCTGCATTACAGCAACATGTAATCCTGCAAAAGACAATGGAAAAGCATTAAAAATATATATTTAACATTACGTTTTAAAAAAAAGTTATTAATATTATTCACACACAGAGTAACAGAAAGAAAAAAAATTTCTTACATGAATATAAAAATGAAGAATATTTTGCAACAAAAGAGAGAAAAATTAACCTGAAACAAAATAAATATTGGGAAAACATTGATGTGGGAAACAAAAAAAAATGTTTAAATATAAAATCAAAGTTAAGAAGACATAAGAAAATAATGGAGAATAAGAATAAAGAAATAAAATATGAGAGGATGAGAACTTTAAGACCACCGTAAGATTAGATAAATGAATGAATTATTTATAGAGCAATAGGAGTGGTGGAATTGCATTTGATGTGATCATCTAAAATATATAATAGTATAAATTAAAGATATTATAATATTTTATTAAGATTTTATTAGGATATTATAGATATAAATATTATATATATATTTATTTGATCTCAATGAGAATGAATTTTATGGTTTCAAATCTTAGAAGAATGGAAGTGATCTTCTAAAAATATGTAATATTATGGTTAAATATATTATCATATTATATTAAGATTTTATTAGGATAATATAGATATAAAATATATAAGAAAGTAAATATTAGATTTTTTTCTTTTAGACTAAGAAATTGAATATTGGATTTAAATTCAAATCCCAAAATATATATCAAGATAATATATTTTTTTTCTTCTGTTTAGACTAATAAATTAAATATAAGATTTTAGATTTAGAATTTTTATTTTAATTATTTTCATATACTCCATGATTTAGGTTGTTGAAAATGGGAGAGAATAGGTGGATGAGTTGTTGAAAAAAGGGGGTGGGAAAGTGGGGGGAAATTAGACTATATTACTTTTATATATATATAGATATTTAATTTAAATTTAAATAATAAATATACCCATAAATTATACTCTTTGGTAGTATTAATGAAATTAAATTATCTTGTATTTTGCGAAATATAAAAGCTCTTGCCATCACTATTATAATTTATAAAGGCAAAACACTATTCATAAGGGCAAGAGCTTTTATATTATAATAATAGATAGATAATAGATAGATTTCAATTTATAAAGTACGGATTATTTGTTAGTATTTAAAATCTACTTAAATAATAAATTTAATATCCCATAAATTATAAGAAAATACTACTCGTAAGGACCCATGTATAAAAATAATTCAATTTCACCAAACCTGTGGTTTTTTTTTTCAAAAAAATAATAAAATTTGCAGTAACTTTAAGCTACACAACGTCATGTGAATTAGTTAGGTAAATTAATTAATAAAGATGTGGATATAATCAGATAAACCCCTAAGGGATGGTGTGCCACTTCCCTACTCAAATTTTTAATAAATATTACCCAAAAAAATAATAATATGGGGAAAAAGCAAAAAGTTGCTTTGATCATGCATACTTTATTTATCCAATCCTCACATGTGCATCGGTGATTTATAGTACTAGTATTAGCCAGGGAGATAGTTTTAAATTTTAATTGCTTTTCCTTCTTTTTGTATACTAATAAAACTAAAATAATTATTTTTGTCATTATATTATTAAAGATTTTTTTTGGGTAACAAGGTAGTACTCCATCCGTTTCTAAATAAGTGTAACATAAGAAAATAGAACTGGATTTAATGAAATGAACAAAAATACTTTAGTGGAAGTTTTTTATCTTTAAAAACATTCCATATATGATAATGTAACATTTATTATGAAACACCTAAAAAATAAAATGTTTCACTTAAAAAGAAAAGGATGAAGTATATTATTAAAGATTGATCAGCTAAGAATGTTATAATTATAACCTAAAACATTAAATCGGTGCAGACGATTCAAAACCTCAATTCTATAATCAACTAACTTCGCAAGTGCACATTTTTTTTTTTTGCGGAACAGCCTATACAGGCTAGAGAAGTGGTGGGGGCCCATGCCACATAATTACAAAGGGGAAAAGGGGAGAGAAGTGGTGGGGCCCATGCCACACAATTACAAAGGGGAAAAGGGGAGGGATAGGAGCCGGGTGGGAATCGAACCCTCAACCTAAAGGTTGAGAGCCAGGGGCTTAACCACTTGGGCAAGTGCACATTTAAATTCAAATTAAATAATTATTTCACTTTATTTAATTTGTTTAATTATTAATTTATAACCTCTATATGTGGCCTAACATATGACAACGATATTATTATTTCCTTTAAACAGCTCAATCATCCAATCAAATAAAGTGATAATTAGTGGTAGTTCAAAGTTTTCGTGGGTTTCTTTATTTCTTTCTTTTTCTTCTTTCTTTTGACAGTTGACACGAAATTTAACATAGAATTAATAATGAAGTGTGATTGGACGTACATTTCTGTTGGACGTACACAGATGGGGTATGATATATGATTTGTGTGCCCAAATAATCCTTTCATTCTTAGGGTCAATTTGTTTTTGGTTTGTGAAAAAATGAGAAGTCAGTAGAAAAAAAAAATGATGGAGAATGAGAATTTAAAAGCAAAAGCAGCTCAAATAATTGTTTGGATGGATATTATTAAAGTTGTTTTTCAACGGAAATATGTTTGGATGAATTGTACGTAGAATGACTTTTGATATATTAAAATTACTAAAATGGACATAAATATTATAAGGATATTTATAATTAATTTTATTTCATTTTTAAATAGGGTTATTTTTGTATTTTTATTACTAAATGACATCTCTTTAGAAAAAAAATAACCCCTACCTACTTTGAAAAAAAAAGGTAGAATTTTAACTTTTGCTTCTTCTTTTATTTAAAAAAAAATCAAAACAAACAGCTAAAAAATTCAAAAGAACTTTTGGAATAAACAAAAGTCAAAAGGAGAAAAATTAAGTCAAAACAAACAGGCTCTTATTTGTTGTTGCATTTATTGTTATAGCCAAATTGTGGGAGATTTTAACTCTATTTCGCGTTAGAACAATTAGAGATAATTTGTTTTTCTTAATAAAATAAATCAAATGCTGTTTAATTCTAAACCAGTTTTTAAATTATTTAATTTAGAAGTTAACGAATAAACACTTAAGTTGGTAGTCGGTGATTTTATATGTCTATCCTTTTTCTATAAAAATAATAATAATAATAATAATAATAAATAAAAACAAAAATATACTAGTATATTTATTTAAATGTATATAAAATGATCTCCCAAGAGAAGCGATTTCATGGCTGAATGCAATGCACCCAAATGCGCAAACATTTTCTCTCTTCAAAATCTTAGAATTCAATAATACAAAATTTTGGAGAAAAATCCAAAAACAATTAATAACATTACCAAGAAGAAGTTTGAACCGATCCATTCATATAGTTAAATAATGTTGGAATTGGACACATTTTGTCCATACGCCATAGCATACCAACAAAATATACCCCCAAGTGTTGTAGCAAACCATCGCAGAAAAATAAAAACAAAACAAAAAATCTTGCATTCTAGTATACATAATAATAATTCAAGTTGCCCTGTATGAGGACATGTTTCTGTCCAAAATCAAATAATTAGTTAGCTAACAAGACCTGTGATATAAGGCCCCTATGGTATATGCAGAGACTTGGCCATGATATATGGGTTGTTCATATTATACAAGACACCAGTGCCCAAGCATTTAATGTACACACCAATACTGATTCTTGCAATTTAAATCAATTCTCAAGGATACTCCTGAACCTTCACTGTAAATATCAGTATCAGATTGAATTTTTAACAAAATAAATTTGTGGCAACAGATATTATGAAAGAAAATAGCATTTGTAGCATGATACTAGTCACAAATGGTGACTCCCACAATTTGTTGGCAAAAGGGTACGTTGCTGCTGGTTTTGAACTTGTGGGGGCATTGTTAGGTTCAACTTAGAATCTTGGCAGCCATGGGATGTCTAGTCTATATCCAAGCCACCAAATAAAAAAAAAAAAAAAAAAAAAAAAAAGCTTCTTTACCAAAACAATGGATGGAAAAGGGAAAAATCACTTATTAGGCAAAGTAAAGTAGCAATTGACATGAGGCTCAAAATGTTTGGGGACAGAGGAGATGCACCTTCTTTCAAAGAATGGAATTGAAAAAAGGGCAAGAATTTGCAATAATTTGGGCATATAATTGCACCCCCTTAACTACAAATGTGGGTGTATGGCAATAAGGAGGAAGGCACATGCCAGTAAGAGCATAGAAAAAAGAGACCTTTTTTATGGTATATATACCTTCAACTCTTTATAGTTTTCTTGATCAAGGGGGACTTCTTCTTCTTCTTTCCCTTTACTTATTTCTTCCTCTCCATTCCCCACACACCTTTTGTGGTCCAATCCTTTCTTATCTTATCACATATGTAGCGCCATCAAACTTTGTCAACATCAAATTACCTCTCAACCCAACGAACATCCATGTTATTAAAGCAAGACTTTGGACCTTTTGCATTTTCTCCCCACTCACTTCCTTGGTCCTATATGGATATCTATGCTTGCTTGTGTCATTGTGTGTGTATAATTTACATTAAATAAAAATAAATAAAATTGATAACTCTAATGTGTGACAAAATCATTTTTCACAAAAGGTTCCATCGTTTCAATTAATTAAGGGTTGGTTATTATACTGTAGTATTTAATTATTTAGTTAATCATTAGTATATAGCAATAAAATTTCCATTTGCATGTGCGCGTGTTAGGGGCCATTGTTGTGTCCAAATTTGGTACTCCAATATATGCTTACAAAAGTTTGAGGTTTCTGCACTCATTTGGCTCACTGTTTTTTTAATTTTTACTAGTATTTTTAATTCATGGAATGCAGGACAATTTGCATCAATTACTACTACCTAGAGAAAGACAAACAACACGTTACTTATTACTTCTTTCTTAATACATAATCCACTACATAATACTCTTGTGATTGTATAAAATAATATTAAGAAAGTTGCTTTTGGGGATCAGAAAGTATAAACTCAATTTACACTAATCTAATTAAGCCCTCCAAAATTTGTGATTTCAAACCTTAAAACTATTGATACTGATCAAGACTCCAAATGTTTATATTATCATCTAATGTAATTAGTAATTAATTACTACTCCTATTAGTATTTAATAGTACAACGTATATATCGTTTTATAGATTGATGATAGGGCCACTTTGAATCCCACTGGAAAGATTCCAGATCAAAAACAACCAAGCACCATAAACCCTTCTATAAATCCCATCCCTTTTCAAATCATTACACACTCAATTTCCTTGCATATCATTTCCCCTCCCCTAAAACTCTCCATATACTATGTGATATAATCCCACACACAACCCCCTTTGCCACTACACTTCACCAAATTAAATCTCTCTCTCTCTCTCTCTCTCTCTCTCTCTCTCTCTCTCTCTCTCTCTCTCTCTCTCTCTCTCTAAAATCAAACAATGCCTTTGGTACACTCCAACCCATTCCACCACATGGAAAATCCAGCCTTATTCTCCATTCTCCGCCACAAAAACCACACATCCAAGAAACCCTCCAAATCCTCCAGCTCCGGCACCGGCGGCCTCTTCCGCATGTTCAAACTCCTCCCCATGCTCACAACCGGCTGCAAAATGGTGGCCCTCCTCGGCGGCGGCCGCCACCGCAAGCCCCTCCTCGCCGACAAGGCCACCACGGGGACACTATTCGGGTACCGCAGGGGACGCCTCTGCCTGGCCATTCAAGAGGACCCGTACCGCCTCCCAATCTTCGTCATTGAGCTGCCGATCATGACGAGCGCCATCCACAAGGAAATGGCCTCCGACGTGCTCCGGATCGCCCTGGAAACCGACACCAAGACGCACAAGAAGAAGCTCCTTGAGGAATTCGTGTGGGCCGTCTACTGCAATGGGAAGAAAGTCGGCCACTCGATAAGGAGGATGAATATGAGCGACGACGAGGTTCATGTTATGCAGCTCCTCCGAGGCGTGTCGATGGGCGCCGGCGTCCTTCCCGGCCCGACGGAGAAGGAAACGGCGGCGGCGGCCGAGAGCGGGGATCAGATGACGTACATAAGGGCTAGGTTTGATAGGGTGGCGGGTTCCAAGGATTCCGAGTCGTTTTATATGATCAACCCCGATGGAGCGTCCGGACAAGAATTGAGCATCTTCTTTTTGAGGGTTCGTTGATTTATTATACCTATATTTTCAAATAATTAAATAAATTAGTATATACTATATATATATTGATAACGAATTAACGATAACAATTCATTTTGGCGATTGGAATTGGGGAGTGAGGATTTGTACGTCGTCATTTGTTTTGTGATTTGAAAGTGTAGTGCAGTGATGATTAGATTCATAGGAAAAAATTTGTGGTATACCTGTCCTTGTGTAAATGATCTATATACTGTGTTTGTTTTGTTTGTTTTTTCTAAAAAAACTACTAATTTATATACCTTTTTTTTTGCGCAATAATTTATATACTGTTCGTCCCTATTGTTATTTTATTTTATTTTTATTTGCCGCGGGCCAAAAAAAATAAAATTTATTTTTCATTTTTGTTATAAGAGAGACGGACATGTGTCTGTATATGTAAAATGATCATATATACGCTATACAAACAGTATAAGATTATTGATGTACACTGTGACATCAATAATACAACCATCAAATCATGGTTTTATTGATTTTTGTTTTTAATTTTTATTTTTGTCTAAGGGTTTTTAAACCCATCGCCATGCAATGCTGGTAACATCATTAATTTCTTTATTTCTTGCAGATATTATTATTCGGAAGATCCAAAATTTTAAGATTTTTCTGACAATATTAAGGATGAATAGCCCAATTATTCAGCAATAAGCTATTGTTTTTGAAATTGTTTACTAATCAATAATTATATAGTAGAAGACAACAATCTTGTAGTATCTATATTCAATGGAGCATATGTTCTTCATTTAATAATTATTTTTTGTCCTCTTCTACTTTGACATACGCTATATCATTTGTTATTTATATGGTATGAATATTCATGATCCTTTTGTGTGCTAACTCTTGATGGTCAATTTATAAAATAAAATGAAAAAATAAAACAGATGAAAAAAAAATTATAATTTCTTACTTCATTTTCCATCTATTTGATGTTTAAAAAAAGGTCTCTCCATTTATTATAGTGTTTATTTTTCGCTCCATCAATTAATAAATATTTTAGAATTTATCTTTCACTCATTTATTTTTCTCCTTTTCCTCATGACTAGCTTCTGGAGAAAGAATTAATTAGAGGCACTATATAAAAAAATATGAAAATTTTCATGGGAAGACACAATATGCTTTATAGGATACATTTTAGATATCACAAATATTTGTAAATTTTACTACTTTTTTTTTATACAAAAAAATCCACGGAACGATGAAATGTAACAAAAAAAAAAATTAAAGAAGTTTAACACAACGGGTAAATTTTTGAAATTATTTGAATTTTGTTTGTGTGAATTCTATGTGCATCATATATGTTGTGCTATTATTGTTCCAATTAATTGGTTAATATTTTGGGGTCATTAAGAGGAAGCGAAATATTAAGAGACAAATCATATTGAAAGGAATCATCAATTTGAAATCAATCCCGGGAATAGATATTTGGTCTAGTGGTCATGTTTCCCACTTCCAACCTTATGGTTGGGGTTCGATTTCTACCCAGCCCCCTATCCCTCCCATTTATTCCCTTTGTAATTTGTGTGGCTTAGGTTCCCACACACATTTTCCGACACATAAGTGTCAATGTTTACCAAAAAAATTGAAATAAATTCCCATTGGGCTCAACGTTTAATTTTATAGTATATTAAGGTTTTTTTAAAATAAAACTCAAAACCTTGTGCTTAATGAAATTGTGAGAGTCAACACACACAAACTGCAGAAGTAAGTGATTAAAAAAGGATAGAAATTAAAACTCCAATCATAAAATTAGAAGTTGAGGATTTGACTATTAGATCTTTGCATTTTATTCCAGACTTTAGTCTATTTTGCACATAACTTTAAAAGTTTTTTGGAACTTTAGGGAACTTCAAATTTTATATCAAAACAATAGCCTCGTTATTTACACTAGCTTTTAAAGTTGTATCTCCAAAGAAATTATCAAATCAAATATGTTAAATGCTCATCAAAAAAAAAAAAAAAAAGCTCATCAAAAAAAAATCAAATATGTTAAATAAATACTACTTCATATAGGTTACAAACATGTTAAAAAGAATCATCGAATGTAATATGACAAAATATCCAAAATTTAGTACATAAATATTGGTGGAGTAAAAGTATAGGTTGAGTTAAAAATGTTTAATGCAAATAATTATTAATTTCTTTTTAGGTCACATATACAAATCATCAATTTTTGAAAAAATAAATAATAAAGTAATAAAATTGGAAAAAAAATTACTTCTATGTTAGTAACAGGGGGATCCAATCTTGATTGAGGGTAGTATAATTATGATGGGCTTGTAGCAATCCGACATGTGGTTAAATGGTTAATGTTGGTCCGATCAGAAACGAGTCCAGGTAGAGGGCAAGAGTCCAAGTATTGGCATAAATTATAGTATTGGACTCAATATCAATAGTGAATTGTGGCATTGTGCTTATGCTCCTAGAAAATCCCAATATCCAATTCTCTATCCCAGTCCATAAAAAAAAAATAAAAAAAATAAAAAAAATACTACTACCATGTAGAAGGGATGATATGGTATGAAACTCATCTGAAGATTCTAAAAAGTAGAAGGTAGAAGTCATTCCGTGTAAAAATAATTATCGCCCTCCATTTATTACACATGCAAAGTACTCCCTCCGTTCTTTTTTAGTTGTCTTTTTAGAGATTGAAAAATATTTCAAAATAGTTGTCATTTTTAGGTAGTTATTGGTAGTTATGTTATATTTTTACTATATTGTCCTTCACTTTACATAAATGCTACTCCCTCTGTCCCATTTAACTTGTCTTGTTTCACTTTTGCACACAATCCAATGCACTTTTTCAACTGTTAATATCTCAAAATATGTACAATGAAAAATTTTGCAAAATATATATTATAAAACTACATGTACATACGATTCTAACAAGACCCAACTCGACTATTTTCTCTAATTATATACTTGTGATAAAGTTGAGTCAAAGCTGAACAATGAACAGTGTAAAAAAGTCAAACAGGACAAGTGTGGTGGGACGGAGGGAGTATTTGTTATACATTGGTTAGTAATGAGTGTAGTTGAAGGGTAAAAAAATAAATTTATAGGTTAATTAATGCAAACTTTGGTTATTGAAATTGAGTTAAAAGAGATAAATATTTAGGAACGGAGTGAGTAATATATACCCCAATAAATTTACTCTGAAGCGTTGAAAAACTTGACCTTTGTTTCCTTATATTCTTGGAATATGGTTGGGTGTTCGATTCTCCATCTGGCCCCCTATCATATCCCTTCTTTTTGTTTATTCGTAATTTGTATTGTACGAGCATCCTACATTCCTACTGCGTACTTCATTGCCGTTTTTACCCACTTTATTTACTCTCTCGTTTAACTGACACTTAAAAAAAGAAATTATGATGACACCTTCAAATAGCTAAATAGGTCCCCAAAAAAAAAAATATATGCTGAGATAGAGCAAGAAGATCTGAATAATTAATTTAGAGTTGCCCCAACAAAAATGCATGAATGAGAGTGAGACGATGAGCTGTCTGTACTAGATTTTCCCCAACACCCATATTTTGGCCTATTATTTGCTGCAACCCTGTCCATTTATTACACCACTCTAGGAAACTTCCTCTTACCATCTATTTATGGCAGCAAATGCTGCATAATTGTCAAAGATTATATTAGATTGCAATCTCAAACAACCCAATTAATCCATTAAATAATTGATCAATTTATCCATCAATTAATGGGTAATTTGTTGCTTCCTGGCCTATTGCTTTCTGACAAAGTTATAGTATATATATACTACATTACTACTAGTTTTGTAGTATTGTTAGAGTGTTATATAGAGTAGAATGAGTCCAGGAAAGCACATGGTCCCAATTATTTTCAGGGAGACATACACGATATATTTAGATTCAAGCCTAAAAACAAAAGTTGCACAATAGGGCTTCATTGCCCTATTGAGTATTGTGTGTGAGAGAGAGAGAGAGAGAGTACCACTAGAATGTGTCTCTACTGCCCTAATTACTAATGTGAAATCTAATGCAATGAACTATAGTTACTTTTACTAAGTAAAACTATGATGGGGAAAAAAAAAGCGTACAAAACCCTAAATTTATTTTTCCCACATTGTTTTCATACTTTAGAAATAGAAAAACATGCTTGAAATGGATCAACAACCTTAACCAATTTTTGTTGACCATTTGAATGTGGGGACATAAGTAGCAACCACCTTCTAACGCGGAATTGGGTTTCTCTGGTTTACGTACAATATTTGGAGCACACAGAACAGTGTTTCTGGTTGGAGGGAAACATTTGTCATTAATTATGCAATTCTTACAATTGGAATATTCAATCATCCATTGGATTTTGATTCTGATTTCTTTTGCTTATATGACAAAAATATAATGAGCTGGTTAGCCAATTGATTTGCATGGTTATGGGTCTGTTTGGATGGAAGCATATCCTATAGCAGATGGGTTTTTAGCAGATTTGACTATAGATTATGCTCTTTTATATTGTTTGGTAAGGAGTATATTGAAAGAGTAGATTTACCCAAATCTGGTCAAATGAAATCTGCTGGCATTTGAAGCATATTTGGCAGCAGATCCATATTTTCCTAAAATGCCATGCTGTATTTCCCTATTTTTTTCTCTCCATCGCCGATTCCATTGCTCAAGAAATAATTGAATTATAAAATTAAATTATACTATGTATTAAATAAAACAAAATTCTATTTTAAAAATATATATAAAATAAAATAATAAAATAATACTCATAGACAAATATATATTTATCAATAATACAAGTACTTCATATTCATATTCATATTTAATTAAAATAGTTTATGCCCTTATTGGTCATTTCACATGCTAAATATGCCATCTACTGATTGATATATGTTGGTCTACCAAACACCTTTAATCAAATCTACTATTAATATCTGCTGGTCAAATCTACTACTCAAATCTACTTATCAAATCTGCTGGTCAAATCTACTATCTGCTTCTGCTATCTGCTAAACTCCCAAACAGGCTCTATGGCTGTTCTTGCTTGCTAAGAGGAGTTTAATTTGTTACGTATATATATATATATAATCTTATAACAAAAATAATCATTCAAAAAAAAAAAAAACTCCATTACATATAGAATTAATTAATTTATTGAGGTTGCAATAATTTTATAACCGCGGGGGATGGAAAGGGAGGGAGGAAGGAAGAAAGCACATAGGGATGGCAAAAAAGCCCATACCCAATGGTGAAAACCGAAAACCGAATTTTCGATTCGGTTTTGGGGGACTACTATCGGGGATGGGCCGGGGATTGGGGATTTTATTGGGGATTTTATCGGGGACGGGGATGGGGATGGGAAAGTAGTCCCCGCCCCGGCCCATCCCCGATATGTTTTTAATATTATTTTTATATTTTTATATATTATAATTAATATTTTCTATATTATATTTTATTAAAGCCCATTAGTTTGGTGTGTTAATTGTATATTGGAAACTATTATGAACTTTTAATTTTAATTATGGTTTATTGTTAAATAATTTATATGTGTGTTTTGATATATTATTTATATTGAAAGTTGTCTATCTTTCAGAAAAAAAGAAAGTTGTCTCGAATAATAAGACTCCGACCATTCCAATTGCCGAAAAAAAATTAAAAGTTGGGGTGTAAGTGAATCCCCGATAAGGTCCCGATGGGGATCGGGGAAATTATGGTCCCCGATGGGGATCCCCGATAAGGTCCCCGACGGGGATTGGGCCGGTTTTGGGGATTAAAAATCCTAACGGTTTTGGGGATGGGGATGCTACTCCCCGCCCCAAAACCGGCCCATTGCCATTCCTAAAAGCACACGCTCCGTAACGGCGAGTGGGGCCCAAACAGAAAACGCTCCAAAAGTCAAAACGAATTCAAAAAACGAAAAAATCACGTGAGAATCTTCCAGGCTGGGGGTGGGCCCCATCCTACGTGGACGCCGTTGAACTCATCTTCCCTCACTCAGGCCTCAGCAAACTGATTATTAAATTATTATTAGTCGCAAAATTTAATTCCCCATGGCCCCCCAAAATCAAATTGTCGCAATTTCTTTTCTGCACTGTTATTTCCGCGGCCGATCTCCACCGTATGATCGCGGCGATCGTGCGGCCCCCGAAAGCGCACAGCTGTAGTCTTTAGGCACGCAAAAGCGGTCAAAGAAGGCGTGGTCCCGCCGGTGCTTTTGTAATTTTGTTGTTTTGTGCAATTCCACACTGCACTTTTTTGGTACTGAAATCGCGTTTTAGGAACATTAGTACTAAATTATGTCATAAAAAAAACCACTGATTAATAATGACGACAAAAACAGCTCTCGCTTTACTGTCATGTTTTAAACGGGAGTATTGGTACGAGAATGATTGGTGTTTTGGAAATCCCACTTTTGCCCATTCGGTTTATCCTTATCCAGTCGACTGAACTTACTTATCCACATTACCCAATTCATTCAAATTCAATGAATGAATTGGCGGAGAGAGATTTATATGGATTCTGATGTCCCAACCCAGACAATACCTAAGGTTAATGGAATAATAATAGGGGTGGTTCATGTTCAATGGTGGACGTACGGACAGAGGACAGTATCTGAAAACGGAAAGCCAAACTCCAATGATTGAGATTTTTTGAATCCGGACTAGCAGACAAACTGCAGTGTCATAAATGTTTAAATGCTCATTCAGTGAATGTGAATGGAGTACTTAATTGGTTAATGGACTTTTGGGGGTGAGACTTGTGACGACGACGAAATTGCTGTCCAACTTTTATTACAGGCATAAACCAGGGGCTAAAATGGTCAATTTGGTCAAGTAACGACAAAACCTAACCAGTTAGGATAGTATCCGGCCTCTGGGTTTAGGAAACAAAAGCCCTTTTTTGTAATACAAATTGCTTAAAATGTGCTCGTCTCGCAATTGCAAAATTGCCACCCACCTAATTTACACACAGCAGTTTCCACGAACCCCCACCCCACCCCCGACCCCGACCCCCCACTGTATCTCTATCTATACATTTGTATATATAGATTACACACGCGCACTGTATTTCAATTCATCGATCCCACTTGGAATACCTTTGTCTGGAAAAAAATTTTTTTAAAAAAAAAGAAGAAAAAAAAGAGGGGTTCTTGAGTTATTGTGAGAACAATTGCGGAATGGAAATGTTTAATCGGTGTTCGTCGGGGAGTTCGTCGTGCTCGTCAGATTCGTCGACGGTGTCCGGGAGGAAGTCGGAAAGGATAAAGGGGCCGTGGAGCGCGGAGGAGGACAACATCCTGACGCGATTGGTGGAGAAGTACGGGGCCCGGAATTGGTCGCTGATTAGCAAATACATAAAGGGGCGATCGGGGAAATCGTGCAGGCTAAGGTGGTGCAACCAGCTGAGCCCCACCGTGGAGCACCGCCCCTTCACGGCGGCGGAGGACGAGGCAATCCTGGCGGCGCACGAGAAGTACGGCAACCGGTGGGCGACGATCGCGCGGCTGCTGCCGGGGCGGACGGACAATGCAGTTAAGAATCATTGGAATTCGACGCTCAAGAGGAGATCCCAATTGAATCAGCAGAAGAAGAAAGGGAAATTGGGGATTGGGGGACCGCCGCCGACGACGACGGCAGCGACGGCGGAGAGGTGCAATGGGGGGATTGTGGGAGGGGATTTTGAGGAGGAGTATGATCCGATGACGGAACTGTCGCTGGCGCCGCCGGGTATGGCGGCGGTGGCGGAGGAGAGGAGGGAGGAAGGGGTGGCGCCGGCGGAGTTTTGGGATGTGATGAGGAATGTGATAGCGCGGGAGGTGAGGGAGTATGTTGCCACGTCATCGGGGTTTAACTTATAACCACAAGATTAGTGAAGATTGGGGTTTTTCTTTTTATTCTCTCCTTTGGGTAAAAACTTGAAAAATGATTATATGTATTTGGCTTTATGTTGAATATTGAAGTTAAAAATATACTTCCAATCATTAATTCACTCCAATTTTTTTATTTTAAGTCGTTAGATTTTTTATTTTTTATTTCTTTTTAAAAATAACTGTTATTTAATACCAACATTTTTTTCGTAAAGAATAACAAGAACAAAAAAGACAAAAATATCACAGTAGAATTAAAATAATAAAATTCTTGAAAATTTCGTTGTAATCTTTTCCACTAGACTACTGTTGCTGTCAAGGAAACCCAATGTTACTTTGGAATGAACGAACCAGAAAATGTGGAAATTTATGCATATTAAAGACATGTTTAGTTGGTACTCCATTTTTTCTAAATGTTACACTTCTCATTTGCACATATGCCAATGTACATTTTCAACGATTAATAACTCAAATTCGGTACAAGTAAAAATTCTAAAATTTGATATTTCAAAACTACTCCTACAAGATAAGATAAATCCAACAAGATCTCATTTGGTTATATTTTATCTTCTATAACTATAACAAAAATAAAAATCAAAGTGCTACAATAAATAGTAAAAAAAGTCAAAATGTAATATTTTAAAAAACGGAAGGAGTATATGATTACATTAGTTTGATTATTTAACTGGGCTTCTTTTTTCTTTAAAATAATAATAATAATAAAAAATAATAATAATAATAATAATAATAATAATAATAATAATAATAATAATAATAATAATAATAATAATAATAATAATAATAGAACTACTTCATCTATTGTGGAAAAAATAAAGTAAACCAAGATTCAAAACATATTTGTAATGAGCTATAAAATTCTTTTTTTTTTTTTGGGGGGGGGGGGTAAACAAGAATTGTAGTACTACTATCTTTTTCCGGTAGAAATTGTAGTAGTACTCTTTTTAAAATGCAAGGAGTGTACATTTTGATATTGTTATAGCAGTAACTAAAATATAGAAATAGGAAGATGTTATAAGCTTAGTAGTGTTGCAGATTCAGATTGCATGTCTAATGTCTTAACATCATTGAATAATTAACAGTATAATTGGTTATTAG
Source organism: Hygrophila difformis (assembly GCA_030278955.1). Lineage (NCBI taxonomy): Eukaryota > Viridiplantae > Streptophyta > Magnoliopsida > Lamiales > Acanthaceae > Hygrophila > Hygrophila difformis. The sequence continues at coordinate 56,474,972 of JAOANR010000005.1, forward strand.
GAAGACGCATAAAATTGAAATATTGTCAAGGTAACCAAAAAGATATAATGATCTCTGATTGGTAGGTTTTAATGTGATATAAGTATCCAATTGAAATATGAAATTGTCAAGAAAGAAATCAATAATAATAATAATAATAATAATAATAATAATAATAATAATAATAATAATTGTTACAGATCCATTGTGGATATACTTAGTCACAAACTTGATCAACACGTCCAATTACTTAATGATATGAATTCTTTGGGAACAAGTTAATTAATGGCGGTTTGATACCCATTTGTAATCCTATATATATATGTGTGCTCCGTAGTAATAAAATTACATTCAATTCGATCTGCTCTCTCCTGATTAGAATCAATCATTCGTTTCCTCTCTTTAATCCATTCTTGCCTCCATTCCTTCATTGTCTCATTTATATAATACTCACTCCTACATATATACTCTTCAATATACAATATCTAATAGGCTATAATTAATAGATATATCATACAATTATCACAACACGTTATCAGCACGACTGCACGAGGATATTCTGCAGGAGTTCTGTCTTTAGGTATAATTTTCTATCGCTACTTTTCAATATAAATTATGTCTAACCTGGCGAAGCAACTGTTTATGCCCCTTGAAGTTTCCGGAAGAAACAATCAACTATGGGCAATAGATGTGAGGATGCATCTTGAATCAATGAATTTGGAGAGAACTATTGAAAAGGGAAATGATATGGCTAATTCTGAAAAGGCCAAGGCGATGATTTTTCTGCGTCATCACTTTGATTCAGCCCTGAAGTCTGAATACTTGACCCTCCAAGATCCTGCTGATCTCTGGGAAGATTTAAAAGAAAGGTATGATCACCTGAAGATGGTCAACCTGCCGAAGGCAAGAAATGACTGGCTGATACTGAGATTGCAAGATTTTAAAACAGTCAGTGAATATAATTCTACCATGTTTAGAATCACCTCCCAGCTGAAATTGTGTGGTGAAAAGGTAGCCGATGAAGAGATGCTCGAGAAAACATTTACTACATTCCACGCCTCGAATATGCTCCTGCAGCAGCAATATCGAGAGAGAAGGTTTACAAAATATTCTGAACTTATTGTTTGTCTATTGCTGGTAGAGGTGGAAATAGGCTAGGCCGGGCTAGGCTTAGGCTTATACGGCCTAGGCCTACTTCGATTTTATACGGCCTGAGCCTGGCCTATTACCTGCGATAGGCCTATTTTACAAGCCCGAGCCTGGCCTATTTATTTAAATAGGCCGGGTTTTAAGCCTTCTAACAGCCTGATTAAGCCTATTTTAAAATTAAGTTAGAATTTTTTTTAAATATGTCCGGATATAATTATAAAGTTGTAACACATAAATTTGTGCACTTAAGCAATACTTTATCCACAGTTATTTACATACTGGGGAAAAACTTTATATATTTTAAAAAATATGTAAGATCAAACTAATAATTATTTGCTTCCCGAAAAAAACTAATAATTATTTTACATAAAATAATAATATTAATATCATATACTTTCTCTGTATTCATGAATCTGCAACGTATACTCTGTGCAATAAATATAAATATACTAATAATAATCATAAATAGGCCGGCCTGGTAGGCCTAATAGGCTCTTTATAAAGCCTTGGTCTGAGCCTATTTAGCTAAAAAGGCTTTTAAAATGGCCTGAGCCTGGCCTATTTACGAAAAAAGCCTGACCTGGTCTGGCCTTACGTAGGCTAGGCCATAGGCCCCTGTCGGGTAGTCTGGCCTACTTCCACCCCTAATTGCTGGCTAAACAAAACAATGAGTTATTATTAAAGAATCATGAAACACGACCCACTGGTGCTAGTCCATTCCCGGAAGCGAATGCGACCCAAATTTCTAGAAACCACCAAACTTGCGATAATAGACGAGGTGGTCACCGCGGACGTGGTCGCGGTCGTGGTTATGGTCATGGTCGTGGTCGAGGTAGTGCACGTGGCCGAAACCACAAATCCAGAAGATTTGAGCCATATAATCAAATGAATGAAAAACGGCAAGATGAAAGAGATAAATGCCACAGATGTGGAATGGAAGGACAGTGGTCCCGGACTTGTCGTACCGCAGAGCATCTTGTGAAATTATATAAAGATTCAGTAAAGGGGAAAGGCAAAATGGCATAAACAAATATGGTTACAAATGATGATATTATTATGCCTATCATTCCAGCTCCTGAAGCAGCTGACCCTTTCAACATGGATGCTGGACCATCTTTCACAGCCAATTTTGATATAGATGATTTTATGGAAAATATTGATTAATGTTTTTGTTATGTTTATTTCTAGTATATCTTTTTGTATTTTTATTAGCTAGTGTATCAAATTTTGCTATGTACCCGTTGTACTCTTTTGGCATGGATATTAATATAGTATTTTTCTTCCAGAAGAAGAAATGAATACAAGTTGTAATGAGACATGCCTAATTGATAGTGCCAGTACGCACACATATTGAAAAATGAGAAGTATTACTCTTATATAAAATTGGGAGATGCACCAATTAATACAATATGTGGAAGTGCAAATATGGTCAAAGGCTCCGGAAGAGCTGTAGTGTTCCTTTTGAATGGGACAAAACTTATTATTGAAAATGCACTGTTATCTCCTAAGTCTCGAAGAAACTTGTTGAGTTTCAAAGATATTCGCAGAAATGGATATCATATTGAGACATTGACCGAAAGGGACTAATGAATATTTATTGATCACAAATACAACTCTTGGTATGAAGTATGTATTGGAAAAGTTACCGTCCCTTTCATCTGGGCTTTATTATACAAATATTTATGTCAGCGAAGCCCATAATGTAATAGACCAGAAATCTATAATTCCAAATGAATTTATGATTTGGCATGATCGTTTTGGCCACCCTGGTTATACAATGATAAAGCGAATAATTGAAAATTCGCATGGCTATCCCCTGAAGGGAAAGAAATTTTCAAGTTCAAATGAATTTACATGTGCTGCGTGTTCACAAGGAAAATTGATTACTAGACCATCAGCAAGTAAAGTGGAAATTGAATCCCCTGTATTTCTTGAACGAATTCAGGGTGATATTTGTGGGCCTGTAGATCCACCATGTGGACCATTTAAATATTTTATGGTGCTAATTGATGCATCAACAAGATGGTCTCACGTTTGTTTATTATCTACTCGCAATCAAGCATTTGCAAAGTTACTTGCACAGCTAATTAAATTGCGAGCACAATTCACTGACTATCCAATTAAGAAAATAAGATTGGATAATGCTGCTGAGTTTTCATCACGTGCATTTGATGATTATTGCATGTCCATTGGAATAACTGTTGAACATCTTGTAGCTTATGTTCATACACAAAATGGCCTGGCAGAGTCATTTATAAAAAGATTGCAACTTATTGCAAGACCAATATTGATGAGGTCGAAGTTACCTACATCGGCTTGGGACATGCTATATTGCACGCAGCAACACTTGTAAGAATAAGACCGACAAGTTATCACAAATATTCTCCCCTACAATTGGTTTTTGGTCATGAGCTCAATGTTTCACATTTAAGAATTTTTGGGTGTGCGGTATATGTTCCAATTGCACCGCCCCAACCTACAAAAATGGGCCCCCAACGGAGATTGGGAATATATGTCGGATATGAATTACCGTCTATAATTAAATACTTGGAACCGAAAACAGGTGATTTATTTACTGCAAGGTTTGCAAATTGTCATTTTGATGAATCAAATTTTCCGACATTATGGGGAGATATGAATCAACCGAGAAAAGAAATTAATTGGAAAATTGCATTTGATTTTCTTGATCCTCGTATGAAGGATTGTGAACTTGAAGTTCAGAAAATTATTCATTTACAAAGAATTGCAAATCAATTGCCAGATGCATTATGTGACTCCGGAAGAGTTACTAAATCACATATCACAGCAGTGAATGTTCCAATTAAATTAAATGTCCCTGAAGGAAAAATAACAAGTGTTAATGAATCCAGTACACGCCTGAAGCGTGGTAGACCCATTGGATCTAAAGATAAGAATCCTCGGAAGAAGAGAGATTCAAATGATCAAAATATACATTGTGACAAAACTCAAACTCCTGAAGAGCAAACTCCTGAAGAGGAAAAAGTTATAGAAACTTCAATAAATTTTGTCACTAATGGAAAATACTGGAATAGGAAAGATACTGATGTGAATAATGTATTTTCCTACAATGTAGCACTTGAAATTATGGAACAAGATAATGATCAAGAACCCAGATCGGTTGAAGAATGTCGGCAAAGAATTGATTGGCCAAAGTGGAAAGATGCAATCTAATCTGAATTGGATTCGCTGGCAAAACGAAATGTTTTTGGACATGTAGTCCAAACACCTGAAGGTACAAAACCTGTGGGTTATAAATGGGTTTTTGTTAGAAAAAGAAATGAGCAGAATGGAATCATTCGATATAAAGCCAGATTGGTTGCTCAAGGTTTTTCCCAAAGACCGGGTTTTGATTATGATGAAACATATTCACCTGTGATGGATGGAATTACATTCAAATTTCTAATCTGTTTGGCAGTACACCAAAGGCTTGAAATGCGCCTTATGGATGTTGTTACTGCGTATTTATATGGGGAATTAGATACTGATATTTATATGAAAGTGCCCGAAGTATTTAAAATGCCTGAAGCATTTAGATCAAAGCCCAAGGAATTATATTCAGTGAAATTACAAAAATCATTATATGGGCTTAAACAATCAGGGCGAATGTGGTATAATCGTCTTAGTGAATATTTGATTAAAGAAGGTTATACAAATGATCCAGTCTGCCCATGTGTTTTTATAAAGAAATCTGGATCAAATTTTGTGATTATTGCAGTATATGTTGATGATATTAATCTAATTGGAACTCCTGAAGAGTTACATACTGCAATCGAATATCTGAAAAAGGAATTTGAAATAAAGGATTTCGGAAAGACAAGATTTTGTCTTGGTTTACAAATTGAACATTTTGAGAATGGAATATTTATTCATCAAGCGAATTATACCCAGAAGGTATTAAAACAATTTTATATGGATAAAGCACATCCAATGAGTACCCCGATGGTGGTCAGATCGCTTGATCCCTTAAAAGATTCATTCAGGCCTAAAGAGGAAAATGAAGATATACTTGGTCCTGAAGTACCATATCTCAGTGCTATTGGGGCACTTATGTATCTTGCTAATTGTACAAGGCCTGATATAGCATTCTCAGTTAATTTATTGGCTCGCTTTAGTGCTTCCCCCACAAAGCGACATTGGCAAGGCATTAAGCATATTTTTCGATACCTTCAAGGTACATATGATCTCGGCTTATTTTATTCCAATAAGTGTGATAATGAATTGATTGGTTATGCTGATGCTGGGTATTTGTCTGAACCGCACAAAGCCAAGTCCCAGACGGGCTATATATTTACTTGTGGCAGTACAGCAGTTTCCTGGAGATCTGCTAAACAAACACTAACTGCCACATCTTCCAATCATGCTGAAATATTGACAATTCATGAAGCCAGCCGAGAATGTGTTTGGTTAAGATCAATGACCCATCATATCCTGAAGAATTGTAGGTTAATATCTGAGGAAAAGCTTGCCCCCACAAAATATTATATGAAGATAATACAGCTTGTATAGCTCAATTGAAAGGATGATATATCAAGGGAGATCGAACAGACCATATTTCATCAAAGTTCTTCACTCATGATCTTCAAAAGAATGGTGAAATTGAAGTGCAACAAATTCGATCAGACAATAATCTGGCGGATCTATTGACCAAGGCATTACCAACTGCGACGTTCGAGAAGCTCGTGAATAAAATTGGAATGCGACGGCTTCGAGATTTTAGATGATGTCCAAATCAGGGGGAGCAATAAATACAAGAATATTGTATTTCTTTTTCCTTCACTAGGATTTTTTTCCCACAGGATTTTTTCCTAGTAAGGTTTTAACGAGGCATATTCTTTGTATTGAAGATATCCAAGGGGGAGTGTCACAGATCCATTGTGGATATACTTAGTCACAAACTTGGTCAACACGTCCAATTACTTAATGATATGAATTCTTTGGGAACAAGTTAATTAATGGCGGTTTGATACCCATTTGTAATCCTATATATATGTGCGCTCCGTAGTAATAAAATTACATTCAATTCGATCTGCTCTCTCCTGATTAGAATCAATCATTCGTTTCCTCTCTTTAATCCATTCTTGCCTCCATTACTTCATTGTCTCATTTATATAATACTGTTAACCCAAAAAATTCTTGGTTAACAAATACTCACTCCTACATATATACTCTTCAATATACAATATCTAATAGGCTATAATTAATAGATATATCATACAATTATCACAACAATAATGAATATATCTGTCAGGTGTTTTTGTGAGTGTGAGCATAGGCAGGCAGGCGTGAATGGTATTGGCAGGACAGGTCAGGACAGGAGTGAGTGCAAACTGCAAACAAACATGCTATGTTGTCTGTCATCTTCAATGTTTTAAAACACGTTTCTAGAATCTAAAGGCACTATGGTCGTCCATGTATGTGAGACTTACATCTTCCCCCAGTATAAATAAATAAATAAAATTAAATAGTAAAACATTTACATATATGTCGGCAATGGCACAAATGCACAATTTCAATTCATGGAGAATTTAATTAAGCAGCAGCAGCAGGAACATGGTCCTCATTTTGAACGTGACTCCCTCCACACACCACACCAGATAAAGTGGACCATGCAAAATTATACTATGAATATAAATATGAATATGACTGAATGTTCTTGTGTCTTATTTATTTGTCACATATATATTCTCAAGAATTTTAACTTGAATTTGTGGTTGTGGGATCGTCGTTCCTTGATGCCTCTTTAATTTTTCACTCTAAACAACTTAGTACTAGTTTTTTTTTTTTGAGGAAAATGGGCAGCAGTGTAAATTTAATTTACTCCACTTTTCTGGTTTGTGTTTTTTAGAGGAATAATCCCAATTCAGTTTATGTGGGTCTCTCATAAATAACAAACAAAAAACCACCCCAAAACCACAAGGAGGTCACAGACTCTCCCCACCACACAACACTCGAAATGGTAATGACACGTGACTTTCTCTAATTATGTTAAATCATCAAAATATATCACTGACCAATAAATAAGCTGGTGATTTCTCTGCTTCGTCTTTGCAAAAAAAAAAAAAAAAAAAAAAAAAAAAAAAAACCTGGTGCCGACTGAACACCACTCTATAGTGATTATTAGACTACACTATCGTATTCGTATGTCAGATTCCTGTTCTCTGGCTATACGCCATCACCTTCTACCAAGTACTAGTAACCAATTTTTGTTTTAGTTTTTTTATTATTTTTTTTTAAGATTAATGACGCAATTAATAGATTAATCTAAAACGCAAACGGATCCATTAATACTTAATTGCACGTGGACGCCATGTGGCAAGCATATTAACTATGTCTGCTATAGGCTATATACCCTTACCGGGGAGCTTAGCAGGTAGATTTTTTTTTTTTTCTTCATTTTTTTTCCTTCTGTTTTTTAAATTACAGTATTTTATTAATGGAAATGAAGAACTGAAAAGATGCTTCATAAAACCACAAGTATGATGACCAATTATTAGAAAATAAGGAATCAGGAATCAGTAAACTTTTAAGATAAATGGTATTGGTAATGAGCGGAGAGAGTACATCTCATGCTTTGTCCTCTAATGAAACTTGAATAAACACAGACAGGTAAGCACTTGTAAAAACAGTAATAAGTGATTATGTAATTTCAGTATCAGCAAGTGTTTTCTATCTACAAACTCATGCAGTACAACATAAAAAGTGTCGATTTGAGAGATGTATTTTTCAGTTTATTCATTCAGTGAAATGCAATGCTTGAATAAACTCACTTTGTGTGTTTGAGATCGAAAATTGCCAGCAGCTATACAAGCCCTTGAATGATGTTGCGGGCTTGTTTAAGCATGTCTGTTTGGCAAACGCTTGTTGCCCATATATTCAGCAATGGGGGAATTGCCATATCCACCTCAGACAACCGTGCTTCCAGCCAACTCGCATTCTCCGGATCCATGATGCTTCCTGTAATTGTCTGGGAAAAAAAAGAGAGATAGAGAGAGAGAGAGAGAGAGAGAGAGAGATAGAGTAAACCTACATAGTTTTGGATTAAATATCTCAATCAGTGAGATAAGAGGCTTGGAGCTTCGCCAAGAATTTAAGTTCAAATAAAATACATCGGCAGCATACATTAAAGCTCCCGGACTCACCCAAGATGTGCTGACAACAGCATAGGCAATCATGCTTCTAAGCATATCTTCATCTGAACTGCTAACTAATCTGCCAGAATCAGCAAAGAATGCCAGGTCCTGGTAGGATGGATCAAATACGGGTCCACAGTTTTTCACTACAATTCTGCCATGGGAATCCAAAATCTTGCTTAGTCTGCTGACAGTGGAGGTGTGAGACACCCTGGTGGTACCTGCTCTAGTACTCCCAAAAGCTTCCACAGGGTATTCGAGTAAAGATTCTCTACACTCTAAATGAAGCAAAGTTGCAGCAGTCTCAAAGTTGGTCCAACAACAGCAAGACAATGACCCATCGTCTGGAGCACATCAAAACAAAGAAAATAAAAGAACCAGTCCAATAAAGCATCATTATATAAATAATTGTCGAATGAAGTTAGGGCTGCTTTGTTAAGGCACTTGACTTTGAGATACTTCGGCCTCGTTTGATGCCTATTATTAGATCTCTTATTAGAGGAAAATCCTCAAATTATAGGTGTAATAAGAACCCCTAATAAGAGGTATCAAACGAAACCTAAAATACTATGCATATTTAACAGCAGAAATTTCTTTAAATAATAAAATGTAGTAGAAGTTATGGATAATCATTTTCACTTTTAACCATGCTTTCTGAGGAAGGAGATGTGAGGTACCAATGAAAAAACCAAGAAATGGGATCCTGACAGGAGGTATGGAACTAATGCTCGACTGGAAGATAGAAGTTGCTCTGCCCTTCTCCAATACAAGTACATAAACACCAACCAACTGCGTGGATTAGCAAAGCATTAATGCATAATATTGGCAGGTCAAGGCTATTGGCACATTAAAGCAACAATGCAGTTCATGCGGAACAAGGCAAAAATGATACTTTTAAAGCAAAACGCAAAACATTCTAGAGGTATTCCAAAATTACCCTGCAGCAAAATTGCATTTGTTTAAGCTCAGACATATGCAATGCATCAGATAACAGTGCTACCGGAACAGTGTCTGAAGAAGCAACCCGGGATGAGCCTACATTTCCTGATGAACACTTGAATTCACCACTAGGAGGCTTGTTCGTAGGGTTTATATTATTGACAGTGATGAAAGATGCAGGCAGCATCATATAGTTCTGCTCGCTGCAAAACAAACAAGTTCGATAAATTCTCTGAAAAAAAGAAAGTTAAGTTTCCTAGGCATGGAGTTAATCAAACAGGAACTCCAATTTGCATGCAATGCTGTAGATTTCTGGATTGCAAATCAATATTAAATAGAAGGTGTTACTGTAAATAGTAACAAATTATTTAAGAGATTTTAAGAAGCAGGTCAAAACAACTTCCTACTTAATAACTTAATCACACAGCTGCCCTCCTATATGGAGCATGGGAAATAGAATATGTTTCTCCAGTAATCCTTGGTCCCTTTTTTAGCTCTTTTCCTAAGGCACCTAAGTGAACATTTTTTGATTGTTTCTAGAAACTCCTCAACTCGGGAAAAAGATGTGATTATCCAATGCACCAGTTCAAAGTGCAATCCACATGAGATCACATCGAACCAGAGAAACAACATACCTAAGTACAAGGATTTGGTGAAAAGTTGCATAGGCGTCTTGTCCCAATCCAGTTGGGTAATTGTTTTTAGTTGTATCGCAGAAGATTCTGACCTAAACAAAGTAAATGAAATAAGATTGTAAAGTGATATCAATTGAAGTAGGTACCAGTATTACCGTTTCATGGTCCGCCAAAACATGGATACAGACACCACCATTTCTTTGGAGACACATGGGAAGATAACCCTCACAAGGTGTGGGCTTAAATAGTGCAGGAAAAGCATCCCCCTTTACATCGTGAAGAGCCACTACAAGCCCACTCAATGTTATTAGGTCTCCTTGAGGCAATGGACAATCAGAATATGAATTTCCCAAAGATTGCACAGATTCATTTGCCATGGGACCAATGTGGTCAAGGATATCTAATTCTTCCTCAAAAGAATCTCTGGGCTCCATGGGATCACCATCTGAGATTGGAAAAATATGACTCAAAAACTTCACGGCAGAGGAAGGAACAAATACTTTGTTATCGGCATAAATTTCGTTGGCTATAACTTTAGCAGTTGAGCATGGAACTTCAGAAGGCCAGCATTCTTTGGTAAATATCTCATTATTGCTAGCATCAGAAATCCTCAGGCTCTCAATCGATGACAATGTGAAGCTCCAAAGACAGATTTTGGAACCAACAAATACTTTTGCATGGTTGATTTGAGAATTTTCTTTCATTGAACACAATACATCTTCCTCCTGATGTCTAAGAAGGTAAAAATGGCCGATTTTCAGCGCCTGCAGTATAAGAGAGATTTAAACCAACTGGGAGCAAAACATAAGTAACCATGAATTCACGGCTAACAAGTTCAGTACGCATACCCCGTATGTGCAAAAGCTTTCAGGACTGAATTCAAGAAACACTTGCTGGCTTGGTGCTTCACAGTCAGATTTAGTCTTAGCACATCCTGTCATGCTTTGCAAACAGCCCCGCAAACAAAAATTCGCACCTTTACTGGCAATTAAGCATGGAAATTCTAGTAGTTGACTTGAATCACATGAATTTATTGTATAGGAACTGCAATGGCCATTTAATCCATTTCCATGATCTTTTAAATCATGGTAGGCAGCTTTCTTGTTTCTACAGCTCTTAAGGGACAGGAATTTCCCAGGTTCACTATAGTTTTCCAGGGAATCCATCCCATGTTGAGCAGAGGAATGCATACCCGTGACCGCATCTTCATATTTCTCAGTAACAAGTAAATCCCAAGGCAAAACTGTGGCTTGTGCAAACATGTTCGACACTTTTGCTAAATCTCCCTGAAACTGGAAAAAAATAAATAAATAAATCAAATAAGTAAAATGAAAAATTCTACATAAAAAAGATATAAACATAAGAAGTCATCTTATGACCTTTCCCTCAAAACCATACCATTTGCTGAACAGGGAATTTATGTGTTAACATAAGCAAGTGAAACTTCCCACTGTCTAGCTCCTGATAATTTCTCTTCCAATCAAAGAAAAGAGATCGACTTCTAAAATCAACATCAGATAGACTGTGATACAGATAAATATATGTGTCTGTTCGTCTTGCCGGTACAGAACAAGAAAACACACTTCGGCAAGATAATGGGCGATATATACTTGAATCCAAGTCCACCAATTTTGAAGGTATGCCTTCCATGATAAGTGTGAAATCCTTTGCCTGAAAAAGTGAAGATATATCTCATTCTTTTGGACTCACACACTCCCATACTGGCAAAACAACAAACATAAAAATTGTAACAATGGCACCACCTCAAAAATCCCATCAAAGGCCAAAGTTGCTGGATGGTCAAGCATCATGTCCAAACAACCAGTTGCATCGACTAGCTGCAGTCTTCCAGAAATTGAAGATATCTAGAACAAAGTAAATAAATAAATGACAGCCAAGTCAGTTGTAGATAAATGGAGATCAGATTTATGTATATGTGGCAATAATCAAACAAGTGATTCAATATGATTTATTACTATAATGCCCAATGAGAACTAAGAAGCAAGACCAGGCAGTCTCAATATTACATTCATTTGATATAGCAAATGCAAAGTAATCAATCAACTACAAATTGTACAGAGTGAAAAATCACAACTAGAACAAAAAATGATTGGTGTGATCAATTGATATATTACTGACCTTTGAAGTACCTAGAAGAAGAACTCCAATTTCCTCAGAGTGCATGGCTCTTCTGATAGATTGCACAAAAGATCTCCCACCACAGGTCAGCACCCTATTCTGGTTAGTGCCACCAACATAATCAGAAAAACTTTTATCATCCTTAAAAACATCCTTCCATGAATTCTCACAATAACAAATTAAATTGGCAATAGGTAGCACCTGAGACCAAGAAAGACGAAGATGAATATCAATTAGTTCCTCATCTATAGCCTCAATGAACCAAGACATCAGAGCATATAAATGGAATCAATCACCCAACATTGGAGATTACATCAGAAAATAACTCAACTGTAAACCCACCAATCTCAAGTGACCAGAATGTTCATCCCGGACCCCAGAACAGAAATCATGTTTGCAGAACTCCACCAAAACTCCATGCTGCCAAGCAGAGATTCACAATGAAGGTCAAAATAACCTGAAAAAAGGTATCAAAGCCTTATAAAACAAAATTTACCCGTAACAGAAAAGCGGATGGTGGCAAATGCCAAGTTGCATACTTCTGGGCCAGCCCTTCCATCTGAGAGCACCTTATCAACCGGTGAAATCAACTTAGAAATACTCTATACAGGGGGGCAAAAAAAAATACGAAAAAGTAATGGAGCCAAATTTTGAAAATGAAAGGAGATACATTACATTTTTTGTTCCCAAGATCTCCTTATCAGATAAAATCCCAGTAAACTTTTTCCTAAAACATGAGACAACAAGCAATGCCCTGGAGAGATTGACCCTGTGTGAGCCAAACAAAAACAAAAAAAAGAATGAATGGATTATCGACGCATTATACCATAATCGGGCTGCAAAAGGCAAAGTGTTGATGAACTTCTGAAGAGGACTCTGGGACTGTGTTTTCAGATGGAGCCTGTAGTGTATATGACATCACATATTACTGCTACAAACAAAATAGGTTCTGTTCCATTACAGCAAAATCAGGATAGAAGTTCTAACCCTGCTTCCAATGGTGAAAAAGACTCCACATGCACACTAGTTCTACAGCAAGCACCAAGAATCAACATTTTTCCCCAAGGAAATTTTGGATCCACAAAATGAACATTCTTAAGTGTTACCTAGACAAACCATACAATAAAAGAAATTACAGATAAATGCAGAATATTTCAAAGAATCCATGAAACTATAAATCTTGAATATTCCACAAGTTATAAATCTTGGAAACATCCTATGTGAAATATAGGGAAACAGGTTAGAACAGTTGATTGCGTACAATGGCACCAGCTCTAACATAATGTGGCACAGCAATATGCTGATCAGTTAATAAGAGTATCACATCTTGATCCAACTCAACAACCATCCCCTGCATGTAAACGCCCGTAATGACCCCAGTATAGCTACCACTTTGACCTTTTTCCCTTACATCAGCATTTGGGGCTAGAGTCCTTTCCTTAAAGGACATGGCGATATGCAGTGAGATGATATCTGTTGTCACATGCATCAATCGAGAGTCACCCTCTGTAATAAAAACAATTTTTTTCTTCAAGCCTGACAGTACAACAATGTCTCCAATGAATCTCGAGACCACAGGATGCCACGATGAAGCCAGACCACTAAAGTATAAATCCACCCTCTTACTAAAGCAATGGTCTTTGATATTTTTCTCACTCAAAGTTCTCAGTTCTGATGCCACAAATTTTGAGTTACAAAATTTGCATTCACAGACAAGAACATTTACTAGAAAAGCCCTAATACTTTTTGTCCCTCCTCCCCCACTGGAACAAGGAGTAGCAAATACTGGACTTATTGAATCCATCACACCAAAAATCAAGCCACCAGCCTCGCGATTATCTTTGAAGCCACAGGCACCTAAAGCAAAGCAAACAGAACTAAAATCCGATAAACTGCATGGCGTTTCACTACAAGCATGGAAAAGCTCCCATCCAATTATCTCCAAGAACCCTCGCTTCATACCCCTATCCTTACATTTGAAAGGGATAAAATTCCAAGCCAAAACTCGAATCTTCATACCTATCATTTTCGGGTCGAAATCCAGTACCTCACAGCAAACATTTGATGAGTCATCAGAAAATTGAAAGCAGCTACAGGAAATTGATGAGCTGTGGGCAACAAAAGACGGTAGGGTAAAAGTTCCAATCAGAACCGTTGGTTGATTCAAGGGTTTAAGAGTAAGGGCAATAGGGCTTTGACAGGCAGGAGAAGAGGATTCAAGGGGATGATTGTGATTAGAAATTTTGGGGTGTACTCTGGTAGAAATCTGACGGCTGGGAACGAGAGATGAAGCGGCGGTAAGGGGACGACCGCAGCGAATAAGATCGGAGAGGGAGAAAACCGCAGCTCCCGTTTCTTCCATTTGACATTTAGACTCCCGTCTGAGGCTAAAGATTCCCTCAATTGGCGGGAGGCGAACTCTGTAGCGTGGGTGGTGTGAGTGTGACTCTGTTTCGACGATAGAGCGAAGAAACCCGAAGGGTTATAGAACGGCAGCCAAGGCCCGAGGGCGGGAAGATAACGTTGGAACTTATATGCAATTTAGCCACAAATTTTAAGCTAATAACAGTTAAACCCCAAATTGTAAAACCAATAACCATGATTTTTAAACTCTACAGTCTACACCAAGCAAGAGCTAGAGACAGCTTATCCAAAGAAAAAAAAGCAGGGTTAGTGCATCTCCAACCATACCTTATATTTTTACGGGAGCTACAGTATAAATCTCTTTTTTACCGATAGCTACAGTAATTTCATCTCCAACCCAACTCTATTTTTACAAGGTGAAGGAATATTCCGTATATAATCTATTTTATATTTCCTTTATAAATTTACAAATAATACAAACAATTTTTCATACAAAATATGAGTGATATTTGTTTTTATTATTAAACCAACAGCATACATATTTTTTTTAAAAAAAAATAGAGAAAGAGAAAAATGCAGGGATGAACAGTGTTCCGCCTATTTAGAGCGAAACACTATTGGGAGCAGTGGCGGACCTAGCACTAGGCCAGGTGGGGCCCGGGCCCCACCTCAAAATTTTAAAATAGTATATATATTATATTATATTATTAATTTATTTTTAATTAATTGGAATCAAATTATATTGTTTCAATTCAAAATTAGTATTTTTATTATTTTAATTTGACATAATGAATTATGCTTTTATTAACATATTTTTGAATTAATTTGAATATTATTCCATGGGCTTTCTATTTATTGAAGTAAGGATGAAGAATCGATTCACTAAAACAACTTCGAAGTACTACTTTGTTATATTTTGGCTAGAGTTTGACTGTCTTTTAGAAATCTTTGATTGTTTAGAGAGATTTTGTTTAGTTATATTTTTTTTAAGAGAATCCACTAAAATCTATAAAGATTTAAAATCAATGGACTATTGAATACCTCAAAATTTTTAAAGACTTTTTAAAATCTGTATTGGATATACATAGGTTTTTAAAGACTTTTTAAAATCTAAGTTATATATACCCAACTTTAAAAGTTCAAAAAAATCCTACGGATTCTTGGATTGAATAACCCTCTAAAAATGGGGGAAAAAAAAAAAAAGAATTTCGGCCCTACCAGCCGAAAATTCCTGGGTCCGCCACTGATTGGGAGGGTGCTGCAATTTTGCAGGGTGGGTTGGAGCCTCACCCTACATAAATACCAAAATGCAGGATGAGTTGGAGAAGGCCTTTTAGAGACAAGTTGACTTCTATTTTTCCTTTTTTTGCCCATTGACCCTTCTATTTGTGAAACTTCAAAATCCGACGGAAGCTTCCAACAATAAATTTTCTTTAGAAAAACACTACTTGTTAAATTAAAAAACTCACTAGGTAATTGCACGTAATTTCCTAGGATTCGAATTATGATCCCATATTCGGCTTGAAGATGATTCGTTTGGGTTTGGAGAAGTCTTGCATTTTCAAATTTGCATACACAATAAAAGAAACTAAGAAAGAAAGCAGCGGTTTCCAAAAGGGCAGTTCTTACAACTTTTAAATTCAGTAGAATAAATTCAAGTGTTTTCATATGAAGTATAATAACAGTCAATACTTGAGAGTTGAGATGGCAGCATCTCCAAATGCAGAACCAAAGTTGATATGGGGTTGGGATTTGGAATAACGGTTCTACACACACAAAATTCGAACATATGCATATACACTAGCAACATACTATACAATGCCGTCTTCTCCGACTGGATGGACAAAGAAGTTCATTCACTCAGACTGGTCGTCATGGAGGACGTGAGAGGGCAGAAGCAGGTGCTGTCACAAGCGTCCCACCTTCGGACATGTAGAAAGAGTTGTAGTTGATCCGAGTGACTAAGGCAGCCAGATGAGGAAACTGCCCCACATTGAGCTTCACAGAGAGAATCTGCAAGACCAAACACAACCACCAAGATCAATCAACCATATATTACTACTAAATAACAAGGACTTCACTAACTGGTTAGTGTTGCCTAACCATACCACTCGAAGGAATCTTGCAAAGCCTCTAGAAAAGATATTTCATAAATGGAAAAATGTATAAATATATATATTAAAATAAAAAATAAAAAATAGCTTCTTCCTAAATAAAGAAAATTAATGTAAGTGGAATTCACTGCCCCATCTGGCAAAAATTAGGAATTGGCTCGAGAGTCAAGACAACCAGAATAATGAGAAACAGTACCCTCAGTAGAAATGCCATGCAGTCATCAAACTGTTTCTCGATTCGCTCTATTTCCTTCTCGTATCTTGTTTTGTTGGCAGAAGTTGCTCCACTGCTTCTCAAGGTCTGTTGTACAGAATAGAAATCCAGAGCCAGCGCAAGGATACTGTTTATGCGGCTCGCGATCAACCCCCACTGTTTGAAAGAGAAACTGCCGTTAAGTGTTCACTGTTCACCATTTCAGAATTGCTATAAACAATTCCAACATAGCAATTATGTTTTAGAAGAGCAAAGATGAGGGGAAAAACCAGCTTATCTGGGACCACAAAACACTGGCGCTGAATCGACAACAAGTATGACTCATGAACTTCAATGACTTCATCTAGGCTTCCAGCTGTTGCCACACCCTCACATAGTTCACGCCATGCATTATGGTACACCTGTTCATCAGAAGCAGATTAACCGGCAAGGAGCAAAAGTATCTACATAAGTTTTAGTTTTTACTCCCTCCGTCCCATTAAAAATGTTCTACTTACTATTTTTGAATGTTCTACTTACTATTTTTGGATGTCCCATTATAAATGTCTTCTTTCTATAAATAGAAATAATTTTTCCCTCCAACAACTATGTAGACCCCATCATATACTCACAAATCAACTCTACCTTAATTCTCATGCCCAACAGTAACAAGATATTTGTAATGGGACGGAGGGAGTATCATTTAAAACCAGAGCACCAGACCATGATGAATAATTAATAGTATTTGTTGCCAAAATCCTCTTCAAAATTGTATGATCCATACTAAAATATTTATCAGAGCAAAAAATGAACAAACAACTGTTAGTATTATATCTGACAAATTTCAACTTAGACCTCCAGTTTTTGCAAGAAATTGCAAGTCATTTTGGCTCAAATCAAACTTTAAATTCAATCCCTCACAAAGTCCATGTCCAAGCATTCAAAATCCATCACATTACCCTATCCATAACATATTGGTGAAAGGCATCCACAAAATGAAGAAGTTTTTGCTCTAGCAACCAGTGGCGCTTGTGTTTCCTTGTTGCGGTGCCTCTATCCTGAAAGATGTCGAGTTACAACATTACATTCACAGTCATATACGATGGAAAATTGAAATTAATGATTGACACCAGAGAACCAAGCCATCAAGTATACTAGTTTCAAGCGAAACCTAGACCATTTGAAATAAAATACAATTCAGAAGCTAGAAGTACCTTCCACATCCACTTCCTAGTTTTATCAAGCACAAATTTAGCTCGTTTAACTTTCAACAAAAAAATCATCACCTGCAGAAAACATTAGATTGTATATAAAAACAAACATCTGATAATTCATTTTCTATTGAATGGAAAGCAACAAAGTGGTACCTGATTGTACTTCCTCATGGCCTCAAGGTTAGCAATAAGTTCAAGGGGCCAAGAAACCTATAAATAAGAGTCAGATGAAGGGAAGAGCAATTTGTGGTTTTACACCAAAGAAAGAAAAGAAGGGCAAAGATAATATATTGGGGCATGCCTTATATGTGAACCTTAGAGAATCAAGAGCATCCATTGGAGAGCTCTGTCCTCTACCCTTTCGAGGAGTTGAAACAGAAATTGGACTGTGTGACTCATCTTCACTGAAGCCTTGACTTTTAGCTAATGAAACAACTAATGAATCTGGGTTACTTAGCAGCACATTATCAGCAGAATTCCTTATAGACTCCTGAAGTAAAATATTAGTGTTAATACACATTGGTATTTGGTAAAGAAAGAAATGAAAAAATTCTTAGAAATGAAGACACAAAAAAGGGTCAAATGCCATTTCATGCTTGCTACATAAAACTAGAGGAGAATTTCCATACTTTTAAATTTCAATAGGCCTTCCAGTAATTGGGTATTGAAGAGTTGCTATTCATTAATAAAAATATACACTGGAGGTCCCTGTTATCTTTTATATAATTACTAGTATTTCCCCCCGCCCAATGGGCAGAAATTATGGACAATATGAATAAAACTATCCAATTTAACAAATAAATTATATCATACATTCCCCAATCTCCTTAAACTATTTTAAGCATTACATGAATACATCTATACATTGCATAGAAATCGACCAACATATGTCATTACCAATATTTATATATTACAATTTAGTATCTTAAAAAATACTTATACTACAAACAATAGTTGAAAGCACCAAAAAAACTGAAAAAGCAAAGATAAAAACCTTTCTACCCGCGACTTTAATGTCATACATTGACAAAGAAATTATGTGAAATCGTATGGTACTTGATAATTGATTATTAATATTGATTCACCCTAAAGCGTTGAGATATTAGAAATTTCATAAAGATGTAGATATTTCTAAATTAAATTAGAAAAATATAAGAAATACTCTTGTAAATGAATCCATTGACAAATTAAAATGATTATAGTTTCATCAACTTATTATCGTATTGGAATTTATCTAATTTAATTAATTTATCTAATACAAATATTTGTTATTCATTAATGAATATAATATCAATCTATAAAATACTTTTTTTTTTAATTCTTTCATTTTTATAGTGAAAAAGAATTGACTTTTGCTACTTTTTATTATTCAACTTTGACTAATGCTTATACAACATATATATATATATAAAACATAGTCAAGTGAGATCTCGTTAGATTCGTCTTATCATGTACTTATAAAATATCAAAATTTTAGAATTTTTTCTTACTGATGGGCTATTGACCATTAAAAATGTATATTAGATTGCGTGCAGAAAGTGAATGTTGAGTAAATAGATAGGTTACTGTTCATAAGGGGATTTTTATGAGAGAGATTTAATAGGTTACTGTTCATAAGAGTAGGTTACTGTTCATAAGGGATATTGTTTTTTCCACAACTACATTGCAGAGAAATAATCACATCTGATCAGAATGGCATTACTTTGATTAAAAGATAATTATTGTATAGGAGATGCAAAAAAAAATGTCAGTGAATTTGCTCTACAGGTATCGCCAATTAATTTACAAGTGAACTGACTTTAACACTAAAGCCAGATAATTAAAGACCAGTGCAAATGTGAGAACAGGAAACTTGCCCACAATGCACAGAAAAAGAATAAAAGATAATTGGCTTAAAACAAAAACATAGGAATCACTGTAAAGAATCAACCCAGAGTCTTAGATAAATGAGATAATGATCAACATGCTACATTCGAGAATTAAGGTATATGCACTAAAAAAGTTACAGAGTTCAATCCTTAAAGATACCAAGGAGTACATGAATTTACCTGTAATACTGTGTTCAACTCAAAATCATCATCCAGGGATTCTCCTTTGTCTAGCTTATTGAATATCACAGATAAGAAGTGATGCAGCAGATCACCTGGATATTGCAAGATTCCATTCTGATCAAAGCTAAACAGAAAACTGCAAGTATTCGTATATTTTTTTTTGCCAGATATACAAAGTTTACCTGATCCCAACAAATATAAAGCACGCAATATACCCAACTCATCTAGTAACCTCCAATCATGAAGTAATTTTGACAGCATAGTCCGACCAATGTCATCAGCCTGCATAAGGAGCACCAAACATTGTAAATTTTCCAATACTCTACTGCTAAGTAGGACAGGTAATTGCTCATTATAACCTGCTTCTTGATGTAGGAGATAAGGCATTCCTGAAGAATCACATCAGGAAGGGGAGTGGATTTAGGCTCAACATTTTGAATCCAGCTCAGAATTCTTGATGGAAGACTGCTATTATTCTGGAAGGGTAAAACCTCTGATATACGAAGTTGATCCTTTACAAAATTGAAAGAAATCATTAATCCTAGCAGAACACTGGGTTATAATCATGAATCAGCTAAGCCTGCAAACTAGGAAATACCTGGAAAGAAGGAAGAAGAGTTGGAAAAGGAAACAAAGCTTCAAGCATTTTTGCATCTTCGAAGAACCTCGAGTGTTTTAATTCACCAAACAGAAAACCAGAAGTATAGTCTGTGTTGTTAACTGTTGAACCACGTCCACTGTTATCATTAAATATAGCGTCCCTTAGACACTCGTCATTTAATGGGGGGAGAAAAAAAGCTTGAGATATGTTTAGTGAACTCCAAGCATCCA
Source organism: Hygrophila difformis (assembly GCA_030278955.1). Classification (NCBI taxonomy): domain Eukaryota; kingdom Viridiplantae; phylum Streptophyta; class Magnoliopsida; order Lamiales; family Acanthaceae; genus Hygrophila; species Hygrophila difformis. The sequence continues at coordinate 56,495,731 of JAOANR010000005.1, forward strand.
TATTCTCTCTGAGAACCTCATGACAGACAGTAATTGCTGGATTTTCAGGACAATATTTTTCGGGAAGTTTTAACATTTCATCCAAAAACAATTCTTTCCCTTTCAGATTAAGACATGTGCTTTGGACACTTCGAGATAGTAAACCATTATTCCTTTTTTGGGCTAATGTTTCGCCCAATAACTTCTGCCAATTCTTTTTTGCCTCTGAACTTGCTGGCAAGGTCCTATCAGTCTCCTCTAGCTTCTTAATACCATTGATGGATCCAAGTAAATGCCTGTTATCTTGCCATAAATACTCAGCAATATGATCTTCCTCACCAATTAGAGCCATTAATGACATGCAAAAGACTTCGGACAAGGTTAGCCCTGCAATGCTATTACCATTATTACTTTTATCTTCAGAAACTGCTAATACAGATGTCATTGGAGAATGTCGGATGAGTTGCAATGATTTTCCAGCAGAAATGATGATCTTCGCAATGTCCTTAATGAAGAATGGACAAACTTGAAAATCTTTGTTATTCTCTTCTTTCCCAATAGCCCCGCTAGACAAGGAGATGGATGCTCTACCCGTGAGATTCCTTTTCTCATTACTTGAAGGTTGTAACTGTGAATCAACATCAGCAAAACTAGATTTCTCAGACATAAACGATCTTGGCTGACAGCTTTTCTCCCAAAATTCGGCCTCATCTATAGCAATTCTTTGATTAGCAACAAAAAACATCTGCATAAGTGCTGAGAATAAGCATCCAGATCGCTATATGTATAAAAATGTTATCTCGTTCATACAAAATGCAACCTGCAAGTGCTGATAATATGTCTACCAAAAGCCTTTGCTGATAACTAACTTCATCAAGATGAAAATGCAGATTTAATTAAGCACACTATTGTTGTCCTTAAATTCTTGGTGGTTAATGAATAACAAAACTCTTTTGGCCCCTCCTCCAACAGCAGTGTAACTGTAACATAGAATCACGGAATTTCGATGTTTCCTCAAGTATACTAACATAGCCCCATACGACAACTACTATCCATCCATTATGGGCATTAACATAATGGGTATCACTCGGTCGTTTGAAGAATCAAGGACAATTTGATGGCATGAGTTTTACCAAGTCTCTTGTTATTTAGAAAAAAAATAAACAGATCTTTTCATGAAGATTAACAATTAATACATTATACAACGCACACCACAATTGCGGAAACAAAACCGAACAGAAGCTTGAAGAGCAACTGGATTATGACACTGTATATTTGAGGGTAAAATGCAAAAACCAAGCACGAGAAGTGAAAAAAACATCTATGTTCTAACAACTTCATTGTGCTGATGAATTAGATGCTTTTCAAGTGTATTTTATTTGTATATCTCTGCAGGTCTACAGATCTTTTCATTTTCAATGGTGAAGGTTGTAAAGTAATCATAACATTAATTTTTAAGAAAGCTATAATGGCACCAACTAAGATAACATATAGAAAATAAGCGCAAGCAAACAGTTACCAAATTCTCAAAGAAATTAAAGTGGATATCTGATAAAAACACAAAAAAAAATGAAAAAAATGAAAAAAAATAAAAAATGGTTGTTATTAAGAAATACTCATTCTCCATTTCTGGTTAACAAAGGCCACATATAAAACATCTAAAAATTGGCTTCATAGAAAATAGAGGGGGTACCTCCTCAAAAGGATCATCAAGGGTTCCTTGAAAAAGCCAAGAATCAAGGCTTTCTATGTATGGCAACAGACTTCCCATAAATATATAAAGCAACATGTGGTACGCGTCCTCCTGAAATCAACACATTATTCAGTTAATCTCTAGATCCAAAATGTTACCAAATGATATACACACAAGTAGCTAACTTATGCCAGTAACCTCTCCCCCTTGCACAAGACAAACTTCATTGAGCTTCAGGTAGAGATGGTTTAAAATTTGCACAGCAATATTTGCAGCTGGGACACAAGGATCTTGTTCAAGAAAAAATTGAGGAATGGCTCCACGAACTACTTGAAACAAATATTCGGCTCCTGAGCAAAGACTACAGAAAGAAAATAATTAGGAACAACACAGAACGATGCTCCTAATCAAGCTCTTTAAAAAGCATGCCATGCTTTAAATAATATGAGTAATATAGGGAAACTGAAAGCATGACAAGTGGAAGCAAGATCAGAATTCGAGTGGCATAAGAAAATGCACAACTTATTGAAGAAAATAGAGCTCTATACAAATCTCTAGGCTAAATATACAATTGCTCATATATTTTCAGTATCTAAAAAGGAAGGCAAGCAACAAAGCAAAAGTTTGTTATGTCCTTGCAATTCGAGCATATAGCATGAGTTTGAGCAATGTGTCCAAGAAAGGGTGAATATGAACAAGTATATAAACAATCATGATGCAAAAGACAATAAGTAATACAGCATCTTACATCACCTTGTGATTTCCCATAAAAAGAATAAATAACTTATAAATAAATCAAATTACAAATATTCATTAAATCATGCTCTTAACACTATCTTTTTTAATAAATCTATATTAATTCCATCCTTAAAAATCCAGTAATTAGAAGCTAACCTGGATAAAGAATTTGATAACCCTAAGATAGATGGAGTGATACGAGAATTTGGGCAATTTACTTTCACTTCTTCTTTCAAAGCAACATCTCGTATCCTCTGCCAGGGGAACAGTTAAAACAAAAAATGTTTAAAACATGCAAGTTGGAACCTATATCAATTGGAAAGTGGTTAAGAATGTCAATTAACATACCCTAAGCCAAGTACTAACGGAGCAAGCAAATGCTCGTAAAGTAGGTGCAGATGAGCTCTTGGATTTCTCGATTTTGTTTAATACGATATCAACCAAATGTAAACACGTTGCAGCATAAGAAAAATGTTCGAGAATTCGATACAAACTAGTCTGTGAAAGATGAGTCACATAAATCCCGCTCTTGAATTGAAAACACTCTCCACTGTCATTCCAAAAGAGTAGAGAACTCGATAAACCTTGTAGCATTTGCAACACCCCTCGGACCTAAAGCACAAAAAACAAAACGAAACTACAACGTTTAAAACAACACAATTGGCAATAAATGCATGACTCATTACGAAAAAAATTAGTACAAAATAAGAATATACCAAGTCGAGTTCATTTGTCCTAAGAGACGAAACTGGAGCAACAAAATGAATGCCTCCACCGGTGAAGGAGCTGTGGATCTTATTAATCAAACTTTCTCCCACTTCCATATCTGGGCAAATCAACTTAATTAAAACACGTTAAAACATAAACTGATAAAAGCATAAGACTCGCGCAATTCATCGAACATTTGGACTGCAGAGCTGAAATTTTCCCATCACTACATCCGTCTCATTCAAAATTGCTACACCACATTTTTTTAATGGTTGATATTTAAATTATGAACAAGTGAAAATTATAAAAAGTTTATATTCTAATACTACAAGATTAGAAATTGGAACTCTTGGAAGTACTTACTATCAAATAACTCTTGCAAGTTTGGTACTACATCAGCATTTTCCGACTGTGAGCGCGAACTATAGGGTAAATTGGAACTAGAAATTCTCCCTTTTTGTCAGTCCCACAATCTGGGGTGATGACTTGAGCAGCAACATTTAAAATACCTACCGGAATAGGATTGAATCGCTGGAGACGTCTGAAAACTGAAAATCGGACATCAGAAATCGAACTCGAGTCTTCAGCGGGATTGGGTTAGAAATAGCAAATTTTAATAATTTATAAAGTAGTACTCCCTCCGTCCCACGAAGTTTAAACCTATTCCTTTTTGGGTGTCCACGAAGTTTGAAACCTTTCCATTTTTAGAAAAATTAACTTAATATAAATTTGATTAGAATCTTAATTATTGTCAAATCCCATTAAAAATACTTACTTTTACTATTCTGCACAAATTCCAATGCATTATTACTTTCCTACACAAAGTCCCTTATATTTCTTTAACTCTTAATATTACAAAATTGATACAAATAAAAATTGTATAAAATATATATTCTAAAACTACACGATTAGACGATTCTAACAAGACCACACTTGAATATTTTTCTCAAATTACATCACTAAGATAATATTAAGTCAAAGTTAAACAATCAACAGTATCAAAATTCATTATAATCTTAAACACAAATACTCACACCACTTTAACTACTAAACTCCACTACCTAAATTACTATGCCCAAAAGAAAGGCTTCAATCTTCGCGGGACGGAGGGAGTATAAATTATGGAATTGCAATTTGCAATCAAAAAAAGAAGAGGAAGAAGAAACTTTATTAAGTACTAGTATTAGCAAAGAAGCCCTTTAAGTAAATCATTATCACTATCCCTAAAAGTAGCTAATAGTAGTATGAAGTAGTAGTATTTTTTTCTTACCCTCAATCCTTGAATATTTTTTCTTACCAGGGCCACATTGGATTGGATTGGTGGTTATCGAAGGATTTTATTCAAGGTTGTTAAGATCGGTATATGATCCATTTTTCTCTTTCTAAGATTCGGATAGTAGGATTGAAGATCTTATGAAATTGCAATAATGCACAAACTCAATTATGCATATTAGTAACAAGTAAAATCATTATTTTCGTGTGTTTATGAATTTTGCAAGTTAATTAATACAATACAATACAAAAAACATCACAATTAAACATAAAATATTTCCACATATATACATAGTACTCCCTCCGTCCCATTCCAAATGTCCTATTTACTATTTTTGGATGTCCCATTACAAATGTCTTCTTTCTATAAATAGAAATAATTTTCCCCTCCAACAACTATGTGGACCCCACCATATACTCACAAACCAACTCTACCTTAATTCCCGTGCCCAACAGTAACAAAACACTTGGAGTGGGACGGAGGGAGTATATTTTTTTTTGGAAAAAAAGTTATTTTGATCCCAAATCATAATATCGTTTAAGAGCTCATAGTATTTTTTTATGCGTTCAAGAGGGTATAATCGTAAGATCGTAGAAAGCGTTTAATGAAGTATGACTATAAGATCGTAACATTCTACTATCAGGATCGAGATCTTACTAATTTTAAGATCCTACAAAGATCGGGATGAGAGGTAAGATTCTAAGATCAGGATCGAGATATTAATAAGGATGGTTTTTACTATTTAAACTCACAAAGTCTCTTACTAGTTACTAGTACTACTACTCTGGTCAACCGTCTTATTCTCAATACTCTAACCCGTATGATTCGATAAAAGAAAATAAATTATAGGCAATTCTTACCCTAGTTACTATTCATTAAGTAATCCTTATGCATAATTTTTATTTGGAAGAAGCATCTTCTCATTTAATCTAACAAACTAGTACTCAATACTCTAACCGGTTATCATTTAGTATTCTCATTAAGTAACTACTGCTATTCTCAATACTCTAACCTATTCTCATTTAATCTAACAATATCTCGTTTGATTATGTTTTATCTTATAGAATTATATTAAAAAATATGATCAAAGTTACTCAATGGATGGTAACTACTATGCAAATAGAGCAATTTAATGAGAACGGAGTAAGTATTTTATAAAACCACATGACTTTACGATTCTAACAAGACCCAACTCGATAACTTTCTTTCAAATATATATTTGCAATAACGTTGAGTCAAAATTAAACAACTAAACTGGGACGGAGGGAGTATGTGTGTATGTTTTTTTTTTTTGGAGGAGCCATTGAGTATGTGTGTATGTTATGTAACTTTAAAGGTTGGAGACGATTTTATGCTCGCTTAATAAAATAAAGCAAGCAGAAATTTTTATTTGACCAAAAAGGATGAGCAACATAAACATCCAGATAGCCGAGAATGAGAAATTTGACCAAAAAAAATATATCGTTTGGATATGTTTTATAGTATGAACTGAATACACATATGTACATCTTTCAAGACTTCCAGCTTCCCTGCACTACAAAGAATTCCCCCATCCCCCATAAATTTCAACTCCCTAATTGGGTTTTCTGATATTTTTCTAAATCTTTTACTTCAATGCTGTTGCCTCCATGCAAAACAGCATCAGCCAAATACAATACGAGCCTATCCCAAAAGATCTGCACCTCTAACCAATCCATATAACGGCAACAAATTCAGACATCAATTTATCTCCTGCTGCACATTGCAGTCTTCTTTTTTCCGTTCTGTAATTTTTGGCATCAAACGATTGATATTTCCCTTGCAGGAAAAGCTGTATATATTGTTGTTCACAACTGATCTTGGCAAGTTGTTAGGTAAGTTTGAAGGGCTTGAACCGTTGGAACTGCAGTGGAATTCGGGCGAAGTCACACGTGGGAGGATTTCGAGTATGCTGAGAGGGGAGTGATGGGATGTTGAAGCTCCTGATTCTGAAGGTTCAGGAGTGGCCTGTCGGCTTGTTTCACTAATCAAGAAATGACCTAATTAGAGCAGAGGTCTTCCAGCCAAGTAGTGTAGGATGGGGGAAATGAAGGGGATGAAAAAAATAAAATAAAATAAAATAAAGCTCACCAGTTAATCAGTGGTAGTTTTCCTTGCTGAATCCTTGTGGCTGATGAATGAAGCATCACATGATCCTTTTGACGTCGAATCCAGTTACTGGAATTCTTCAAATCCTGAGAAGCATGTTTTGTTTGTCAAGTTGAAGAGGGCATAATTTCTCTTGATTCGTGAGAAAATTTCGACAAAAATGACTAAATCATCTTGCCATGAAACTTACATCAAGTTTTATCCCTGAAAATTGTTGCACAAGTCCAGCAGTGTTCTGATCTTGTGAACTTCGCAAGAAAGGATGCTCGAGCAGCTTATACGCAGAGGGCCGGTCTTCAGGTCTTTTCTGAAAGCACTGTTGGAGGAAATCCTTTCCTTCAGCAGACAACGTTTCAGGAATAGCCGGCGATTTATTCAGTATACTGAACATTGCTTGTGCCTATCTCAATCAACAATAAGGAAGTAATGATTAAAAACAGCTATAGCAATCGTGTTCATGTAGTAATTCTAATCTTTAGTTAACTACCAATTTCGTGTTATCGCTTACCGCACTACAGTCGCTCCAAGGAGGTTTCCCTGTCAGCATTTCAATGACCGTACAACCTACACTCCATATATCCACGCCGTATGCCAGCTCTGGATTGGCATCTTTCCGCATCGCAGCCTGCAACACCTGTAGCAAAGTAGAAAAAATTGATCAAAAAATTGTTAGCAAACTAGATAGCAAGGAAATTAGAGATAAAGCTTTCAAAACCTCTGGAGCAATCCAATGTGGTGTGCCCTTCAAGGAAAGCTCAATCTCAGAACCCACAAGCTGAAACAAGTTAACACGGAGGCAGGTTAGTGAAATCGATTTAAAAACGCCAAACATCAGAAATTGATCAAAACAAGATAATTCCATTTTGCAATTCAAGGAAGATATCAAGTACACGGCCCTTGGGACAAGTATCCACTAAAAAGAATTTAATCTCCACCAAAATATCATAAACAATTTCACCAAAGTATGTCTTTGTGCAACATGATATTGTGATGCAACTTCCAAAATAAAATCATCTTTTCATGCCTATAGGATATAAACTCAATGAAGGGTCATGTTTTGTTGTCATTGCTCTGAATCCAATCACATTAGTTCTCTCCCGTTGGATAATACAAGAGGAGTTCAAGCATCAGGTAAACAAACAGATGTTCTCATATAAATAAAATTAGTATTTTCCCAAAAAAGTTCTAACATAAGTAAATTACAATGTTCCTTTACAAACCTGAATAACTTACATGCTTTGCTAATCCAAAGTCAGCTAACTTGACTGTCCCATGTGAATCAACAAGTAAATTTGCTCCTTTGATGTCCCTGGTACATATGAATCATTAAAAGGTAAGATATGTGGAAACATCAAAAAGATTCAACACCAAAACTCTCTAGCTGGATACCTCTTTTCTCCAATTAAATCATGAGCTAATGAGATTAGAGATTAAATTTCTAGTCAAAAGAATTTCAAATGAGGGTTTGTAGGCTTTGTACTTTCTTCTACAAGCTAAGACATCTGTCTACTGAGATAGGAATTAGGAAGCAAAATTTCCAGACAGGTAGGACTTTAACCTGTGGATTGTCTTTTTGTTATGTAAGTAAGCCAGCCCTGACAAAATATGACGAGTGAAGTTGCGAACAATACTCTCTGTCATAGTTCCACAATGTTCTTGGACATACTTGCTAATAGATCCAGGGTGCACATATTCCAAATAAATACAGAAACGATCGTCAATCTGCAGTAAAATGCTCTTACATTAGTCAATTTATAATTGATCAAACTATGGAGTATGATATTTTAACATTGATTATGACCGTAAAGATACTAGTTGATGATTGTGCAGGGATTCAAACTAGTGCATGAAAATATCTTTGGCAACATGATAATAGGATATTCTAACATAATACTGTTTTCTACAAGTCCTAGATGGCAGGAAATAAGACATCTGCCTACCTTTTCGCATCCATAGTACTGTACAATATTTCGATGCTTAAACTCTCCCAGAAACTTGATCTCCTAAATGGCAAACAAGAGTTCACATGAAAAATCCAACCCAATACAACAGGATTGTATTGTAAATTGTAATGGCTGGGAAAAAGGTGCATGTCAAAACAGTTCATGGAATTGTGGAAATAACACATGTCATCTTCGAAGTACAACATCAAAGAACTTTTAGCATACCTGCTCCAATTGCTTTACACTTTCCACACATTTGGGGTCATCAAGAATCAGTTCAACTTCTTTCATTGCACATGTAGCTCCAGTTTCACTGCAAGAAGAAGATTATAACATAAGGATTCTGAAACAAAATCATATATTGAAAGGTTCTCGGGTGCTTCTGTATACCGGTGAGTGGCAATATAAACACTTCCATAGGTACCACGACCTATGAGCTTCCCCCTCTGCCATTGGTCTTTAACTGGTGGAATAGTTGATTTATCATCGTTGCTGTGCCGTGAAGTAGGTGATGGCCTAGAGACAGCCGGTGGACGTGGCAAGGGGTGCACATTGAAGTTATTAGCATCATACTTCACAGCAGAACTTTCTTGGAGAGATTTATTATGAGAATGAATGATAAGAGGAGGATTATTGTTCCTGGAGTTCCCATACTTTGTCGGGCTTCGAGGCGTAGGGCTATGAAGTGGAGAGTGATCAGGAGTAAATACCGGTGATATTTGGTATGATTTAGATATTCTATCCGAACTTGAGGCCCCAAAAGGTGATGAGATCTGTAAAGAGGGGTGGAAAAGATCCACAGTGCTATATCGTTGTGAGCTCATCACCGGACTGGAGCAACCACTGCTCGGAGCACTCCTTGCCGGAAAATGTAGTTGAACTTCGTGTTCTGAGGTGTCAACATTTAAGTCCAGCCGGAATCCTCTGCGACGGTATGCCGATATCATTTTTGTTTTTTGAATAATATCATCTGTGGTCTTCAAAAAATTTTTGTAAGAAGAATTCCTGCAGCTTTAACAACACACATCAGTGGCCATCCATCATAAGGCTTATAACCAGACAACTACAATTAACACAATAAAGTCAAATTATAATAGGAGTAGTTCAGAATTCAAGCTATCCTCAAGATTTCATCAAAATATGCTTGGATAAATTGATGGAGAAAAATACCTTGTCTCCTCAACCCTCTGGCTCTGCGACCCAACGGTCTGTTTGCCCTGATTGCTCACTTCTGGACGAGGCAACGGCTGGGGCACCGCCGACTTGGACCAGTGCAGGCCCATGTTGGCTGCGTGATGGGGCGTGGGAGCCCCCGACCCAGGACTCGAACCCGACCCAAAATTGGGGGAAGCAGGTAAAGACATAGGCCCCTCGGGAATTCTACCACCACAATCGGAATTGATCCCGACTTCCTCATCGGTGGCGTGTCTCAGCTTCCTCACGCGGGTGAGCTTCCTCCTATGCTCATTCCTCGCCGCGTTTTTAATTATATCGTTCGAGCTCTTGCTCTTGCCCTTGCTCTTTCCCTTCAACGCCCAATCAGATGAAGATGATGAAGAAGAAGGAGAAGGAGAAGGAGAAGAAGAAGTAAAAGAAAGTGAACCCCAAAGAGAAGGCATAACAAATCCAAAAACTGAACCAGAGCCAGAATCCAGCAACCCGGCGCCCTAAATAGAATTCTTCGGATGGACTAAACACCAAAAGCTAAAAGGGTAATTGGGGCTTATGGTGGGCGCCACCGGGAGTGTTTCTTCTCGATCGGGCATTGAAGAAGAAGAAGAAAGCTTGAGGCCTGAAAGAGGAGGTCAAATTTCTCTACTTTAGAAGTTTCATAACTAAATTTGATCTCAGACTCTTGGAGTCGCACATACGTGCGAAAGCTTTAAACTTTCTTATTAATTTAACAAAATTCTTTCAACCCTCAGCTCAAACTCCTCCGATTCGTCCCCCTGCAGAGTCAATCCTAAAGAATTATCATATTCCCAGTGCAATTTCGCAAGCGGTAGGTCAAGGTTGACAAATCCTCCTCCTTCAGTCATTACCGTGTGGGAACTGGAAAATCGCAAGCTCACATGACACATCATCAACTACAATAACAAAATAAATACCGTACAAATCCTGTACCAAAATACTCACACCGACGCGCGCGCGCACATAGTATATACGTACAGTATACTATTATTACTATATACTACTCCTATATATACACGTGTCAGTAGTAGCGTACGACTGAGTAAACAGCTGTGTGTGTATAGTGTACTGTGTACCGTATATAGGGGTTGAAAATCAAAATTTTCGGGAGTAAATGCTCGTCTATTTATAGAATCAGAGTTAAAATTAAATAAATTGAATTATAAATGGTCTACGCCTACTAGTGTAACTTGAATGATAAGCATTCTAAGTACCCAGGGCTAATTCTATATTATTGACTTTATTTAGTTGCACTATATTATTATACTACTCGTATTTTAATCTGGACGATTGACTTGTGACTATTTCAATTGATGTCGTGCATCGTTATCATGTTAATTACTTCTATATGTGTGGATTTAGTGCTTAGATTTGAGTTTGGGGATTGACTTAATTGATTAAATGTGTGTGTGGAGTTGGGGGAATTCTTGGTAAAAAAGTTATGTAATTACGTGTGCTTTTATTTATTTTATATATATATATATATATATATATTTATTTGTACTTATTTGTTAAATAATTCGATGTGGTTAGTGAAGTGGCGACATGGATGATTATATACTATTAGTGACTTGTGCAGGAATTAGTTACGCGTAATTTTGGAAGAATGAATTTTTTTAATTGTTGGTTAATAATCCCAAGAATGATTCAAATGAGAGGGAAGTAGAATGAGTCATGGGTCTGTGTAGAATGAGTCATGGGTCTGTGTCCGAATACCGCAGTATTCGATTTGATTTGTTAAGCTTCACGAATACTATCGAATCGAATCGAATAATATTCTATAACATAATTTAATATTAAAAATTAATTTTTTTAATTATTAAAATTAAATATTTAATTCAATTTATATATCAAATTGAGTACTTTAATTTCATATATAAATATATTCATATTAATTAGTAAAGATAGTCACTGAAAATAAATTTTAAATTATCTAACAAAGTTATTTTATATATTTATATATTAATTTATATAAAATAAAATGTTTAATCGAATATCCAATCGAATCAAATATTAATCGAATATCAAAATTTCGGATAATTTCGAATCGAATCATGAATCGAACCAAAAATATTTGAAAAAAAGATAAATAAGTCCTTTTTCTTTTCAAAAAATTCAAATCAGTCCTTTTTCTATTTTATTACCAAAACAGTCCTCTACAAATGCTAATTATGTCCAAATCAGTCCTTTTTTCACTAATTATATTCTAATTGCTGACGTGGCAAGGGTTTTAATTTAAACATGACACGTGTGCATAATATTAGTCCTTTTTCTTTTATCTTTTGCCAATTCAGTCCTAAACTTTTATTTTGTTCTATTTAGTCATCTACCCCAATCACTCATTTTTATATTAATTGGCCTCAAACCTTTCAAATTATTTCATTTTAGGCCTAGAACCTTAAATTTTTTATTATTACTAATACATTTATCAAATAAATGCCCAACATACTTCCGTAAATAAAATTAAATACCAAACCTCATACATTGGGTTTGACCGCCTTGTTACCGGGTCTTCGAAGTTCCGAATTTTACGGACTCTCTCTAACCACCCGACCGTAACGATGGTTCATTGGTTCTGGTTTCCTTCAGCAACAATCAGCACAATCATACTTTGTAGACAATAAAATTCAGACTATTTTTTTAATATTTTTAATAATATTAATATTTTTCAATAAAACCAAGGCTTCCTGTATCCATAACCTTCCAAAAATTCAAGTTAAATCATTTACTCAAATATTGCTACATCCTAAGGTAGGACGCAAAGTAAGATTCTGTTGATTGTTACTGAAGGAAACCAAAACCAATGAACAGTCGGTTGCGGTCGAGTGGTTATTAGAGAGAGTCCGTAAAATTTCGGTACTTGAAAGACCCGATAACAAAGCAGTCAAACCCAATATATGAGGTTTGGTGTTTAATTTTATTTATGGAAGTATGTTGTGCATTTATTTGATAAATGGATTAGTAATAATAAAAAATTTAAGGTTCTGGGCCTAAAATGAAATAATTTGAAATGTTTGAGGCCAATTAATATAAAAATGAGTGATTGGGGTAGAGGACTAAATAGAACAAAATAAAAGTTTAGGACTGAATTGGCAAAAGATAAAAGAAAAAGGACTAATATTATGCACACGTGTCAGATTTAAATTAAAACCCTTGTCACGTCAGCAATTAGAATATAATTAGTGAAAAAAGGACTGATTTGGACATAATTAGCATTTGTAGAGGACTGTTTTGGTAATAAAATAGAAAAAGGACTGATTTGAATTTTTTGAAAAGAAAAAGGATTATTTTATCTTTTTTTCCAAAAATATTTGATTCATTTGCAACCTAGGTCTGTGTGTGGGTAACAAAATAAAAGCAGAAATTTGATTTGCATGTGTTATGTAGTACTTATGTGTCGCATCGGCATGGATTGACACAGAGGCCGGAAAGGGTAGTTTGACAGATTAAACGTGTTAAGTAAAATCAACAGTAATTGATGCTAGTCTTACTTTCTTGCCCATCAAGCCTTTATGTTTGGGCAACAATTAAATTTTAAAATTTAGAGTTTAGAAATTTCAATTAATAATAATAATAATAATAATAATAATAATGCAGTACTACTTAGTTTATAGATAGATTTGGATGTTCATGTTTGATATTAAAGTTTAAGTAAGAATTATAGTGTTAGAATTCGAAAAGTTGAAAATTAAGCAGTGAAGTTTTTAGAATTTACAAAAGAGTTTGATTTGTAAAAAAATGTTTGATATTTTGTTAATAGTTTTAGTATTCCAAAAATTAATCCTAGTCAGTAGTTTTTTGGGTGAGAATCAAACCCCAATATATAAATTGAGAGTCACAGGAGTTGACCATTAATGTAAGTCCTTATTTCATCGTCTCAGTAGTTGATAATATATTTAGAAGCATTTACTTTAATATTAAAGTAATTTTCTGAATGTATTGGGATTTTTTAGGAAAAATAACACTCCCTCCGTTTTTTAATATATTTACCATTTGCATAGTTGTTATTATTCATTAAGTAGCTTGGATTCAACTTTTTAGCACAGTTATATAAGATAAAACATAGTCAATTGAGATATTTTTGGATTCGTCTACTCGCGCAGTTTTATAATATCAAATTTTTATAATTTTTACTTGTATATAATTTAAGTTATTAATGATTAAAAATGTGTATTGAAATGCGTGCAGTGGAGATATGGAGAAGTAAAAAAAAACGTAGGGAGTAATCCAATTTATTAGAAGTAAACTCGAGAAAAGTCAGTGGCATCTCGCGTATGAAACCGAAGCCCATACAAAATTTTCAATTGACAACGTTAGTCACAAAATTGCCATGAAATTAAAAGGTAGTGAACCAAATTTTTAAATTGAAAGTTGGAGTGAAAAATATCATCTCATAATTTATAAGTTGTGAATTGTGAGAGTGCCTGCCCATTTTATGCAGCAGTCATGGCAACGAGTTTCACAGCAACTTCATATTGTAAACCAGCTCATCGTTGGAGCTGTTGTCGGATTCCATATCCTCTCTTCTCCATTTTCTGGTTAGGTCATGGAGTAGTTTTGTGTCCTATCCTTTTTCATCGTCTCTGTGGGTTAAAATTATGGTCATTAGTCTTGGCTTATGGTACTTGGCTTGTGGAGGACAGATGACAATCAGACTTAGTACAAACTTCTATAGGCAAATATATATCTAGATCTATATCCTGTAATGCTTTTTTTTTCCCCTTTCAGGTTTACCAAGAGGACACTGAATTCATTAAAATGTGACATCTATGAATGTAATCAATGACCAATCTCCTTTTCCATTTGTATGCTGTCCACAATTTTGAGTTACATCATCATATCAACAAATTATGGATAAATATGAAGGAAAAAAAAACCAAGAGCAACTAATGAATCAAACAGAAGGATAACAACATCCCCTGAACTTCATTAATCTCTCAGCGGGAGCTGCTGCTCCTTAGAACTGATGCAGGCCAAACAGCGAGCACTGTGAAAGAATTTCCCAAAGTGATGAATTGCAGCTGGTGAATATGTCAGAAAATGGCTAGCAAGATCTTCAAGTTGTCCTCAGTCCTCACTTTGCCACATTGTCTAATTGTCTCACCTGCACGGATCTGACCGAATCCTTGCGTTCTCTTGGGAGATTCAAACACACCCATATTTTAAAACTTCTCAGCTCGAGGGATCATTTTGCTGTTATCCTACAGAACTAGACAAGATTAAATAAAATTCTTGGACAGTCGGTTCTTCATTAGAAGATATGAACTCCAAAAGATGGCATATTTCTTCAAACTGTGGATGGGATTTATCTCCAGCCACAAATGCAGAAACCTGATCCCTGACTTTTACCCAAGACCATCCAGGTTCCTTAATAACACCTTTTGATTTCATCAGTCTCCTCATATCTGCTGCTTCTCTCCATTTCCCTTTTGAAGCATAGATGCTGGCCAGTGTGACGTGAGTCCCTGCACAATCTGGATCCAGTTTAAGTAACTCCTCTGCTGCAATCCTTCCACATTCGACATCACTGTGTTCTCTACTGGCTCTTAGCAGAGTCGACCAAACAACATCATCCCTTTCAAATGGCATGCTTTTGATCATATTCAGAGCTTCACGTAACTGCCCAGCACGACATTGAAGATCAATCATACAACCATAATGTTCTTTGGAAGGATTAATTCTGTACTCTTTAGTCATGGAGTCAAAGTAGTGAAATCCAAGGTCAAGAAGCCCTGCGTGGCTACAGGCACTAAGGACACCAACAAATGTAACAGAGTCCGGTATCATTAAACTGAGGGGTATTTTCTCAAATAGATTAATTGCTTCTTCGCTGTGGCCATGTTCAGCATATCCATTAATCATGGCTGTCCACGATACAATATCATCATTCTGAGACATGGAAAATATCTTTTCTGCCTCTGCTATGCTCCCACATTTTGAGTACATGTTTATCAGGGAACTTCGCGTCATAGCTGTTTGATCTAGACCGACAGTCAATGCATAAGCATGAAGCTGTCTTCCCTGATCAAGAATCGCCATACTTCCGCAGGCACTCAATACACTAGAAATAGCATATTCAGTCGGCTTTGGGCCCTCTTTCCTCATGATTGACAGAAGCTCAAAAGCCTCCTCCCCACTTCCACCTTGAGAATAGCCTGCAATAATAGTGCTCCAAGAAATGACATCTCTTCTGGTCATTTCATGAAAGATGAGTGAAGCTACATTAGAATGTCCACATTTGGAATACATTGTCATGAGGGAATTTGCCACAGATAATGAATGCGCAACACCTACTCGGATAACATTTGCGTGCAATTGCTGGCCCCAATCCAGTCTTGAGATATTTGCAACGCCTGAAATAACTGCTGCATAAGTATATCCATTAGGCACTACACAGCACTCTCTCATCCGCAAAAATGAATTAATAGCCTGCCTCTCTTGGCCCGTCTGCACAAATGTGGTGATTATAGACGTCCAAGAAACCACATCGGGTTTACTCATGTTTTGAAACAGACGCAAACCGTACACCAGCTTCCCACACTTATTATACATGGTGGCTAGACTATTAGCCACATAAGAGGTTGTATCCACGCCCTTCTTCATTGTTCTAGCATGAATTGACCTCCCAAAATTAAGAAGCTCCATATCAGCACACGCCTTCAATGCAATTGCAAAAGTATATGAATCATACTCCACACCATCCCTCCACATTTCAGAAAAATATGACAATCCCTGAGAATTCAAACCAGCACGAACCAACCCCGTGATCATGGCAGTCCAAGACACTACATTTCTCAGTGGCATCTCATCAAAGATTCTACAACCGTCGAAAACTCTACCATTTTTCATGTACATATCAAGTATCGCACTCCCAACAAAAACAGAGTTAATAAAACCGGATTTCGTGGAATAAGCATGTAACTTTTCCCCATATCCCAAATTGGCATTCAGCCCACATGCCTTTAAAGCAAGGCTAATTATGAAGGGATCCATTCTGATATCCTGAGAAGACCACATGTTAGAAAACAAAGACAGTGATTCGGAGGCATCGGAGGCATTGACATAAGCTGAAATCATAGTTGTCCAAGATATTTCATCTCTTAGAGGCATTCCGTCGAACAATTGGCGCGCAGTTTTCACGTCGCCAGCTTTTGCAAGGTGCTTGAGTTGTGAGTTGAGTTCCAGCATGTTATATTGAATAGCGTCACGATGAATTGGAATCGAGGCATCATTCTGTTGTTCCGAGGGCAAAAGGGCGACGGAATCGGCGGAAGCAATGTATGATCTTGCCGTAATTGCTTCACAGAATATCCTGGCAAGGAGGGGCCTCAAGCGTAACAATGGCACCATGTCTGGGGGAAAATGAAAATTATTGACATTTCCTGTAGAACAGCAATGTAGACTTTATTGGCCCCACATGAAAAGCCCAATGGGCAATGATAACCTAGATTTGGGTCCAACAAACAATTAAATTTATGTGTTGCATCGTTTAATTGCATAACATAATACTATAAAAAATAGGAAGTATACTCCTATTTATGATATTTTAATTTCTTTCTTAAAAAAAAAATATTTTAATTTTTATAGATAAATTGAAAAAAAAAATATATAATAATCAATATCTTATAATATTCCAAAAAGCACTTTTATGACTTATGAAAAAGAATTAACTATAGTGTATTTAAATATCATAGTATATCATCCATGTAACAAATGAGAATGGGACTTGACTCAACTAGTCATGTTTCCTGACTTTCACTATAGATTGGGGTTCGATTCCCACCCAGCCTCCTCAATGTTTACTAAAAAAAAAAAATTGTAACAAATAACGGTATAAATTTGAATGTCCTAGCACATCGCAAGCCACATTTATTTTGCTTATAAAAGTAAATAAATACTTAAAAAATACTCGGAAAAATGCTTTTATTTGTAACCGTTTTTTATTGTTAAAACTTCAAACTAATGAAGCCGTACCGTAAATATGCTGACAAACCAAATATTGCATTGATAGACAGGCGTGTGTTGGATATGCTGTCTCTTTATTACAAGCCATCACATTTCCAGGAACCTTTCACTAATTCATTTTTGTCAATACATAGCATTCTTGAAATTTTGAACGGGCTTGTGAATATTATGGGCGATATTGAGTCGAGTCCGAGTATCAAACTACTTGAGCTTGACTTGATGGAAAAATTTGGCTACTCGACCTTTCGAACTCGAGTATATATATATTTTTTCCAATCAAGTCGAGTAATCGAGCTACTCGAGCTCGATTAATTTTTCTAAATTTTTTTCATTTTCAAGCTCGAGTTCGAGTCGAGTACTCGAGCTTATCGAGTACTTTTTTTTGGCATTTTTCCTTTTAATTTATTCTTTTAAAAAAAAGAGAGAAAAAAAAAGAAAAAGAAAAAGAAAATGAGTCAAGTACTCGACTCGAGTTCTAGTATCATATACATAGCCTCGAGCTCGAGCTCGATACTCAAGTGCCCTACTCAACTACTCGACCCGACTCGATTTTTTCGAGTGTGAGTCGAATTTTTTCCGAGCCGAGTCCAGAGTTGAGTTCGAATAGCTCTACTCGTAAATCACCCGTTCCCCTAGTGTATATCATCTATTTTGTTTGGGACGTGTAGTTTACATACACATGATATCCACCGAAATACCTTCGGGTATAATACAAACCCTTGAATGGATTCACCAATAAATATGTACCCCCACCCATCTATAGACCTGTAAAGTAGTAGATCAAAATTCAATACACACACACCCCATAAATGCACAGAAAAAAATAATGTAGCTCACCAGTACCACTATGAATGGACCACAACAAGTATGCATGACAACAAATCCCCTGATGTCGTCGTGCATTGGACCACTGGCGCATTCTGCCTGTTCCCCTGTAATATTTTTTTGAGGTCATTAATCCACGATTTGGCAACTTGATGCCTTGAATGGTCGATTCAGAACAAATCCAAATCCAGGTAGGCATCATGAGTTCATGACCAGAATCATCCTACTACAGCCATTGGTATATTCCTTCCCCCTAGGCCCTAGCTAAAATGTTTTTTTGAATCTTCTTTCTCAAAGCAGGAACAGAACGGGACAACACAATAATAAAACAACAACCTAGTCTCAATCTCATTCTGAGAGCATTATAAGTTTGAGTTCCCGCACAGCTAAAACGCTTGCAAAACACAATTTAAGATCGACAAGACAGAAAAGCCCTGATGTTTTCGACAAAAGAAAGCTAATCGATGTGCAGTCATACATGTTTTTTTTTTCTTCTTTCGGGTGCCAAAGTCATCTATAGTCCTGAGAATATACATGCATCCTTAACTCAGAAGAATCTAGAAGGCATGTACTCGTTTATTGGTAAAGGGTAGCTGTAGAATTCCTCGTTTCTGCCATCTCCATGCCTGTGATGGAACGGCAACAGCCACGGGAGTCCTCGGTCATCCATCGTATCCTTGGTTTCGAGTGTGTTGTCGATGAGCCCTCCGACTATCAGTGCCACACTGGCGGGTGAAGAAAATATTGTATTCAATATATCATTGAACTGCAGAATGGACAAGTTAAAAGTTGTGAGTTCATTGCTGTCCAGAAATCAGAACTTGTGATAGCACCACTGATCTTCAAGCTTGTAATAACTTGTAATTATCGCGATAACAGGGTATGATTTCGAGAAAATGAGCAAAATAGTATGAATTGGTGCAAAAATTTTACCCATCCTGCATTTGTTTGAACAGGTCCGCGCCCAAACCGGTCCATTCTCGAGAGGAAATATTGGGGTATGGATATGCTCAGGAATATAGAGACACCCAACACGTAGATGTTCCGCATAGAATTGCTGTTTGCGAATTGCACAAACGTGATCCCAATCGCAGCTGTGACAGGACAACGATAGAGCATCGACATTTTAGCAAGAAAGATTAAGATGGAAATAGTAAATGGGTAATTAGTGCTCGGAGAAATTACTTACCAACAATACCATATAAGAGACAGTATATGGCAGCAAATATTGGCAACGGAATTGATGCAAAAAAGGCCCCAAATTTTCCTACAAATTAGCAGTGAAGTACTCAGTCGACCGCCCGTCCCAACCATGAATGGTATCAGAAATGAAAATGAATATCGAGAGGGGGTAACTGACCAAATATCGCGAAAAAGATCATGAAAACGCAGGATACTTGAACAACTCTTCTGCTGCCAACACGAGTCAGTCCCAGGAGGCCAACATTTTCACTGCAGAAACGATGAGAGAATAGTCACGCCTTTGTCTATAAGAAATCAAAATCTGCAAGCAAGATATTGGCTACTTACACAGAAGCAGTGCTCCCAACAACTGCGCCGAACAGCCCTTCAAACAACTGGCCTACTCCCTAAAACAGGACATGCGAAAATGTTCAGTCACATAATGTAAGAAATTCAATAACATCTTATGAAACCATGAAATTCACACACCTGCAGCCCAATGCTCCTGCTCAGCACATACCCCGGAGGCAAAGTAGCACCAGCAAGCCGTGCTGCAGCATAGAATGTGGCAGTCGACTGCAATATAAAACCATTTTGTTATGTAAATAATGCAAAATGATTATAAAGTGGTGACTCAGTCGACTCACCCTTGTATATATTGCACAAACAACTAAAAGATATTAACTAAGTAAAGAGTCGAATGGGTAATATAGTCCTTATCATAGTTTAGTAACAAACCTCAACGGTGGAAACAAGTGCTGCACCCATTGCCCCAAATACGTGGCTTGCTCTAAATATAGGAGTTCCCCATTGAAAAGGATATGGAATGCTTACCCTATAGATGAAATAGCTTCAAACATGCTATAGAGACATCCAATGGAAAAATATTCAAATCCAATACTAAGATGTAGAACTTACCACGATGCTGATGACATGAGATAGGAGCGATCTGTACGGCAGCTATTTTGAGTCGATGACTTGGCATTTCTGTATGCGCCCGCAACTGTGAGGATGGCTGCGAAAGACCAGATGAGACCGATGCACACAAGCAAAGCAAACCTCTCTAGCATGTTCCGTGAAATTGGATGGACATGTTGCAAGTACTGCATTTGAATATGTGAACACAATGCTGAATTTCTCGTTTAGAAGAAAACATAGACGTTAAAAGGGGGCAACAAAATGATCTCTTACTTGTTGAGAGACGACCAGCAAAATCAACATGGGTAAACCAATTTCTACACAATTAGCAAGCTGTAGGGAAGCAATGGAATACAATAAATCATAAGAGGTTTTACTTTTATAATCCTTTAAGGTGGAGGTGTAAAAAAGGAAACCTGTGGGAAGCCTCGAGCAAACAAACCAAGACCCACAACACAGACATACGGAACTAGAACTACCGGACTTAAAAACCTGTTACAAGCCAAAAATTAATTACAAGAAAAAGTGAGTCACCGTGGATATGATGTAATTATGAAAATGAGTTAAATTTAAAGGATAGCCCGCAAAGGACAAACCGAACTTGTAACGAATTTCACCTTGCAAGCTTTCCCCACGTAAAGCTATATCCAATTATAATGTTAATAAATGAAGATACGATCAGTGATCCTTGAACGGCTCTGATGGTGTAATTGAATCTCTACAATGACAAAAGGTGGTTAAGAAACGACGAGCATTTATGATCTATTAAAGAAGTGCCAAAAAAACTCAGGAAATTCAACATAACGACAAAAGATCGATTGGAATGTAAACCCAAGAAAACAAAAAAGGAGATCACTTTATTTGAATACGTGCAAGACAATATATAGACTCCATCATGCATATTTATTATACAACTAAAACAACCTCCAACAGCCAAATTTGCATACCTCGTGATCATTTGGAAAGCCATTATCAGATACATCCCTGATTACCCCCATGACCGAGATTACATATGCAAAGGATGGCCCCATCACGGTGGGGAGCCGTGTGCCAAACCAAGTCTGTAATAGAGTATTCAATCCAGACATAAAAAGTAATGTTTGGATCACTCGAGCTCTATCGCCCTGTTCATAAAATTTCATGAAACTCAGTTTAACACATACAAAAGAAAGTGCACAAATAACCCTGTTCATAAAATTCCATGAAACTCAGTTAAACACGATACAAAAAGTGCACAAATACAAATGGACTAACGTACGGGGCTACCACCCATCTGATTGACGAGCGTAGTTGCAATCAAAACAGTGGTTCCGAGCATAACAATGTAATGCTGAAAACCCAACGCCACCGTTTGCCCTGTAATAACAAGTGATCAAACTACACCATTAACATGCATACAAAACAATCATACAAGAAACAGATCTACAAAATCTGGTGAGACAATATCAGTACACTATAGAGTCCAAGTAGCCTTCCATTTTTGCAGAGTGTTGGGGTGCCGAGCGACCTCAACACAGATGTAACACAAATTTCAATTTAGTAATTTATAGAAATCAGCGGGCATCTGGGAATCATTCAAAGTACACGAGTTGCAAATTGAAAAGGAAAAAGGGATAAAAAAAAATGTCAGCCTAAAAAAGAATGATTTTTTTCTCTCTCTCTGACACGGCAAACATTCAGTTTTTCAATTTGACTAAGCTGTAAAAGAATAAGAATATCCTAACACAAACGTCCCCTTTTTCTTTTTCAGCAGAAAGTTACCATAAAACCTCACAACACAAAAATGGACAATCCAACTAACGAAAATGACAAGTAATTTCACTGTAAGAACAAAAATTTTACTGACCCCAGGAAGGGTTGGAGTGGATGCAGTACTGGAGGTGAAGCAGCTGTTCCGCCGGAGGGAAAAGTGGGCCTCTGGCAGCGCCAAGCGGCGGTGCAAAAGCGGGAGGGTGGTTGTGATTCGCCGTCTCCACCATCTCTCCTTTCTTTCCCGTTGCAAGAAGCAATCACTTAACCTGAAAACAATTTCTTTTTTTTTTTTTTCTTTTTTCTGTCCGGGACGGAATTCAGAAACTCAAGTTTTGATTTTTATTTGTCTTATGACGGTTGAGTTTTAAATGCAAGAGAAGGTTTTGGAAATCGGACATAGGATTTGTACAGATAGGATGGGAATTAAAGGGAAATCAATATCATTATTATAGTTGAATTTGGGCATGTGATGGGAAAAAAAAGGTGGAACAAATCAAGAAATGGCCGGGTTGAATTGATTCTTTTTGCTTTTCTTTTTGTTTTTTGGGAGTGAGCGAGTGAGGATTGAGCTGAGGAGCAGAGGAGGTGGGTTTGTATGGAAAGGGGTTGGGATTACGTTTTAAGGTTTTGTCCCTTTGTAAGAACAGTGACCTCGTGGGGCCGATGCGGTCGTGGATGTGAAATACCAACAGGTGCCCTCCCAAAATAAATTTCTTCCCAAGTACATTTTATGTAATAGAAGTATTTACAACGTTCAATTTTTAAATTTTGATTCAAGTGTGGGATTGGGTTTCCTCTTTGTTTTCCTATTATACATAATTCATTGGATTATTACTAGAATAAATTTTGATTAAATAAATAAATTATTTTGTAATATAAAATACTACTATAAAATAAGTTTATAGATATATACTTTCTCCCTTTTTGTATAAATATAACATTTGTACAGTTGTTACTATTTATTAAGTAACGTTGATTCAATTTTTTTAACAAAGTTATACTATAAGATAAAACACAGTCAAGTGAGATCTTATTGAATTCGTCTAATCGCGTAGTTTTAGAGTATTAAATTTTTATAATTTTAATTTATATACAATTTGAGATATTAAACTTTAAAAATATGTATTGGGTTATGTGATGTAGGAATGTTATAATTTTTTAAAACGGATGGGAGTATATAGTCTATTATTTAACATATATCTATTTAAAAATAGAATAAATATAACTTATTACTAATATATTATGGTTATGTAATTCACAATTCCATGTTGGGAATATATTTATTGAATTGTAGACTTTTGGTTTGAAAATTCAAAATTAAAGTAGATTTGTGAAGTTTGTTATTTAATTTGGCGGTAGTTTTTATTTTCTTTCTTAATTTCATGTTATTAATAATAATTTTATACCTTAAATAACATTTGATGATTTTCCTACTGTTTCTTTCTTTTCTTTCTTTTTTTTTTCTTTTTTTGAATGGTTTATGATATACCTTAAAATTTTGTCTGAATATATTATTATATTTAAAATTAATGTAGTTATTGTAGAACGATCCAGGTAAGAAAATGGCATGAAATAATAAATGCTATGAGTATACTCTAAATGGTTAAGTCTCTTGACTTCCAATGGAAGGTTTAAAGTTCGATTTCCCACCGGCCCCTTATCCCTTCCTTTTATTCCCTTTGTAATTGTGTGGCATGAGCGCCACCACCCATTTTCTAGCCTGTATAGGCTGTTAAGCAAAAAAAAAAAAAAAAAAAAAAGCTAGGAGTATAGTACTAGGACCGTAGGAGTGAGAACATAATTTATTACTGAATCGTGCTCCCTATCTCGCACAATTTTCTTTACATTTTGATTATTGATATACTTCCTCCGTTTCCTTAAAATTGGAATAAATGAATAGTACTTACTATTTATTGAGTAACTTTGTTTCAATTTTTTAACTCAGTTGTATAAGATAATATATAATCAAGTGGGATCTTGTTGGACTCGTCTTACCGCGTAGTTTTAGAATATCAAGTTTTTATAATTTTTCACTTTTACACAATTTGAGATATTAAGTGTTAAAAATATGTATTGGATTGCGTGATATACACAAATATTTCAATTATTCAAAACGGAGGGAGTATTATATAGTATTGATTAATTTGATATGATATCATGCAATCATATATACTACATATAAACAAGTTTCATCTTATTATCTAATAGTACTACATATATACTCCCTCCGTTCCTTTTTAGTTGTCTCTTTCAGCTCAATTTCAATAACCAATGTTTGCATTAATTAACTCATAAATTTACATTTTTACCCTTCAACTAAATTCATTCTTAATAAATATCAACAAATAGCATTTATGTAAAGTGAAGGGCAATATAGTAAAAACATAGCATAACTACCTATAACTACCTAAAAATGACAACTATTTTGGAACACTTTTTACTCTATAAAAAGACAACTAAAAAGGAACGGAGGGAGTACTACATATAGGAGTGGGAATAGGCCGGGCCGCCCGACAGGACCTACGGCCTGGTCTATTTGAGGCATGGCTTGGCCCGGCCTTTTTACGAAAGAGACTAGGCTCAGATATTCTCAAAGGCCTTTTTAATTAAATAGGCCTAGGACCGGCCTCATAAAAAAGCCTATTTGGCCTATAAGGCCGGACTGTTTAACTTTTTAATATAATTTTTTTATAATTTATTAATATATTTATTTGTTAATATTTATTAATTATTTATTTAATATTTAAATAGGCTTAAATAAATTTTTAAAAGGCTTAAAGTCTGCCCTATTTAAATAAAAAGGCCAGACTTAGGCCTATAAACAAGGCCTATCAAAGGCTATAGACCAGGCTCAGGCCTTGCTGAAATTAAAAAGGCCTAGGCCTTTCAAGGTCAAGCCTGGCCTGGCCTGACTTATTTCCAGCTCTAACTACATATTATCTAATGCAATATTTTAGTGGTTATATCTCAACTAATAAAACCCAACTTAACTATAATTTTTTATATAATACAATAATATTAAGTCAAAGTCGATCAATAAACGTATTAAAAATTAGAATGGGACACTTGAGACGGGACTCGAGAGTGATAGAGTATATATTATACTCCCTCTGTTTTTGTATAATTGAAACATTTGCATAGTTATTACTCCCTCCGTCCCAGCTAACGTGTCTTGTTTGACTTTTTGACACTGTTCATTGTTCTACTTTGACTCGATTTTATTGCATGCATATATTTGGAAAAAATAGTCGAGTTGGGTCTTGTTAGAATCGTATAATCATGTAGTTTTAGAATATATATTTTACATAATTTTTTGTTGTAACAGTTGAAAATGTGTCTTGGGTTGTGTGCAAAAATGAAACAAGACAAGTTAAGTGGGACAGAGGGAGTACTATTCATTGAGAAATTTTAATTCAAATTTTTAACACACTTATATAAGATAAAACATAGTCAAATGAGATCTTATTGGATTCGTCTAATCGCGTAGTTTTAAAGTATTAAATTTTTAGATTTTTTACTTTTACACAGTGAGAGATATTAAGCGTTAAAAAATATATTTTGATTGCGTGAAATGCAGGAATATTACAACTTTTTGAAAACGGAGGGAGTATATAATTTTTAATTATGCAAAAGATATTATTAATGGTACAAATACACTGTACTGTGTCCCCCCAAAAATTTTAGGTTAGAAATAATGCTTTGTAATAGAAATAATGATATATATATATATATATGAGTATAAATTATATGTGTAATAATATGTTTGTTGTGTATATATATATAAGCTTGAGCTTAGGAGTGGTAATGACTATAATTATCTTAAGAAAACAATAATGAACAAAAGAGCAAAGGTAGAGAAAATAGCAAGATGAGGAGATTGTATTAATTTCTATATCATCTCAATGAACAAACTCATCTATTTATAGGCAAATATAATCCACCTTGTATGACATTAAGAGCCACCTTATATGACATTAATAGCCACCATATTTTACTTTCTCATCATAGCAAGACATTCAATATGCATGTTTTTAATGCATGTATCTAGAACACTCCCCCTGAATGTCTTGAATACAAAGAATATGCCTCGTTAAAACCTTACTAGGAAAAAACCATCTGGGAAAAAATCCAAGTTTGGAAAAAGAGTACATGATTCTTGTGTATTTACTTCTCCCCCTCATCAGTTGAGATTCCTCAGTTGGCGCATCCCGATACGTTTCACCAATTTTTCGAATGTTGCTGTTGGTAGTGCCTTGGTAAATAAATCTGCAAGATTATCAGCTGAACGGATTTGTTGCACATCTATTTCACCATTTTTCTGTAGATCATGAGTGAAGAAAAATTTTGGTGAAATATGTTTCGTTCTATCTCCTTTAATATACCCTCCCTGCAATTGTGCTATACAGGCTGCATTATCCTCATATAAAACTGTTGGGGGTATTTTCTCTTCAGTAGTTATGCTACAATTTTTCAGTATATGGTGCATCAGAGATCGCAGCCATATACATTCTCGACTTGCTTCATGGATTGATAAAATTTCAGCATGATTTGAGGAAGTAGCAGTCAAAGTATGCTTCATTGATCTCCATGAAATTGCAGTACCACCGCATGTAAAAACATAGCCAGTTTGAGATTTGGCTTTATGCGGATCTGACAAATATCCAGCATCAGCAAAGCCGATTATTTCATGTCGAGAATTATTTGGGTAAAATAACCCAAGATCAATAGTTCCTTGGAGATAGCGAAATATATGTTTAATTCCATTCCAATGTCGTTTTGTAGGAGATGAACTGAATCTCGCTAATAAATTTACTGCAAATGATATATCTGGTCTAGTGCAGTTTGCGAGATACATTAAAGCACCTATGGCACTTAAATATGGGACCTCTGGTTCAAGAATTTGTTCACCTTCATCTTGTGGTCTAAACGGATCCTTTTTTATATCAAGTGATCTTACGACCATTGGAGTACTCAATGGATGTGATTTATCCATATAAAATCGCTTTAATACTCTGAGTATAAGCTGTCTGATGAACAAAAGTTCCATCATTTAAATATTCAATTTGCAGACCAAGGCATGATTTGGTTTTACCAAAATCTTTAATTTCAAACTCCTTTTTTCAGGTATTCAACAGCATTTTGAAGCTCCTCTGGAGTTCCAATCAAGTTGAGATCATCAACATAAACTGCAATAATTACAAACCCTTGTCCATTTTTCTTAATGAAAATACATGGACAAATTGGGTCATTTGTATAACCCTCTTGTATCAATGACTCACTGAGTCGGTTATACCACATTCGCCCGGACTGTTTCAGTCCATATAGGGATTTTTGTAATTTAGTGGAATACATATGTCTAGGATTTGATTCATATGTCTCTGACATTTTTAATCCTTCTGGGACCTTCATATAGATATCTGTATCTAAATTTCCATATAGATACGCAGTAATAACATCCATTAATCTCATTTCAAGATTTTGATGGACCGCTAAACTGATAAGATATCTAAATGTTATTCCATCCATTACAGGGGAATATGTTTCCTCATAATCAAATCCGGGTCTCTGTGAGAACCCTTGGGCGACTAATCTCGTTTTGTGTCTGACAATTTCATTTTTGTCATTTCTTTTTCGGACAAAGACCCATCTGTATCCAACTGGCTTTATACTTTCTGGTGTTTTGGCAATCGGTCCAAACACATTTCGTCTAGCCAGTGAATCCAATTCAGATTGGATTGCATCTTTCCATTTTGGCCAATCTTTTCTTTCCCGACATTCATCAACCGAATTTGGTTCATGATCCTCGTCATCATTTATGATGTCAAGTGCTATGTGGTACGAGAATACATTATCTATGATAATTGCATCTCGATTCCAAACACTTCTGCTTGTGACAAAATTGATTGATATTTCATTATTTTCAAGTTCATTCTCCTCTGGAGCTGTTTGCTCTTCAAGAACGTCTTTTTCCTCTGGAATATTTTCTGTAATTTTGTCACTTTCAATGATTTGTGATCCTCTTTTCTTTCGATGATTTTTATCTTTGGAACCTGGTGGTCTACCACGCTTTAAGCGTGCAGTAGATTCATCTTTGACACTTGTAATTGGTCCCTCTGGGACATTAATTTTGATTGGAACATTTGCTGCTGGTATATGAGATTTAGTTACTCTTTTAGAGTCGCATAATGCATCCGGCAATTGATTTGCAATACTCTGCAAATGTACAATTCTTTGTACTTCTAGTTCACAATCATTTGTACGAGGATCGAAGAAATCTAATGGTGTTTTCCAGTTGATTTCTTTTTCTTTATTTGGTTGATTTCTATCTCCCCCTAATGTCGGGAAATGAGATTCGTCAAAATGACAATCTTTGAATTTCGCAGTAAATAAATCACCAGTTAATGGTTCGAGATATCGAATAATCGATGGTGATTCATACCCGACATATATTCCCAATCTACGTTGGGGACCCATCTTTGTGCGCTGAGGTGGTGCAATCGGGACATACACAACACAACCAAATATTCTGAGATGGGATATATTGGGTTCATGCCCAAATGTTAATTGTATAGGGGAGTATTCATGATAATGTGTCGGCCTTAACCGCACCAATTTTGCTGCATGTAATATTGCATGCCCCCAAGCTGTCAATGGCAATCCAGATCTCATTAATAATGGTCTGGCAATTAATTGTAAACGCTTTATAAACGATTCAGCAAGTCCATTCTGTGTATGGACATGAGCAACATGATGCTCAACTGTTATGCCAATTGACATGCAGTATTCATCAAACCTCTGGGATGAATATTCACCAGCATTATCCAATCGGATATTTTTTATTGTATAATCAGGGAACTGTGCTCGTAATTTAATAATTTGAGCAAGTAATTTTGCAAACGCATGGTTACGAGATGATAATAATGATACATTGGACCATCGTGTTGATGCATCAATTAGCACCATAAAATATTTAAATGGTCCACATGGTGGATCTATAGGTCCACATATATCACCCTGAATTCTTTCAAGAAAACTGGAGCTTTCAGTTCCCACTTTCGTTGGTGAATGTTTGGAAATCAATTTTCTTTGGGAGCAAGCAACACATATATAATCGTTATGTTGCAGCAACTTTTGTCCCTTTAATGAATGACCATGACTATTTGTAATAATTCGCCTCATCATTGTAGAGCCAGGATGGCCTAGGCGATCATGCCATATCATATATTCATCATTAAGCCTATGGCTTCCAATAGACTTCTGGCCTATTTTGGGATGATATATATTAGTGGGACTCTGGCCATTAATAAACCTCTGGTTTATTTGGGGAATATTAGACCTGTGGTCTAAGTGATAATTTTCAATTGTATTTATCTTTGAAAAATACAATCCAGAAGACAGAGCTGGTAATTTTTCCAATATATATTTCTTACCATGTGTGGTATTTGTAATTAATAAATATTCGACATTCTCTGAAGTCGATGTCTCGAGATGATACCCATTTTCTCGGATATCTTTAAAACTTAATAAATTTCTTCGACACTTGGGAGATAGGAGTGCATTTTTCACAATTAATTTTGTTCCCTTTGGGAAAATAAGGTTGCTTGTGCCAATTCCTTGTATAATATTTGCACTACCACATATTGTGTTTATATTTGTATCTCCCATTTTTAAATTGGAAAAATACCTTATGTCTTTTAGTATTGTGTGCGTTGAAGCACTATCAATAAGACATATATTATCACTTTTAAAATTCCCCATTTTGCTGGAATTAAAACAAGATATAATTAATATTAAAACAAGATTTAACATAAGTGAAATATTACAATACAGAGACAATAAGATAGCACACATACAAAAGTAAAGACAGATACAGAAGTTCAAAGCGTAATAAAAATAATAATACAACATAACAATTAAACCAAATCATTATATAAATCTTCAACTTGAAATTCTGGGATATTGGGCATATTCTCCTCAGAATTCATTCTGTCAACATGGTTTGTTTCAACCACCATTTTTCCTTTATCCCTCTGGGAATCTTGATAAAGTTTCACCCAATGATTTCTGGTACGACAATTTTTGTACCAGTGCCCTTTTAGGCCGCATCTATCGCATTTTGCTTCTTCATAGTTCTGTTCTTGGACATCACCTCTGGTGTTGCCCTGATTCTGATTACGTGTGTCTGTCGTGGGCCTAATGTAAACATTGTTGCGGAAATGATTTTTCCCACGGCCTCGGTTATACCCACGACCACGAGGTCTCTGACCCCGGCCACGACTACGGCCACGACCACGGCTGGAAGATTCAGTCACATGAGCCTCTGGCAATGGACTACTGTCAATTGGTCTCATTTCATGATTTTTTAATAATAAATCATTATTCTTTTCAGCCAATAACAAAAACGTAATCAGATCAGAATATTCAGTGAAACCCTGTGCTCGGTATGTTTGCTGTAACACAGTATTGGAGGGGTGGAATGTAGAGAATGTCTTATCTAGCATTTGTTTATCAGTAATTGTCTCACCACACAGTCTTAATTGTGATACGATATTAAACAGAGCAGAATTATAATCATTTACTGATTTAAAATCCTGGAATCGTAAGTGTGACCAGTCACACTGGGCTCGAGGGAGATTAATTGATCTTAAATGATCATATCTTTTTTCCAAATTCTCCCAGAGTTCAATTGGGTCTTTGACCGTTAAATACTGTGTTTTCAATCCCTCATCAAGATGATGGCAGATGAAAATCATAGCTTTCGCACGGTCTTGGTTTGAAGCCTGATTATCTTTTTTAATTATTTTTTCAAGACCCATTGATTCCAAATGAATTTCAACATCCATTTTCCAAGATAGATAATTATCTCCAGATACCATCAGTGGTCTGAAATCCTGCTTTGTCAAGTTAGCCATAATAGAATTATTGAAATACAAAATATTACCTCAAAGAAATTCCGGCAGAGCTCCGTTTGTAGCTCGTGCTGATAACGTGTTATAGAAATAATGATATATATATATATGTGAGTATAAATTATATGTGTAATAATATGTTTGTTGTGTATATATATATAAGCTTGAGCTTAGGAGTGGTAATGACTATAATTATCTTAAGAAAACAATAATGAACAAAAGAGCAAAGGTAGAGAAAATAGCAAGATGAGGAGATTGTATTAATTTCTATATCATCTCAATGAACAAACTCATCTATTTATAGGCAAATATAATCCACCTTGTATGACATTAAGAGCCACCTTATATGACATTAATAGCCACCATATTTTACTTTCTCATCATAGCAAGACATTCAATATGCATGCTTTTAATGCATGTATCTAGAACATGCTTGATTTTCTTTTTATTATAAATTTAATTTTATTCGTAGCCACAAATCACAAAATAATTAACAGTAGAGAGCTTGTAATTGATGTGGAAAGAATGTGAGTTAATACAATATTGATGAGGGTGAAAAGGGTAATTGACACTTACTTATATTAGCAGTTGCTTATATAACTACCCTACCCAAAGGTGGTACAGTACAGTTCTAGCGAATTAGCGAGGCATTTTAATTATTTCCTTCATTTTATAGCTGTGGAAGGAAGTTCGAGCGATGTGGGACACTTATACTCAGCTTCACTGCTTTACCGCTTGAGCTCATCATCCATTCCCATAGATGATAAGCATATAAGTGTCGCAGGCCTTCAACCGGCACCGGCACCGGCACAACATGTCATCCTCAGACGACGCCACGTCATATCGTCATCAATCGGCATCCAACTAAAACCCCGGCCCGACCCGGCCCATTCCACGATCCCATATATATCCCGTCTTTCCCATCCAACTTCCACTCCCTATTTTTTTTTTTTTTTACCTCTCATCTCTCCGACTTCACCACCACTACTCTTTTCACTTTTCTGTCACTATATATATTGCTTCTACCATAACAATAACAAATGCAAACACCCTTTTACAATTATGCTACTACTACTATATAAGAATACTGTATTAAACAATAACTTAAATCAAATGATAAATAAATATGTGGGATAATTAAATAACTAAATTATACGTAGTATATCTCAATGTCAAGATTTTAGGTTCCCCCGTTATATACTCAGAGAATTCATTTGTGCCCATATGAAAATCTATCGTTCAAAGGCCAAATTTAGCTAAAATAAAAATTGAAAAGTTGTACCAAGTATTTGTCCTATTTCTTTAGCATGCTAAAGATTCTATATTTTTGTTTTTGTTTCTTAATAATATTATAATGTAAGAAAAAGACCCACACTCAAAAAAAAATTAAAAACTCGAAGTGTGAACCATTATTGTCTCAACTGCCTAGCGTTGTCCGGTCAAGAGAATATTATTTAAATTTGAAGAACTCATTGCTCACTCTGACTCATCATGCTTTGTCACAAATTTTGCAATCTCCCCCCATTAATATTCCCTTTCTGGCATGAAAAGGACATGTTTCATAAGTATTACTAGTATTTTTTTACTACATAGTATTAATATCAATAATAATAATAATAATAATAATAATAATAATAATTCTATTCTTAATTCCTTGGCCATGTTCAAGTAGCCACTATTTTAATAGTCATATATACTCCGTACTAGATTAGCACACCAGACTTTTGGTGCTTAATACAATCTTTATTTTTGTTACCACTAAAAGTTATTTTTTTTGCGCAACTTACCACTAAAAGTTATTGATATTATTTAGAATACTATATTAAATAAGTAATTTACCTTATTACTAATTAAATTAGTAAAGCATATTAGAATTAACAAAAAAAGTAAAGCATATTAGAATTAACAAAAACTAGTATAAGAACATTTTATAAAGCTTACATTTTTTACATTGCTTGGGATAAAATTTAATGTTATAGTACATGGGACTATGGGAGGTATTTAAAAAGTATTAGTACATCCCAACAAACTTGTCTGGTTTGATTTTTTAAATAATTCAATGCACTTTTTAACTATTAATATCTAAAAATATATACAACTAAAATTTATGTAAAATTTATATTCTAAAACTATATAATTACAGTACTTTAATCAGATCCAATTCGACTATTTTTTTCGAATATATATTTGCAATAAAACTAAGTTAAAGTGAAACAATGATCAATGTAGAAAAGTCAAACAAGACAATATAGCTGGTGTGGTGAGTTCTTTTGAATTGATTTTAGGAAAGAGTGGTGGAAGTTCATGGCACACAAATTACAAAAGAACAAAGATTGATAGAGGAAATTTGGGAATCGAATCCCTATTCCCTAACCTAAAGATGGGAAGTCCATGCATATTGGGAATTCTATTCAAAGTTTAAAGGTTATTTAACAAAAGAAAAAATAATAAAATAATAAAAATTGATACATGAACCGAAAATAAAGACTCGTAATCCATCGATTCCCTATTTCAACACCCACCAACCATGTGAATGCTTGCGTGTCACTTCTGTTTTCCGTTGACAATTATAACACCATTGATTAAAGGTAAGGGTAAAGGTAAAAATCAGTTCACCTTGCATTGCTAATTCTCATTCTCTAATAAGTGTAATATTTTGCAATTGAATTAAATTATTTGGGGATTACGTTTTAATATATTTAGTATGTTTTCATTTTAATGAACATCGAAGTTGAATGGAATATTCACATCTCACAAATCATAAAACTTATTTACAGCAAAAAAGTTAATTAATAATAAGTTTAATAACTATTGAATACATTTAATTTTTAAAATTAGATGTATGCTGTAGTTATTAAATATGAATAAATTGACTCGGTTAAGACGAATAAAATTTATTGCATTTATTATACATTTTTTTTATATTAATAAGAGTATGTATTAACGATTTTAACAATTACTACATGTACTCCATCCGTTTTGTTTTAATAGACCCCATTTGAGTTGTGGGCATTATTCACGCACACAGTTTAACTTAAGTTTTATCATAGGCATACAAGTTAAAATATAGTCAAGTAAGATCTTATTAGATTCGTCTCGTCGTGTAGTTTTTAAATATAGAATTTTTACTTGTACCGAATTTGAATTATTAATGATTTAAAGTGTGCATTGGACTGCGTGCATTGTGGGTTCGTAGCAAATAAAAAAATGAAGTATTTAATAAATTAAACAACTATTGTACTCCCTCCGTTTTCTAAAAATTGTAACGGACCCACTGTGCACGCCGTCCAATGCATATTTTAAATCATTAATAACTCAAATTCGGTACACGTAAAAATTCTAAAAGTTCAATATTTAAAAACTACTCGATGAGACGAATCTAACAAGATCCCAATTGACTATATTTTAACTTATATAACTACGATAAAACTTTAAATCAAAGTACATGTGTGAATAGTACCAAATTTGCAAATGTTACAACTAATAAAAAACGGAGGAAGTATTAATTAAATAATTATTAAAAATTACTAATATATTATTTATTAGGGTTTGATGACTTAGCTTAATACTGCAAGAACCCAACAAATGACTAGAACGAGATAACTCAACAAACCAGTAAAGTCATTAGAGAATGCTATAAACATAGGTTGGTGGCAGGGCCGTCTAATCATATTTGGGGTCCTGTACTAAAACAAAAATGAGGCCCCCTTATAATATTAAACAATTATAAATTTTTAATTTATTTAACAAATATAAAACCACAATAAAAAAATTTAAATATAAAAAAAATTATTTCTATTTACTTTTAAGTCTTGCACTAAAAAATCGTACTACCTCTATATCAAAAGGGGTGAATGGAACTATATAGTTCTTTATAAAGAGTAAAAAAATATAAAATAAAAATCTTAAATTCAATTTTTTTTGGAGCCGAAACCAGAGAAAGAGTGGTGGAAGCCCATGCCAAATAAATTACAAAAGGGATAAAAAGGAGGGATAGAGAACCGGATGGAAAATCAAACACCCAAGTCCTCATCCCCGTAAATTCAAATTTTTAGAAAGAAATAATATAAAAATACAATAAAAAATATAAAAAATACAAAAACTAGAAATAAAAATATATAAAATTTTAAAAAATAGGGCCCAAAAATTGGGGTTTCGGGGCTCTGTACAAAGGGGCTGCTTGCACAGCCCCTTCTCCGGCCCTGGTTGGTGGCTACGCTGCTATTTTTCCAATATTATTGAATAGCATGGACTGGGGCTAAGAATAAGATAACTCAACATTCTAGCTACAAAATAGTACTCCCTCCGTCCCAGCTAACGTGTCTTGTTTGACTTTTTGACACTGTTCATTATTCTACTTTGACTTGATTTTATTGCATGTATATATTTGAGAAAAATAGTCGAGTTCGGTCTTGTTAGAATTGTATAATCATGTAGTTTTAGAATACATATTTTACATAATTCTTTATTGTACACATTTTGAGATATTAACGGTTGAAAAAATACATTGGATTGTGTGCAAAAGTGAAACAAGACAAGTTAAGTGGGACGGAGGGAGTACTTCATATGATGATGTCTTCATGTGCCTCATCACTCAAACGCATTCGTATTCAATTAGTATATCAATACTTCTTCTGTTCTCATATAAGTGCTCCACTTCTGCATTTCACGCAGTCCAAGATACAATTTTAAATGTTTATAACTCACATTGTATATAAGTAAAAATTATAAAAAAATTGATATTCTAAAACTATGTCATTAGACGAATCTAACAAGATCTCACGTGACTATGT
Source organism: Hygrophila difformis (assembly GCA_030278955.1). Lineage (NCBI taxonomy): Eukaryota > Viridiplantae > Streptophyta > Magnoliopsida > Lamiales > Acanthaceae > Hygrophila > Hygrophila difformis. The sequence goes on from JAOANR010000005.1 coordinate 56,531,727, forward strand.
TTTATCTTACAGAACTATGTGAAAAAATTAAATCAAAATTACTCAATGAATAGTTATTACTATGCAAATGGAACACTTAAATGAGAACGGAGGAAGTATGTAATTAGAGTATTATTTTAGGCCCATAAGTAATTGCATATATAGTCCTATCGAACAATGCGATCTAGAGTATTAAATAAGGTATAAGGATACAAAGTACTAGAAACTTGCGTGATGTCCTTCGAATGCTTGTCATTAATCTTTATAGCATCACTCCGATCCATTTATAGTATACAAACTTTTTTATTATTTATAGCGATACTTACACTATCCACACAAATACTTGCATACAAGCTTCTCTATGATCAATCAAGTTAAATCAAATCTTTTATCCCCAAAACAAAAAAGTTAAATCAAATCCAACATTTCACGGCTAGCCTAAGCCACCACATAATAAGTCCCACTTTTCTCGTAGCTTTTTTTTTTTTTTTTTTTTTTTTTTTTTCACAGAAGAACAGCGGAATAGCACGTACGAGGTTAAATTTCACATTGACAAATTGGATATTTTCTGCGATCTTAATCCATGCTTGCCACTGACTGAGACACAATTCCCTCATTTTTCTTATGTTTGTCTACCACTAGCAACTTGCAACCCCAATCTCTATCAAATAAGTAATCACAAACTACAAATATCTTGAGTCGAGCAGTGCCCAAAAATTGGTGTTGAATCACCTGTAATAAGCTCACAGTAGATGTTGTCCAAGACCAAGAGACGACTCCATTCCCCAGATTTTCATTCATCCCATTACTAATTTATTCTATTCTCTAATTGAATCCTTGATTTTGATTTGTATGGTTTGATTTTTTTCTTTTTCTTTGTACTGCAGACATTATCACTCAGATTCGTGTTTAGTTTGGCATTTACGGAGTATGTATTAAGAATAGAACACAAGCAGGCCTCTGAAAAGGTTGGCGTAATTCCTGTATATACAAAATAAAAAGAAATTGGGATTACACTAAACAGAAGAATATCATCCACACTTCAGTGAAATAAAAACTAAGTACCTAACTAGAATTACAGCAATTAAAAAAAAATATGGGGAAAAATGAGTACTTAACAATTGAATCTACATCTAACTATACAAGCTGGGGATGAGAAAATGAGTGGTTTGACATTTTTATTGTAATTTGGCATCTCAAAAGCATATTATTGAGCATCACCAGAAAAGCCCTGTGTTATCAGGAATACGTTAATGGTTCAAATGCCTCATCATTCAAAGCATTTTTTTCCCTAATGGAAAAGAAGTGAAATGAGCCAACACTAGGCTCCTGGCCGTATTCATAGCAGTGTAGTATGAGATGTCCTGTATATATAGTCGATGCACACTCGAGTTCGTTGCAGAATAGTAAAGTTAAACAAATACCAGATAAACCCCGGGAAAATGCCGCGAAGAAACACAGTCGAAGGAATCCTGGTGAACCATGAGGTTTAAGAGTTGAATGTCATGATAATGCCACAGCGTAGTTCCGTTGGGGTGTATTGTACAGAGTATCAGATACTTTTGAAGGCGGCCAATATCGGAAGACTGACCGACCAATGACGTTTTTGATAGGCAACGGGCCCCTGAAAATGTGACAGTGAATTCAAAATCTAAAGAATTCCTACATGGTAAATTCTAATTTATGTAAGAATTGGGCCAGAAGTTCTTTCAGCACTAATTGATGTGTACCGCTGATTTGAAGTTAAGTGGAAAAGTAAGAAAAATATAATGTAGACGCTGTTTTGGATTCTAACAGGAAGCCCAACTAGATGGACATACTGAAATGAATGATTACCAGATATGAGAATCAAAGCTGTTATTGCGGTTGTCGCCAAGTACAAACACATAGCCTTCTGGTACAAGCTATAATAGGATGAAAAATGCAATTCAAGCTTTGTATATATTACATATGGTTACAGGATATAAAACAAAGAATGAGTTGAGGAATGAGTTGAGAAGTTACCACTGGATCCATTTCATATTTAAGTGGCTCCAAGATGAAGTCCTCATCTTGAGGAATACCATTGACGAACAATTTCCCATCACGTACCTGTGGAAAAGCTTAACATTAGATGAAATCAAAAGATTAAAAAACCACACTTTGAAGCTTCTTACTTCTACATAGTCGCCACCTTTTGCTACAACTCTTTTGATGAACACATCTGATGCACTAAAACCGATTTCCTGGAGGAGAAGCCACAATGCTAATTTATTTCCATGTCCAGTAATGAACACCAGTTGCATCACAATTGACAATACTACTTGGTTACTGATGATAACACCAAATTCAAAAGAAGATACCTGAAGTATCGAAGGAGCCCTGAAAATCACAATGTCAGAAACTTCAGGCTTCCTGAACAGATAAGAAACCTGGAAAGTAGCCAAACAAACAGCTAAAGAGTCCGAAACAAATTATTCGTGTTTTGGTGTGTATGTGTGTGTTATGTTGCCCCATTCTTTCATTGAATGGGCAATAAAGATAAATTTACTCGACCATATGTAGAACACCTCCAAGATTTTGTAATCCTTTAATTGAGTAACAAGAAAGTCTTACATTAATCCTAAAGAATATCAAAATAATGGGCAATGAGTCAGGTAACTGGAGAAGTATTTTGTATAAGACGAGAGAAAAAGAAATGTAATTTACAATTGCATAGCACTCTGTGTTTAGGGCCCCTTTGATAAAACTGAGTAGGGTCTGAATTTAAATCTAAAAGATAAATTAAATCTTTTTGCTGAACAGCCTATACGGGCTAGGAAACGGGTGGTGGGAGCCCATGCCACACAAATTACAAAGGGAATAAAGGGGCAGGGGGGCGGGTGGGGAGTCGAACCCCCAATCTATAGATTGAGAGCCGGGGACTTGACAACTAAGGTAAGTTCCCATCCCCAAAAGATAAATAATTGAATCCAAATCGTTAAATGGTAAATTTAAAATGAATAAAATCCATGGCTAAAATTTTATTTTATAATTTTCCAAAAAATTAATTGAAGTTATTTTTGATTATGTAGTGAGTAGTGACAAAAGAAAATCAAATCAATTTTGTTTGGACACTATATTGATTATAAACATTCAAACCCTCTTAATCAATTAAGTCATTGTTGTTGTAGTTACCAAACAAGTTCAATAAATAAAATAATTAATCCATTATGATTAAGTGATAAATCAGGATAGCAAACAGAGCCTTATTCAAATATAGACTACATAAAATGCAAATGAACCAAGTAGCAGTAGCTTTTTATCCCACTATATGGATAAAAGTTACTACTGCTGTCAACTATATTCATATAGGGTTGTTCAGAGTGCGGTTTACACCAGATCAAATTGTATTTTCTTGGTTTAGTTTGCGGTTTAAAATTATGATTTGGTTTTTCTTTTTACCAAACCGTGGTTTGCGGTTTAGGTTTGATTTGGAGAAAAAATTAACAAAACCAAACAGCAAACCACACTATATATGTATTTAATATATAAATAAGTATATATATCTATTTTCTATATCCGGTAAACCATAATTCAACTTATGCTTCTCTAATTCTCTGTTTCTTTGTCGTTCCCACTCTTACAGTTCTGTTTTGTTATTGAAGTTATTAGGCCTAGGGGTGTAAACGAGCCGAGCCGAGCTCGAGCCTCGGTTAAGTATAAGCTCGGCTCGAGCTCGAGCTCGAGCTCGAAGCTCGACGAGCCTAAAAAATTGAGCTCGGCTCGAGCTCGACACAATATATTGAAGCTCGAGCTCGGCTCGAAGGGCAAAAAAAGTTCGACATAAATTTTATTTTATTTTTTTTATTATTATTATTTTTTAATCGGGTATCCCTAGACCACATTGGACTCAAGACTAAACAATTTTAAATTATTCAATAATGAGCTTAAAAACTTGAAAGATGAAGTTCTGTAGAAATATATTAAACTATTCATAATTCCTTATAATAGTCCCAATTTGGAAGGAGATTGGGATTAAGTTTTTTTGATTTAGTGTTAACCATAATAAAATATAATGTACTATATTATTAAATAAAAGGAGGAGTGAATTTACTGTTGGACTTCCTCTTCCTCACATTTGTTAAGAAAGAAAATATACTATATTTTTAAGAAAGAAATAATATATATAATATATTCGAGCCTATTATCGAGCTTTCGAGCCGAGTATTAGTTAGCTCGGCTTGAGCTCATTAATATTCGAGCCGATCTCGAATTCGAGCCGAGTCTTTTCGAGTCGAGCTTTGATCGAGTCGAGCCCGAATATTTTACGAGCCTATCAGTCTCATTTACACCCTAATTTAGGCCAATAGGGAATGATTTTAATTAGTTGTTTATTTTTGTTTTTTCCCCATTCTTTATTTAGTATAGTGATTGTTATTATTATTCTAGAAAATCTTAATCTAAAATTTGAATGGTAGATATACTTAAGGTGGGTATTCTATATTTATATATAAAAAATATTAATTAATATTAAATGTATAATAATCCTACATAAATTAAAAAGATCTAATTTGATATCTACCATTTTTTAACTTCGATTAAATTTGTATTAGTCACTCCACATTTATGTAAACAATGTTATAACTAATAAGATTATTTTTAAATTTTAACATATAAATTAAAAAGATCTAATTTGATATCTACCATTTTTTAACTTCGATTAAATTTGTATTAGTCACTCCACATTTATGTAAACAATGTTATAACTAATAAGATTTGTTAACAGAGTTCACATTTCTTACCAAAAAACTAAAACCTATTACAAGATATATACACTCCACAATGGGCTATAGGAAAGCAGCCCAATATACCCTAAACAACTAGGGAAGCCCAATATACTCTAAACAACACAACTAAACTACACAACATAATTCTAACACTCCCCCTCAAGCTGGAGCATATAAGTCATATGATCCAAGCTTGTTACAAATGTATCGAATACGAGGTCCCCGAAGGGATTTAGTCAGAATATCAGCTAACTGATCATTGGAAGGAATGTAACTCGTAGCGATACATCCAGATAGCACTTTCTCGCGGATGTAGTGACAATCTACTTCAATATGTTTAGTTCGTTCATGAAACACTGGATTGGAGGCAATATGTATGGCAGCTTGGTTATCACAAATTAGCTTCATTTGAGACACATCAATGACCTTCAATTCATGGAGCAACTGTTTTACCCAAACTAATTCTTGAGCTGCCAAAGCCATAGCTCGATACTCTGCTTCAGCAGTAGATCGTGACACCACACCTTGCTTTTTGCTCTTCCATGACACTAGATTACCCCCTACAAAGACGCAATACCCAGAGGTAGACCGCCTATCAGTAGGAGACCCTGCCCAATCAGCATCCGAGTACCCAATCACTTCAGTATGCCCATGATTGGTATATAACAGACCATTACCAGGTGATCCCTTAATGTACCTCAAGATACGCATAACTGCAGTCCAATGAGCAGTACATGGAGATTCCAAGAACTGGCTTACCACACTAACAACAAAAGAAATATCTGGCCGAGTGAGAGTAAGGTAGTTAAGCTTACCCACCAATCTCCTATAACTGCCAGCATCAGCAAGAGGCTCCCCCTGACCAGGAAGTAGTTTAGAGTTAGGATCCATTGGAGAATCAACTGGTTTACAATTGGTCATTCCAGTTTCTTCTAAGATATCCAAGGCATATTTTCGTTGAGAAATAACGATTCCACAACTAGATTGTGCAACCTCAATGCCAAGAAAATATTTGAGAGGACCTAAATCTTTAGTTTGAAAGTGCTTGTGGAGATGTTCTTTCAATCTGGTAATCCCTTCTAGATCATCCCCAGTGATAACAATATCATCAACGTAGACAAGAAGGAGCAGGCACTGGCCTGAAGAATTATGTTGATAAAAAACAGAGTAGTCTTTAACACTTCGAGTCAATCCAAATTCTTGTACGACGGAACTAAATCGTCCAAACCAAGCACGTGGAGATTGCTTTAAGCCGTATAAAGACCGACGGAGTCTGCAGACCAAATTAGACTCCCCCTGCGCAACAAAACCTGGTGGTTGCGCCATATATACCTCTTCATGTAGATCGCCATGAAGGAATGCGTTCTTAATATCAAGCTGGTGGAGTGACCATGAATAAGTAGCAGCCAAAGATAAGAACAACCGAACAGAGGGCATTTTAGCAACCGGCGAAAAAGTCTCCGTATAATCCTCACCATAGACCTGTGTAAACCCCTTGGCAACCAATCGTGCCTTAAGGCGATCAACGTGGCCATCAGGGCCAATTTTAACAGCATAAATCCACCTGCAATCAACCACAGACTTGCCCTGAGGCAATGGAACTAACTCCCACGTACCTGAACCATCCAAGGCAGCCATCTCATCTAGCATTGCTTGGCGCCACCCAGGGTGAGAAAGTGCTTCACGAAGAGACTTAGGAATGGGAACTGAAGACACATTAGATAGAAGAGCATAATAGGAAGGGGAAAGACGATGATAACTAAGACAGTTATAAATAGGATGAGGATTACGAGTCGTACGATTACCTTTGCGGAGGGCAAGAGGCTGATCATCAACGGAAGCAGGAATCGCAGACGGAGAAGAGACCGGAGACGAACGTGAGTCATCAGAAGCACCATCCATGTTAGTGGGAGTGGGAATGGTGGAAGGTTTAGGACGGCGACGATAGACCTGCAATGGTTGAGGTTGGGGGGACTCTGAGGGAACATCTAAATCAACAGGTAAAGATGGGATAGGTAAGACATCAGAGACACAAGGAGGAGAGGAATGAGAGTAAAACGGAGTGGACTCGAAGAAAGTGACATCAGCAGAAAAGTAATAACGACGAGTGTCTGGGGAATAACACTTATAGCCCTTTTGAAGGCGAGAATACCCAAGAAAGACACACTTAAGAGACTTAGGAGCAAATTTATCCCGATTTGGAGAGTGATCTTGGACAAAACATGTACAACCAAAAACCCGAAGAGGTAGATGATAAAGAGGGTCATGAGGAAATAACAATTGATGAGGAATTTTACCTTGAAGAACAGATGAGGGCATGCGATTGATTAAGTAACAAGCAGTAAGTACAGCGTCAGCCCAAAAGGACAATGGAACATGATGATGAATGACAAGTGTGCGAGCAGTTTCAATGAGATGACGATTCTTGCGCTCAGCAACACCATTTTGTTGGGGTGTGTATGCACAAGAAGAATGGTGTAATATCCCATGAGATGAGAGAAAACGGGTCATAGAATCAGAGAAATACTCTGGAGCATTATCACTACGCAACACTTTAATAGGAACCCCAAATTGTGTGTGAATTTCATTATAAAACTCCTCAAAAATAGAAAAAATCTCAGACCGATTTTTCATAAGATAGACCCAAGTACACCAAGAGAAATCATCAACAAATGTAACGAAATAACGAAAACCAAACACAGACAGAGTTCGACTCGGACCCCATATGTCAGAATGAACTAAACCAAAAGGTACATCGACTCTATTATTGACTTGCTTAGGGAACGAAGTACGAGACTGTTTCCCAAGCTGACAGGACTCACAAGAGAAAGACGACAAGTGAGACAAATTGGGGACAAGACTTTGTAACTTGGACAGACACGGGTGGCCCAAACGTTGGTGAAGGAGTTCTGGAGAGATGGTGGATGAGCACACAACGGAAGGATAAGTGTGAGGTGATGGAAGGTGAAGATGGTAAAGCCCATGTAACTCACGTCCGGCGCCAATCACCTGTCCCGTGCTGCGATTCTGGATAGAAAAAGAGTCAGCGTCAAATGTGATAGAACAATTTAAGGACTGTGTGAGCTTACTTACAGAAAGAAGACTAAAGAACATATAGGACAGAATCAAGAGACATGTTTGGCAAAGGATGGGCACGACCAATGGCTTTTGCAGAGGCTTGAGAGCCATTAGCCATTGTAACAGAAGGTAAAGGACAAGAAGAATTTAAATGTGAGAAAAGACGAGGGTTACCAGAGACATGATCAGAAGCACCTGAATCAATAACCCAAGGGCTTACTGGGACAGATTGGGAGAAGCAAGCAACACTATTTCCCGAGTGAGCAACCTCCTCAATAGTAGATGGAGATGGCCGCTTGGAGGTTTGGTATGCGAGATAGTCTTCATAATCCTTCCCTGTCAACAGTAAAGAATGGTTGCTAGATGTATTGGGAGAAGTATCTGTGTGAGCAATATTAACATTAGCACGAGGATGTCGGCCATGTAACTTGTAACACCGTTCACGAACATGGCCCAACTTGTGACAATAAGAGCAACGAGGGCGATTGGCGCTATTGCGAAAGCCCCCCTGAGAAATAGTTTCACCTTTGTGGATCTGTGGTGCAGTAGAAAGTAATGCCGATCGATCATTCGGGGATGCTGCTGTTAAGGAGGAAACACGAAGAAGCCGAGAGTACACATCCTCAAGTGTTGGAATCGAAGAGCTAGACAAAAGTTGATCACGAACTGCACTCAAATCAGGTCCCAAAGTAGCTAGAGCACACACCATAAAGAATTTATCTCTTTGGGCAAGTTCTTGAGAGGCATCCTTGCCAGGAGGCAGAACAGAATTAAACTCTGCTTTAATGGATGAGAGTTTACCCAAAAATTCAGGGATAGAAAGGCCTGATTGACGAAGATCCAACAAATTTGATACGGTTGAATAAAGACGCTGGATATCATTGGTGTAAAGAATTTCTGCCTGTTTCCATAGCTCACAGCAAGTGGTAAAGTTAGTAAAAATAGGATGTAGAGAGGGATCAATGGATTGCCACATAAGACTACACAACAAAGCATCTGCTTTCACCCATGCAGTCTTTTCCTTGTCGTCAATTTGAGCTGCTGAAGTGGTGAGATGATCGGACAAACCTTGTCCCATACACCACATGCGGACAGCCCTTGCCCATGATGAATAATTGATTCCACCAATCAATTTTTCCGTGGCAATAGCCGGAGAGGGTGATAATGTGCCAGAAAAAGACATGCTAATAATTGCCTACTCACAGAGCTTCAAATGTCCTGAAAGAAATTCCACAAAGAATCCACAAGGACTTCAAAGAGCTGAAGCAGCAGAGGCGAACGAAGCTCCGGCGGTGGCGCTCGATGGTTCGCGCAGAGGCGACGGCGGCGCTGATAATGGCCAAAAATGACCATTATTTTCAATCCATTTCCGTGTCTTAAACGGGCATTTGATCGCATTCCGGTCTTACATTAAGTGAGAAAGCAGTCGAATTGGACTGATTTATGCATAATTGTAAAAATAATAAGCTGGTGTGAAAAAGACATAAATATGTAATTTTATTACATATTTATGTTAGAAAAATCCAAAAACATGAGAAAAAGAAAAGGAAACAAAAAGATGGGAAAAAGATAGAAAAGCCCACAAAAAGAATATTTTCGGCCCATCTGGCCCAATCCAGCAGGCCCAGGAAGACCCTTGTCGCGGAAGCCCTTGGCGCGATGCAGTGTTCCGCGACAAAGGCATGTTCCGCGACCAACTGGCCCCAAATGAAGAGGAGACCAGCCAAGCCCCTGGCGCGATGACCCTTGTCGCGATAGCATGACTCCGCGACAAAGGTCCATTCCGCGACCAAGATGCACAAATAGAGACACAAGACCCAGTCGAGAAGCCTTGCCACATGCAGTGTGTTCCGCGACCAACTTGATGTTCCGAGACAAAGCTGTGATGTGTGTGATGTCTTAAGACACAATGGGCTAGAATCAAGGCCCATGGGCTTAGGGTTGCACTTCTATAAATATGAGGTGTCTCCCATGAGCTTAGGGTTGTTGTTGTTGGATGATTAGAAGCTTGAACTTTAGGAGTTCTTGAAGGCAAGCTTAGGAGTTCCTCCTTAGGTAGAGTAGTTTAGGTTTATTTTTATGTATTATTTAATTTCTGCACTTAGTTTAGCTTAGTTTAGTGTTTACTGTTCACAGTGCTTAGATAGCCATTTTCATACTATGTTTTGTTTTCTAAACTCTTGTTTTAGGGTTTGTAACACCCAAATCATGGGTATTAACAACACCCCTTCAATAATATGGGAAAACATTCAGTATTTGTGTCCCAAATCATGAAATGGGTCTCACACCCCATGGATTTATGCTTTCTTTTTCATTTTGGGGTCATTTGACCCCCATTTTGTTATTTTCATGTTCACTGTTAGCATATCATGGATAATGTTGTGTGGATGTGTGATCAAACCCTAGATTAGGATTCCTGCTTTATTTTTATGTTCTGCCCAGTCTTGTTATTTTTGTTTAAGCATGTTCTTCCTTATTTTGAATGTTTCTTGCTTATTTTTAGCTTAGAATAGCTTTTTGATCTGAAATAGGGTGAGATCACGCTGTTTGCATGCCACTGTTCATTTTTGCTTTTTCTGACTTCTGTCCTGAACCACCTTGGGCGCCAACCGCCTTCTGGCGCGGAACCACGTTCCGCGACAGAGTGGCTGTTCCGCGACCAAGGTGTTTCAAGACAGTTGTCTCCAAATTTAAAACCCTTTGTCGCGGAATACCTTGTCGCGGAGCCACGTTCCGCGACAAAACTATCCATGCATAGCGACAAAGGAGCCAAACTCTTGCATTTTGTCTTCATGGCTTCTTGTCGCGGAATCATCTTGTCGCGGAGCCACGTTCCGCGACAAAATCTCATTCCGAGACAGAAAAATTATGCCATGTTTCTTTGATCTTTGAACACTTTGTCGCGGAACACCTTGTCGCGGAACCACGTTCCGCGACAAAATTTCCATGCATAGCGACAAAGGTTCAAATGCCTTGGAATTTTATTAAAACACTTTGTCGCGATGTTACCCTTGTCGCGGAGCCACGTTCCGCGACAAAACCTTGCATAGCGACAAAGAGGCGTTATGCTGCCAAAAATTCTAAAAACTTGTCGGGATGTCCATGTCGCGGATCTCGGTCCGCGACAACATTTATGATATAGCGACAAGGTTCCTCTCTCTATTTTGATCTCAAACAAATCTCATCCTCTCCCTATTTTATATTGCAACACTCACATCATAGCCCCACGGGTTAGGATGTAACATTCTGGAACTGCAATATAGGGTGTTATGCTGCCCAAATTTTGATTCTCCATTTGTATCACTTAACTGATTGAACCCTTGACTCATTAATGATTAAAAATTGAGATTAGCAATAATCACTCTTCAATAATCATCATGATTAAAGGACCTTTGTTCAATTGCCATTAAAACATTCTTGTATAAACAAAATCCTAATGGCTTAAACAGATAATCTGGACTGTAATTAATTATGGTAGGAAGGATTATTTAAGACCATTACATGTGGACCCGATCCACAACCTTGCATGAGAAACCAATGTCTCTCATACAATGGATCTTCTTTTGCTTCTTATTTATTTTGTCTTTGTGTGTTGTGTGGAACCATTAGTAAAGAATACCTCAGAATAATGTTGGCGGGTCCTCCCTCATGGATAACTAGCTCGTATTCTGGGTATTAGTTACTAATTGTTATTTTGCATGGTCTGAATGGCTGTCAGTGGAAGCCTTGGCGGTTCGCCCACCCGGGGTTATAATAGCTGCTCGACTGATTTCCATCCAGATACAGTTTTATTTTTGTTATCTTAATTTCCAAACCCAAATTTCAATCTGTAGTGGGAATCAGTTGGCCTCAGTCAATGCCAACTAATGATCATTATAGAAGGGAAGCATGTAGGTTTTTATCCGAATTCACAGACAGTGGAGGCCCAACTGGTGTTGACACCACCATTACAGGGACTAAACTGTCTAAATTCGCTCCATCCGAGTGATTGGGAAATTGGACAGTAGATGTTTACAGTCCACCCGATCATTCTGCCATTACTTTGGTATCTTGACCATTCCATTCTGTGTTTCACCTTCTGTCTAGACCCGCTTCTATATTTTGGGTCAATTAATTTTACACTTCCATATATCCTTATGCATGATAATATTATGTACTGTTGTGGTCTGTAATTATTTTGGGATCCTTCCCTTGGACAATAGAAGTCTAGATCTTAAACAGATGTTGCTTTATAAACTTCCAACAAAAACCTCTTTATAAAATCCGGATCTGAGTAAGGGATAAATTCTTCAGTTATGACTAATTCATATTCTATCAAGGGTTACATTTTGGGAATTAAGAAGCAGATTCAGCGATTAGGTCTCGTCTAGACTGAAAGGGTCTGTGTTTTAACGGAGAGTCTAGTACCTGACAGGGAATGATTTTCAAATCCATTATTTTCCAAAATTGCTGGTTGATGGAAATGTAAGATTAGGTGCTACACCGAGATGGGGTCCACTTGGATTCAAATACAGTGTAGTAAATAATCTTAGAGGAACATCATTCAGGCCTTGGCTACTTTCCAAGATAGGGTTGAGTTTTCTTTCAACTGCTATCTTCTTCTGCCAAAGCCTACTCTTGAGTCCTGAGTGAGTGCATCCGGAACGAACTAATTTATTAGGTCGTTTCATTAGTTTGTATCTCATAATTACCCGGAAGGAAGTGAACACACTAGTGGTCCACTGAGAGCTGGGAGTTCTTGATCCATACTCCGTCATTCTGATGGGGAGCTGTCTTTTACTACCAGGGTCAGATTTTCAAAACCTCCGAGTGATAGGATTTTAAATGCTTTCTTTACCGCTTTCTTTTAACCGCTTTCATTAGAGGTCACTCGGTTGTATTGAGAGTTGTGTAACTGCTACTAGGATTGACAGTTAAGGGATAGTTTAGGGCTTGATTCAAATCTTTGGGTGTGACATGGGAGAATGATAGTGGTACTTGGCATTTCAATAAATGATGTGTCGGGTGTTGCTTATCCACCACAGATGAAGTAACACACCCAGGCCAGGGCAGTTACGAATCTGTGGTATCTTAGAAATTGCGGTCTTAAGAACATGTAAACTCATATTGCAAGTACCTGTCTGCTAAAGGGAAAGCCTTACTGAGAGCATGAGAATTAGCTATCTGATAGAATTATCCCAAACAAAGATCTGCGTATAAAAATGGAAGTTTAATATTGTTGTATCTCACTCTTGTCCAATTTTCATTCTTTTCTTCCTGTCCTTTCTGTCCACATTGTGACTCAACTTCACGGTTGGCACAATGCTCCTTTTCCCTGCTTTCGTAGATAATGTTTACTGCATTCTTAGAATAATTCTTACCCGCTTTCTAGAATAGATTTATTTGCTTTGTAGATTAATTTAACTGCTTGCTAGATCTAATTTACATTCATGTCAATAGTTATTAGTCTCCTTTCAAACCTATTGAGCAATACGAATGGAAAATCTAGTAAAACGACGTAGGACCTGCTTCTATCGCACATCCTCCAGTGAACGATCCGGTCTTACTATAAATTACTGCAATTTTTTGACACCGTGCGCTTTCGGGCCACAGTTTCTTAAACACAAGCAATAAAAACATGACCACTCATAAATATATCCCTAATCACAACTCCGCCATCATAAATTGGTTTCATTAAATAAAATCTAAACCAGGACCATGATTTTTCGGAAAATACTCATGTAGTGGGAACTTGCCAAAAGTTTCATGGCAGGAACTCTCATGGCAAGAATTGATGAGAAGCATCATGGCATACTTGCCGGGGATCCTCAGTGTGACAGGCTGAGGGTCAACCTATCCCGGCTATGCCATGAGATTTGTCAACATTTCATGACAGGGAGGACCACAGCGCCATTTGAAATTAAAGCACCACACTTGAGTGATAAAAAGACTAATAATCTGGATATATCCCTAAACCCTTTCCCGTGAATCATAACTCTTTTCATGTAATAAATCTAACCTGGTATATTTTTAAGGAAATGCTCGTGGGGCGGAAATTGTCAAAAAGTTTCATGGCGCCGTTGCCGGGGAGGATGCAGCGCCGTTTTATTTAGAGAATTACATTCCTCATTGCTCCTAGAGTAGCTTATATATATATAATTATAAATATTCACCTTCAGAACCACGTCTAACCTGGGGATTGTACAGGTACTGTCATTATTGAAGCCGTTGTTCTATGCAAAGGAGGAAGCAGACGCCAGCCGAGATCCCGTTTAATTCCGAGATAGAAAAGACAGCTCGACGTCTTAGGGCGGAGACTAAACGAAGAAGGGAACGGGAACGACAGGCATTACTTTCGCCAAGCACCAGCAGCGATATCTCCGAAATGGCAAACCCTGACATCCCACCAATCATTCAACCCAATCCCCCACTTCACAACATTGAGGAAGACCCCGAAGATGCTGATCACGATGATTTGGATGATCCCCCTCCCCAGATCATACAAGGAGGTGGGAATCCACCAAACATGGAGCAGCAGCACTTCGAGGCACCTCCTCCCAACCCAAACCAAAACCCACCAAACCACCAAAACCAACCAAATCAGCAAAATTTCCCAAACCAACAGAATCAGCAATACCACAACCCCCATCAGAATCCCCCGAATCCGAATGATTTCAATGATCCAAGGAACTATTTCATGCCTCAGAACTACTACCCACAGCAATACCAAGGCGGGCCTGAGAACAATCATCAAGCAGCAGCTGCTGCTGATTACATGCAGCCGATTTTAGAGCCATATCTGAACATTCCTGGACAAGCTCCATTCTTGGCCAGGAATTTCGAACTGAAACCGGCCCTAATCAATCTAGTCCAGAGCAACCAGTTTGCCGGAGCAAGTCATGAAGATCCCCATGATCACCTGCAAACCTTCCTAGAATTGTGTGACACGATCAAGAATCGTGATGTACCCGCAAACACTATTCGACTAAGGCTATTTCCCTTCTCTCTGACAAGCGGAGCGCGAACATGGTACAAGTCACTGCCCGTAAATCAGAAGTCTACATGGGAAGATGTGATCAGAAACTTCCTAGCAAAATACTTCCCGGAGTCCAAGGTGGATGAATGCCGCTCAAAAATTGCGGAATTCAAGATGAAACCAGACGAGTCCTTGTATGATGCAAAGGAAAGATTCTTCAACCTACTCAGAAAGTGTCCTCAACATGGCTTCCATGACTGGGAGAGACTGAGAAAGTTCTACAGTGGTCTGACCCCAGCATGGAAATCCATGCTTGATGCTGCCGGTGGTCAACATTTGCTCTACATACCAATGGACCAAGCCTGGGCAAAGATTGAAGCCATGAGTGTAAACCGTTCTGTTCTAACTGATGATGGTAATCTCACTCCCCCTCGTAGTTTATGTGCTGTAGGTACAGTAGAGAAGTCAGACATTGAAAAGCTTCAAGAGCAAGTGGCAGCGTTGTCTGTAAATCAAGGAGTTGGAAGTTCTGCGCAAGGACAGCAAACTGATGTGATCTGTGGACTGTGTCAAGGTGCTCACGCAACTGACACATGCGAGCAAGTCACAGCAGAGAGCTGTAACTATGCAGGAGCTTTTCCAAATAGACACCCGAATTTGTCTTATTCAAACAACAACGCCTTGAACTCACATCTCTTGAATAAGCCACAGCAACAGCAGTTCAACCCTCAGCAGAATCAGGGATTCAATCAGAACAGGGGCCAACATTTTCATAATCCAGGTTTCCAACCTCAGATCCAGCAGAGGCCACCTCAGAATTTCCAGAACTTTCAGCCCAATCAGAGTTTCCAGCCTCAGTTTGTCCCAAACCAAGGCCAGTGGAACCAGAATCAACAGCAAAATCAGAATCAGAATCAAAAGCCCCCTTCAAGGCTTGAGAACCTGATGACTGATTTCATCACTAGTCAGAAAGAGATCAACAATCAACTGCAGGCCTCCATCAGAAATGTGGAGACCCAAGTTACACAGATGGCTAATGAGATGCAAAAAAGGGACAAAGGAACATTGCCAAGCACTGCGGAAAAGAACCCGCAATGCAAGGCAATAACCTTGAAATCTGGGAGAGTACTAGCTGGACCAAAGGGAGCAGATACTGGAGCAGAATTTGAAGAGGATGATATTGTTGACAATGCTGGTAAGGAAGCTGATAATGGGAGTGAAGCAGAAAAAGAGACAGCCAAATTGCAGACTGAAGCTGCGCCTGAAACGGCTGAACCAGATAAGGGTACAGGTGAAGGTACAACTTCCTCCCCTTCACCACCAAAAATTGCTAATAACAAGTACATGCCCAGGATTCCTTATCCTGCGCGGCTTAAAAATAAAGAACATGATCTTAAATTCAAGAAATTTCTGCAACGATTAAAGTCTGTAGAGATAACCATTCCTCTCACAGAAATGATTTCCGAAATGCCCATCTATGCTAAGTTCTTGAAAGAATTGATTTCAGGAAAAAGGCAGGTTGAGCAGGAAGAGGTAATTATTCTCAACAGCACATGCAGTGCCATTGTTCAGAGGAGAATGCCTGAAAAGAAAGAGGACCCCGGATGTTGCACACTTCCAGTACAATTCGGAAAGGCCAAAGTGAGTATGGGGCTTTGTGATTTAGGATCAAGCATCAATGCGATGCCACTAGCTATGGCTGTTCGCCTTAAGCTTGGAGAAATTCAACCGGTCAAGATGAGACTGCAGCTTGCAGACAGATCGATCACTCAGCCCGTAGGAATCCTTAAGGATGTTGTAGTCAAAACCGGGCAGGTTCTTTTCCCGGTCGACTTCATCGTCCTCGACATTGAAGAGGATTCTGAAATGCCGCTTATCCTTGGACGCCCATTTCTAGCCACTGGTGGTGCACTGATTGACGCCAAATCCGGCAAAGTCACCTTAAGGGTCGATGGCGAGGAGATCATCTTTGATATGGAGAAATTGCAGAAATTTCCGAATGACAGTTCTTGTTTTTCATTTGAAAATGTAATAGTTAGGGAAGAGCTTGACTCTGAACATGATTGTGAAATGATGCTGGATGAATCATCAAAGCAGGTACTGAAGCCTGCTGGCGTGGAGCACAAAGAATGCAAAGCCGTTCACTTCGCCGATCCCGAAACAGGGGATTTGGAGGAATTTGATGGCATGGACTTCCATGAGGACGCCAATCAAGAGGAGGAAGAGGATCCTGTACTGATGCAGGATCCCGAAGGTAAATCTGTTCTCCCACTACCCAATTCTCGCAAACTACTCCCTTCCGTTGAATGTCCACCAGAGCTTGAACTTAAAACATTACCCGATCATCTCAAGTACGCGTTTCTCGCAGAACATAAAAAGTTACCCGTGATTGTTTCGGCTAAGCTCTCTCAAGAGCAAGAAAATGCTCTGGTGGTCGTTCTTAAGAAACATGTACATGCAATAGGTTGGACCATTTCTGATATAAAAGGAATAAGCCCTTCTATTTGCATGCACAGGATTCTAATGGAAGAAGAGTTTAAACCCTCCCGTCAACCTCAGAGGCGATTGAACCCCCTTATGCAGGAAGTGGTAAGGAAAGAAGTTATCAAGCTCTTAGATGCTGGTATAATCTATCCTATCTCTGATAGCAAATGGGTTAGCCCAGTGCAGGTCGTACCCAAACGAGGAGGGATGTGCATAACCAAGAATGAGCAAGGAGAAGAGGTTGCAACCAGGCCAGTGACCGGATGGAGAGTTTGTATCGACTACCGGAAGCTGAATGAGGCCACACGCAAGGACCATTTTCCATTGCCATTCATTGACCAGATGCTTGAGAGGTTGGCAGGGAGAGAGTTTTATTGCTTTTTGGATGGTTATTCTGGCTATAATCAGATTGTTATTTCCAGTGAGGACCATGATAAAACCACTTTTACTTGCCCGTACGGCACTTTTGCCTATCGACGGATGCCTTTTGGTTTGTGCAATGCACCTGCTACTTTTCAACGATGCATGATGTCTATTTTCTCTGAATTTATCGAAAAATGCATTGAGGTCTTTATGGATGACTTCTCTGTGTATGGAGATACGTTCGAAGATTGTTTGACCAATCTTGCTAAGATTTTAAAGAGGTGTGAGGACACTAACTTGGTTTTAAATTGGGAAAAGTGCCATTTTATGGTTACTGAAGGCATAGTGTTAGGTCATCGCATTTCTCGTGCAGGCATTGAAGTTGATCCAGCCAAAGTTTCCATCATTTCCAATCTCCCTCTTCCTAACTCGATCAAATCAGTTAGGAGCTTCTTAGGGCATGCCGGTTTTTACCGGCGATTCATTAAGGATTTCTCTAAAATTGCCAAGCCGCTCACTAATCTGCTTTGTAAAGAAAATCCTTTCTTAATAAATGAAGCGTGTGTCCAAGCCTTTGACACGCTCAAGAAGATGTTGGTTTCTGCACCGATAGTGCAACCACCCGATTGGTCAATACCTTTCGAGGTAATGTGCGATGCTAGTGGTCTCGCCGTAGGCGCAGTTCTTGGACAACATAAGGATGGGAGACACTGCGTAATTCATTACGCAAGTCATGCCCTGAATGAGGCCCAAGTTAACTACACCACAACGGAAAAAGAGATGTATGCTGTAGTCTTTGCGTTTGACAAGTTCAGACAGTACCTTATAGGTACAAAGACCATAGTGTACACTGATCATACAGCATTGAGATACTTGTTTAGCAAACAAGATGCAAAACCTCGATTAATCAGGTGGGTACTTCTGTTGCAAGAATTCGACATCATAATAAAAGATAGGCGAGGTCGAGATAATGGTGCTGCTGACCACTTATCTCGATTAGATAATGATAAAAAGGAAAAAGCCGTCAATGAAGATTTCCCGGACGAACAGTTGTTCGCGTTGCATCTGCATAATCAAGCTTGTCCATGGTTTTCCGACATCGCTAACTTCTTGGCATGCGGAGTAACCCCCCAGTTTTCGAACTATCATCAGAGGAATAAGTTCAAACGAGATGTATTAAGTTACTTCTGGGAAGAACCTTATCTCTTCAAACACTGCCCTGATTTAATAATCAGGCGATGTGTGACCGAGCATGAAGCTTATCAAATTGTCAGAAAATGCCATGAATCAGAATATGGAGGTCACCATGGTCCCGCTCGAACGGCCCACAAGGTCCTCGAATGTGGATTTTATTGGCCTCACATCTATGAGGATTGCAGGACATTTGTTAAGGGTTGTGACAGATGCCAAAGATTAGGAAACATCTCCAAGAGGGATGAGATGCCTCAAAAGGGGATTCTCACACTTGAGATCTTTGATGTATGGGGCATTGACTTCATGGGACCGTTTCCACCATCTGGTGGAAACTACTATATCTTGGTAGCTGTCGATTACGTATCCAAATGGGTCGAGGCTGTCGCATTACCAACCAATGATGGTAGCCAAGTCATCAAGTTCCTCAAGAACAACATTTTCAGTCGATTTGGTGTACCTAGGGTGGTGATATCTGATGGAGGAACACACTTTATTAATAAAGCTTTTGAAACTTTAATGAGTAAAAATGGGATCCTCCATAAGATAGGCACGCCTTACCATCCTCAGACTAGTGGTCAAGTCGAAGTATCCAATCGCGAAATCAAACACATACTCGAAGCCACTGTCGGGATAACCCGTAAGGATTGGGCACGTAAGCTCAATGATGCTCTATGGGCATACCGCACAGCATATAAGACTCCCATCGGGATGTCTCCATACAGGCTGGTCTTCGGAAAAGCCTGTCATCTGCCCGTAGAGCTAGAGCATAAAGCTTACTGGGCCGTTAAAACGCTTAACTTCGATCCGAAAGTTGCTCAGAGCAAACGTAAGTTGGACCTCAATGAAATTGAGGAAATACGAGCGCAAGCTTATGAAAGCTCTCGAATTTATAAGGAGCGGACCCAGAAGTTGCACGATCGCCGGATCAAACCTAAGTATTTTTATGTTGGTCAACATGTGTTATTGTTCAATACTAGGTTGAAGCTGTTCCCCGGAAAGCTCAAATCTAGATGGGAAGGACCACATGAGGTACTAGAGGTGTTCAAAAATGGAGCTGTCAGGATTCGAACTGGCAGGGGCGATATAGTGGTGAATGGACAGCGATTGAAAGAGTACCTCGGACAGTTCGATCCGGAGAAAGAGAGCCAAGCAGTGGCAGACCCGGCTTACACTCAATAAAAAACAGCATTTAAAAATACAAAAATTTTAGTTTATATATATATATAGTATATATTTACAGTATTTATTTTATGGCAAGCAAGTACCCAAAGATCAATTAAACATTTAGAGTACTAAGACTCTAAATGTGAGGATGTTGATATTTGGAAAAAATCTAATGCGTCTTATTTGTCTATCTTGCAGAAGTTCGGAACCACCAAAAAGAGGAGCAGATAACAGTAACATGGAAAACCAGGTTCTTGGTTGGATTAGTTCTATGAATCTGAGAAAATGTTCTCGGGAATTGAAGAAATTCAAGACCCGAAACAAAATTCACAGATAAAATGGAACTGACCCAACCTAATTTTATGCAAGTGGATTATTTAATTTTCAGCCCTGCATTTTGAATTCACTTGGACTAAATTTAATTAGCCCAAACCAAATAAAATGGACGCAGGCCCAATACCAAACTCGGGCCCAGCCCAAGAAAATTTGGAAATTCAAATCCTTTGTCGCGGAAGAACCTTTGTCGCGATGTCATGCATCGCGACCAGGCCCTACTCCGCGACAAACTCCCTTATTCCTTCTTAACCCTTCCCCACATCTTGTCGCGATGCACCTTGTCGCGGAGCATGACTCCGCGACCAAGCCCTGCTCCGCGACATGACCTGCGTTGACTGTCTCCATACTGAACTTTGTCGCGATGACCTTGTCGCGGAGCATGACTCCGCGACCAACCCTCAACTCCGCGACCACTCTAATGTCGCTATGCCTTGTCGCGGAACTGTGTTCCGCGACAAAGTCTCGAATTCCGCGACAAAAGTTCAAGTATTTATACCCCCCCCCCCCCCCTCCAGTTTCTTTTCACCTTCCTCCTGTCATTTCAGCTTCTTTCAGTTTCTCCATCTTCCTTTCCCCAATTTTCTCTCATCCGAACGAACACCACGTGTTCTTCGCACTCTTGCACGCCATTTCTAAGGGAAACTATGGACCAATTTCATGGACCCCTCCCAATCCTTGGACCAGTGCCTAGACCCGAGCCAAGGAGGAGAGGGTAAACCTTATTGTCACCATGGACATAGCCCCCTTCGGACCCGTTCTTCTTGTTTTGTCTCGTTTTGTTTTTCATTTTGTTGTGTTCGCGGTATGGTGTTGTTATTGTGCACGTCTAACTTCAGATTTTTAGAGGTTTTGAGTGCTCTCGGTTTTGAGCACCATTTTGAAGTTTTTGAGAACCTGTTTTGAAAACTGACTAAGGGTGTTAAAACTGTTAAATGGATAAGATTTTTGAAGTTTAAAACTGGAAAGAACAAACTAATGAACATTTGGGTATTGTTTTGAATATCTTGGTGTTATTGGTTTGATTGATCCTGATGTGATGTGCACAGTGTGGGTGGTGTAATAAAGATGGAAGATCTTTTTGGGCACATTTGTTCTCATGTTGGAAATCTCATGGGAATAAATGTTTGTTTGTTTATGGAAACATAGTACAAACACCCAATAAGAAGCTTCCACTTTTAATAAAAGCAACCTTTTAGAAAAAGACAAAAAGAGTTATTTTGTTTAATGTTTGACTTGAGTTTTTGTTCCCAATGGAACACTTGTGTGAGTAAGATAGCAGTATTTTGTCACCCAACTGCTATCCTTTTCAAAAATCCAAAATGGGACCACTCACATCCCACCTTTGTTAAATAAAACAAGTCAACCATTTTTAAATTTTAAAAATAGTGTTTGCAAATTTTTGGATGCTTTAACTGTCCAAACAGTCCAAGCTATTCAGAAACAGCAAATCCGTTCCGCCACGCCTCCATCGCACATTCCAATATTCGAGCATTCCATTTTCACCTATCCATCTCATTTCACTTCCAACAAGTGTCTCGGACTTGTTTAATAAAACCGAAAACTTTTGGGCCCTATGGCCCATTAAAAAGATTTTAGGCCCAATGGCCAATTTTATTTTATTTTGGGCTCTTTAGCCCATTTAAAACCAAATATTATTTACATGTGCTTTAAATTAAAATTCAAGTCAGAAATTTAATAATCTCACATCTAGAGCAAAGCTCTAAATGTGAGGATGTTGGTTTCTAAACTTGAATAATTTCGAAAAATTACATAAAAATTGGATTCATCACTTCTTATCTTTTTCAGGGGTAATCCTCCCATTCCAGACCCTGCCCCAGAAGAAACCCATCTGCTGGACTTACCCCTCGAACTCCTTGGTGAAATTCTCTCCCGGATAGGAGAGGATGAAATCAAGGGGGTGTTTACTGCACAACGTGCATGCAAGAAATTCAGGGATGCCGGGAACCTCTCCATCGTCTACAAACGATGCGAGGTCAACTCATCCACTATAAAGAGAGGGCGTGAGTACTATCGTTGGGAGAAGCGGAGATTCCTTCGGACATGCGACCAGGCTGGAAACCATAATCTCCAAATCATTCCAGCAATGTTGGCATTTGCAGAGGGGAATGAAGAGCAAGCTTGTGAACTGCTACGCCTGGGGATTGAGGACAATCATAAAGCGACGATCTTTGCCTACGGGTTGATGCTCATGAGCAAGGAGGACGCAGGGCAGGTCGAGCAAGGAATCAGGATGATTGACAGGATAGTGACAAGATGGTCAGTCTTCCAAGACACATCCGTCAATGTCCTCGAGTGGATGTTCGACCAACCAGACACCCCGTTCCTATGGGCCGATCAGGACGGCAGAGTTTACTGTCCCCGGGATCACGAGGCCATAACAGATCCCAACGATTGGTGTTTGCGGTGTGAGCTATCCAGCTATCTCCACTGGGCTAGGTACATGTTCTGAAGAAGGAAGGATGAATCCGGATTTACCCTGCTTTATTTTATTTTATTTCCAGTCTAGTAGTAGTAATTGCAAGGGATTGCCTCCTTTTGTGTGTGCAGGTTCGTACTAACTGCACGAGAATCCCTTGCCTCGGATGTGTTTAATTGCTTTCCCTAAAATTGGAACTCATCTTTTGAGACCACTGAACAACTCTTTACTGCTTTCCTTTGAAAAGATGTCTGCACAGTCCGAGATGAATAAGTGACTGTCAGACCAAAAATATGCTGTTGACATACTCAGTATGTCAGCAGTGCCTCTTTACTGCTTTCAATTAAATAACCAGCAAAAATATGCATAAACTTGTTCTAAATTCACAGGTTGAATTTAGGCTTATGATTAAATTTTCAAACTTTCAAATTGGGATAATATAATTGAAGACATGCATGAAATGAATTCCTGAGGTTTTGAGCTATAAAAATTTAATGATGCGATCAGCTTATTGGGTAATAAATCTGCATGTTAGAGATTTCGATTGAATAAATTGTTAGAATTAAGCTTTGATTGAATCTGCGAATATTGTATGACATGAATCAACCCAACCTTGTGAGATTTGAGCCATGAGTCACTTTTACTCATTCGTTTTTCTTTGATGTGTGAATCATTTTGATTAAAGGAAACTAGAACTTGCGATTGGGACCGATTCAAGACCATGCCATATTCCCGAAATCGAGCATATGATCGAGGCACTTAGAAAAACCCAAATTTTTGGCCTTCGTTTGAAATCCAAACCCAAAAATATTTTCCCTTTAGGATTAACCAATTTGAGCCTATAGGCCTAATTTTTCTTTGAAACCCTCTATATTATTCCTAGCCTTACAAAAAGACCAAGAAATTCAAACCCAAGTGTGCAAGGATGAATTCTATCAGAGGCATTAAGTTTGTGATCATCAGAAAACGTACTAATCGGTACTCCATGAACCGATTCAGCAAAAAAAAAAAAAAAAAAAAAAAAGGAGTTCCATTCAACATCAATAAATTGCAAATGACAAAGCAAATTAGACATAGTCTAATGTCAATGCAATGTGAAAAGAGAAAAGCAAAAGAAAGAAGGAAACAATGGTGATCATAAATTTTAGATAAAAATGCCAAGTTATGATGGAATTAATTCTTGCCACTTCTTAGCCCAATAATTTCCCTTTCTTACCTACTGTTACAACCGCACGCCCCGTTATAACCCTCGAATAAGACCTCGTGATCTCGATTTGAAGAAATGAGCCGGTGGCGAGTTGGTCTGATTGCAAGCTTATGGGAGAATTTAATTAAATTTGATTTTGAGCGTTCATGATTAAAACCCCAATTGAGAGTGAGTGAATTTTCCGATTCTTTTATAAGTGAGGCCTTTTCTCATTACATATGTTCGTGTCATACCTTGATTCTAATTTTTAATCTCTGCATCTTTCAAACATGATATTCATGAAGGATTGATAATAATGTTTGATTTGTAGGCCCGATATAGTGAGCAAGTATCATTTCATTAAACACTGCAATCAAGGGAATTCAATACTTGTAGTTTTTGATTGTCTTATCCCAATCTAAAAAGAATGATATTTATGAAGCCACGAAAATGAATTGAATATGTAGAGTCCGTGTTCCTAGGAACATTGACTCTGACTGCTCGGGGACGATCAGTATTAAATGTGAGGATGTTGATAATGGCCAAAAATGACCATTATTTTCAATCCATTTCCGTGTCTTAAACGGGCATTTGATCGCATTCCGGTCTTACATTAAGTGAGAAAGCAGTCGAATTGGACTGATTTATGCATAATTGTAAAAATAATAAGCTGGTGTGAAAAAGACATAAATATGTAATTTTATTACATATTTATGTTAGAAAAATCCAAAAACATGAGAAAAAGAAAAGGAAACAAAAAGATGGGAAAAAGATAGAAAAGCCCACAAAAAGAATATTTTCGGCCCATCTGGCCCAATCCAGCAGGCCCAGGAAGACCCTTGTCGCGGAAGCCCTTGGCGCGATGCAGTGTTCCGCGACAAAGGCATGTTCCGCGACCAACTGGCCCCAAATGAAGAGGAGACCAGCCAAGCCCCTGGCGCGATGACCCTTGTCGCGATAGCATGACTCCGCGACAAAGGTCCATTCCGCGACCAAGATGCACAAATAGAGACACAAGACCCAGTCGAGAAGCCTTGCCACATGCAGTGTGTTCCGCGACCAACTTGATGTTCCGAGACAAAGCTGTGATGTGTGTGATGTCTTAAGACACAATGGGCTAGAATCAAGGCCCATGGGCTTAGGGTTGCACTTCTATAAATATGAGGTGTCTCCCATGAGCTTAGGGTTGTTGTTGTTGGATGATTAGAAGCTTGAACTTTAGGAGTTCTTGAAGGCAAGCTTAGGAGTTCCTCCTTAGGTAGAGTAGTTTAGGTTTATTTTTATGTATTATTTAATTTCTGCACTTAGTTTAGCTTAGTTTAGTGTTTACTGTTCACAGTGCTTAGATAGCCATTTTCATACTATGTTTTGTTTTCTAAACTCTTGTTTTAGGGTTTGTAACACCCAAATCATGGGTATTAACAACACCCCTTCAATAATATGGGAAAACATTCAGTATTTGTGTCCCAAATCATGAAATGGGTCTCACACCCCATGGATTTATGCTTTCTTTTTCATTTTGGGGTCATTTGACCCCCATTTTGTTATTTTCATGTTCACTGTTAGCATATCATGGATAATGTTGTGTGGATGTGTGATCAAACCCTAGATTAGGATTCCTGCTTTATTTTTATGTTCTGCCCAGTCTTGTTATTTTTGTTTAAGCATGTTCTTCCTTATTTTGAATGTTTCTTGCTTATTTTTAGCTTAGAATAGCTTTTTGATCTGAAATAGGGTGAGATCACGCTGTTTGCATGCCACTGTTCATTTTTGCTTTTTCTGACTTCTGTCCTGAACCACCTTGGGCGCCAACCGCCTTCTGGCGCGGAACCACGTTCCGCGACAGAGTGGCTGTTCCGCGACCAAGGTGTTTCAAGACAGTTGTCTCCAAATTTAAAACCCTTTGTCGCGGAATACCTTGTCGCGGAGCCACGTTCCGCGACAAAACTATCCATGCATAGCGACAAAGGAGCCAAACTCTTGCATTTTGTCTTCATGGCTTCTTGTCGCGGAATCATCTTGTCGCGGAGCCACGTTCCGCGACAAAATCTCATTCCGAGACAGAAAAATTATGCCATGTTTCTTTGATCTTTGAACACTTTGTCGCGGAACACCTTGTCGCGGAACCACGTTCCGCGACAAAATTTCCATGCATAGCGACAAAGGTTCAAATGCCTTGGAATTTTATTAAAACACTTTGTCGCGATGTTACCCTTGTCGCGGAGCCACGTTCCGCGACAAAACCTTGCATAGCGACAAAGAGGCGTTATGCTGCCAAAAATTCTAAAAACTTGTCGGGATGTCCATGTCGCGGATCTCGGTCCGCGACAACATTTATGATATAGCGACAAGGTTCCTCTCTCTATTTTGATCTCAAACAAATCTCATCCTCTCCCTATTTTATATTGCAACACTCACATCATAGCCCCACGGGTTAGGATGTAACATTCTGGAACTGCAATATAGGGTGTTATGCTGCCCAAATTTTGATTCTCCATTTGTATCACTTAACTGATTGAACCCTTGACTCATTAATGATTAAAAATTGAGATTAGCAATAATCACTCTTCAATAATCATCATGATTAAAGGACCTTTGTTCAATTGCCATTAAAACATTCTTGTATAAACAAAATCCTAATGGCTTAAACAGATAATCTGGACTGTAATTAATTATGGTAGGAAGGATTATTTAAGACCATTACATGTGGACCCGATCCACAACCTTGCATGAGAAACCAATGTCTCTCATACAATGGATCTTCTTTTGCTTCTTATTTATTTTGTCTTTGTGTGTTGTGTGGAACCATTAGTAAAGAATACCTCAGAATAATGTTGGCGGGTCCTCCCTCATGGATAACTAGCTCGTATTCTGGGTATTAGTTACTAATTGTTATTTTGCATGGTCTGAATGGCTGTCAGTGGAAGCCTTGGCGGTTCGCCCACCCGGGGTTATAATAGCTGCTCGACTGATTTCCATCCAGATACAGTTTTATTTTTGTTATCTTAATTTCCAAACCCAAATTTCAATCTGTAGTGGGAATCAGTTGGCCTCAGTCAATGCCAACTAATGATCATTATAGAAGGGAAGCATGTAGGTTTTTATCCGAATTCACAGACAGTGGAGGCCCAACTGGTGTTGACACCACCATTACAGGGACTAAACTGTCTAAATTCGCTCCATCCGAGTGATTGGGAAATTGGACAGTAGATGTTTACAGTCCACCCGATCATTCTGCCATTACTTTGGTATCTTGACCATTCCATTCTGTGTTTCACCTTCTGTCTAGACCCGCTTCTATATTTTGGGTCAATTAATTTTACACTTCCATATATCCTTATGCATGATAATATTATGTACTGTTGTGGTCTGTAATTATTTTGGGATCCTTCCCTTGGACAATAGAAGTCTAGATCTTAAACAGATGTTGCTTTATAAACTTCCAACAAAAACCTCTTTATAAAATCCGGATCTGAGTAAGGGATAAATTCTTCAGTTATGACTAATTCATATTCTATCAAGGGTTACATTTTGGGAATTAAGAAGCAGATTCAGCGATTAGGTCTCGTCTAGACTGAAAGGGTCTGTGTTTTAACGGAGAGTCTAGTACCTGACAGGGAATGATTTTCAAATCCATTATTTTTCAAAATTGCTGGTTGATGGAAATGTAAGATTAGGTGCTACACCGAGATGGGGTCCACTTGGATTCAAATACAGTGTAGTAAATAATCTTAGAGGAACATCATTCAGGCCTTGGCTACTTTCCAAGATAGGGTTGAGTTTTCTTTCAACTGCTATTTTCTTCTGCCAAAGCCTACTCTTGAGTCCTGAGTGAGTGCATCCGGAACGAACTAATTTATTAGGTCGTTTCATTAGTTTGTATCTCATAATTACCCGGAAGGAAGTGAACACACTAGTGGTCCACTGAGAGCTGGGAGTTCTTGATCCATACTCCGTCATTCTGATGGGGAGCTGTCTTTTACTACCAGGGTCAGATTTTCAAAACCTCCGAGTGATAGGATTTTAAATGCTTTCTTTACCGCTTTCTTTTAACCGCTTTCATTAGAGGTCACTCGGTTGTATTGAGAGTTGTGTAACTGCTACTAGGATTGACAGTTAAGGGATAGTTTAGGGCTTGATTCAAATCTTTGGGTGTGACATGGGAGAATGATAGTGGTACTTGGCATTTCAATAAATGATGTGTCGGGTGTTGCTTATCCACCACAGATGAAGTAACACACCCAGGCCAGGGCAGTTACGAATCTGTGGTATCTTAGAAATTGCGGTCTTAAGAACATGTAAACTCATATTGCAAGTACCTATCTGCTAAAGGGAAAGCCTTACTGAGAGCATGAGAATTAGCTATCTGATAGAATTATCCCAAACAAAGATCTGCGTATAAAAATGGAAGTTTAATATTGTTGTATCTCACTCTTGTCCAATTTTCATTCTTTTCTTCCTGTCCTTTCTGTCCACATTGTGACTCAACTTCACGGTTGGCACAATGCTCCTTTTCCCTGCTTTCGTAGATAATGTTTACTGCATTCTTAGAATAATTCTTACCCGCTTTCTAGAATAGATTTATTTGCTTTGTAGATTAATTTAACTGCTTGCTAGATCTAATTTACATTCATGTCAATAGTTATTAGTCTCCTTTCAAACCTATTGAGCAATACGAATGGAAAATCTAGTAAAACGACGTAGGACCTGCTTCTATCGCACATCCTCCAGTGAACGATCCGGTCTTACTATAAATTACTGCAATTTTTTGACACCGTGCGCTTTCGGGCCACAGTTTCTTAAACACGAGCAATAAAAACATGACCACTCATAAATATATCCCTAATCACAACTCCGCCATCATAAATTGGTTTCATTAAATAAAATCTAAACCAGGACCATGATTTTTCGGAAAATACTCATGTAGTGGGAACTTGCCAAAAGTTTCATGGCAGGAACTCTCATGGCAAGAATTGATGAGAAGCATCATGGCATACTTGCCGGGGATCCTCAGTGTGACAGGCTGAGGGTCAACCTATCCCGGCTATGCCATGAGATTTGTCAACATTTCATGACAGGGAGGACCACAGCGCCATTTGAAATTAAAGCACCACACTTGAGTGATAAAAAGACTAATAATCTGGATATATCCCTAAACCCTTTCCCGTGAATCATAACTCTTTTCATGTAATAAATCTAACCTGGTATATTTTTAAGGAAATGCTCGTGGGGCGGAAATTGTCAAAAAGTTTCAGGCGCTGGGCGGCGGCGTTGCTAGACTGAGGTGGGCGATTCACGGAGGCGCTGAAGCGAGGAGGAGACGCGGCGGAGGACGAACCTGAAGGGCCGTCAATGGCAGGGCGACGGAGGGCAGAGGTGAACGGCGGGGCAGCGGTGGTCGCGAGCGCAGGGAGGCGCAGTGGTGGCGCGAGCGGCAGCGGCAGCGGACGCCTTCTCCTTCGCGACCCCGGCAGCAGCGGCGGCGGGCTGGATGCGGAGCCCTTCGCGAGCGGCGGGCGAGCGCGCCGACCTTCTCCGGCCTCCTCCGTCCCTGCTCTCTCTTCGGCGCGGCTCCTGCGAACGGAGACGACCTCCCCAACCTCTCTCCGGCAGTGCACTCCAGCGGCGGTGGAATGAAGGGCGCGAGAGCGGCAGCGGCGTCGAGCGGCTGAGCGGGCGGCGTCGAGAGGCGCGGCGGCGTTGGGCGGCGCGGCAGTGGGCGGCAGTCCTAAGTTAGGGTTAGGGTTTTTGGATGTTGGGGCTCTGATACCATGTTAACAGAGTTCACATTTCTTACCAAAAAACTAAAACCTATTACAAGATATATACACTCCACAATGGGCTATAGGAAAGCAGCCCAATATACCCTAAACAACCAGGGAAGCCCAATATACTCTAAACAACACAACTAAACTACATAACATAATTCTAACAAGATTATTTTTAAATTTTAACATTATATTTTTTGGAAAGCCGAAGCCAAATAACAAAATAGAAAAGAAAAGGAAGGGAAAAAAAATAACAAAAAAAGTGGTGTCTATAAAACAGAAAGGAAAAATGAGTTAAGACTTAGGCTCTGGAGAACCACATCCCGTAAGAATCCGTCGCTAACGCCCCGTGTGAGAATTCTGGGGAAGGCCCAAGAAGTGTAGAATTCTTATAGAAATACACCACACTTTGGTAGACAATCTGCGACCACGTTACCCCTCGCAAAATACATGAAGAACTGAACAGAGGTCAAACGCGTCTCTCCAGCCTTTAATCTGATGCAAGAGGGGTGGGATGCTCAAGGGGTCTAATAGCAATATTAAAATGTAATAGTAATAAGTTACTATATAAAAATATAAAATTGGCCTGGCCCAAAGTTTATGTAATAAAATATTTGAGTTTTTAAAATATTATGTTATTTTTAAATAATAATGTAAATTTTACTTTCCGCGCACTGCGTGGGCAGGTGTGCTAGTTATTTGTTAAAATTATGTATTGGATTGCGTGAAATTCATAAATATTAGAATCTTTTGATTACAGTGGGAGTATATAATATCAACTACATAATTTGTTGTTTTCTTATTCTATAAGTTATTGAGCTTGAAGTAACAAAATGATTGAAATGCAATATCAAGATTCAATTTTACTTGTTTCCGGATTATTGTCTATGCACTGATAATTGAAGTTTTACTTTTTTCTAAGAGCTTCTAGTAATTCCACTTCATTAAGTATTTGACTTGTAAACAATGATCTTATGTTTTTTTTGAACTTTTAATTAGCATTTCATAGGAGTTTTTTTTTTAAAAAAAATTTGGTTAAACCGCAATCAAATCGCACCAGACCGTTTTTTCGATTTGGTTTTGTTTGATTTGGTTTGAAACGTATTCTTCTTTTTTTTTTTTTTTTAATGGTTTGGTGCCAAAACCTCACCAAACCAAACCATGTACACCCTGCATAGCATGATCTACCAAATTTGATCAAAACAGAGAATCCTGAAAACGGGGAACATTTTTAATAGCAAATCAATCAAACATGTTACAAAAAATAAAAACCAGGCTAATGCATAAAACTCACACATAGTAGCACACAAAAGCTGATTTTTCTTCCTGAATAAAAGACTCTGCAGCCAAAGAAAGATTATTCCCATTTCATTTCATCATAGAATGTTAATGTAGCATGCACAATTGTAATCATAATCCATTAAAGATTGAAACACATATAACAGCACTGCACAGATAACAAAAACTCATAAGCATTTGATATCAAATCAGATTGAAACTAACCTTCTCTGCCATAATTCGATCGCCAACGTCAAGAGTTGGGCACATGGAAGTGGAGGGAATCGACTTTGGCTCGGCCAAAGTTGACCTGAACAGAATGCTGATGCTGAAGGCAGTCAAAGCAGCCTTAGCATCGTCGGATGTGAATCCCATATTTGAGAATTTTGACAGCCAACTGCTACTACTGCCGCCATTACTCTGTGGCAGAAGTTTCATGGTGTAAGCGCCAACATTCTTGGTCATGGCGAATGCCTCTGAACCCTTACTCCTGCAAACGTTAGCACTCCCAGTCATAACCGCCCCTTTGCTGCTGCTGGTACCAACGATATTTGCTCCTCCATCTGGATTGGAACTTCTACTGCTGACATCTTTAACAGTCCCTGCCTCAACTGCCGCCTTGCTGCTGTTGGCACGAGCAAGGGAGCCTCCTCTATCCACCTCGGTGCTGGAGGGTTCATTACAAGGCAACCACTTGGAACCAGGGAAGAACGGAATGATCGAAGATGCTTTGATTGGTGAAATTCCCAAACCAACTGTGGTTGGAGAAAAAGAAGTCGATCCGATTGATTGCTTCATTAAGGAGACTAATCCCATAACCACAGGCGAATGCGATTTTCCACCGAGAATTTCGGCCGCCAGAGTTGAACACGGTCTGACGAAAGGATTCGTGCTCGATCTAGCGCGGCGGACATCTGAAAATTTCGAATCGGGCTTCTTCGAGGGTGAATGTTGGAAGATAAGCGATCGCGATGCCCATTCGTTTATGAAACGCGAGGCAGCGCATTTGCCGGATGCGCCGGAGCAAGAGGAGAGGTTTGAGGCGACGGACGCCGAGAAAGCGACAGTGAATCTGATAGCCATGGAAACGGAATTGCAGGAAGACGATCAAAACGGGGAAATGAATCCCGAGGTTCCGAATAGGGTTTGAGAATTGAGATGATGATCGAGAGCTCTACAACACTAATAACGTCGCGATAAAATCGAAATCGAGAGATAACTGATTCCAAGGGAAAAAGGAAAAGAAAAAGGGAATCGAAAATTCCGACGAAAGAACCCAGGAAGATGGGGAGCGTAGAGGCGGCGGAGTGAAGGGATGAGATCGCCGGAAGTTGGGAGAGGAGGCAAGGACTTCTTCAATGATGGAAACATATGGATTTGGGTTTGGTAAAAAAGGGCTGGCGACTGGCCTGTTGACAGCTGACATTTTGACATGACCATAACTGTGCGTCCAGTGTCCACATTTTATAGTTAATGTGGATTAACATAACTTATGCAAGATGGGCAGATGGCAATATAGCAAGATGGGCCCAACTTCTCATAGCCCATCTTGTGTGGGCTAAATTTACAAGTCATTTTTCTTCTTCCATTTATGGGAAAAATATACTGTGACCCAAATATCTGACTATTTCAGATCACCAAAGTCGACCCGGATCGGTGCTACAACACACTTCCGCACCGTTAATTGATTTACTATTTATTTTCCGCACTCGTTTCCTTGTTCTTGCTCTCCAATTTCTCACGTACTCTGCATACTCGAATCGGTGCTCTTCGGATTTTGCCTTCTTTCCGATCCCCTAAATTTTGGTGTATGAGGTGATTTTACTTGCTCATAATTCCTTCCTAACATTCTTGCAACAACTCGATGTTTAATTGTCACGAGTTATTTGTTTTTTTGGTTTTGTGCGAGTTATATCCATTTCAGATCTGCTATTTGTTGTTGTATTTGAGTGTTTATCTGAGACTCGATTATAAGATCAAGCATATCCAGATTATAAAATCGAGTTTAAACGCACATTCAGTGGGTACATCTTTGTACATTCATGGATCCGTGCGGTGAGAGTGATCGTCTCCTTTATTGCATTTCTATTGTTTAGATTTGATTTAGGATCTGTATATGTAGGATGTTGTGGAACTTTCAGCTTTGAGGTTTCTGCTTGTTGCCTTCCCGTAATTTCCTATTCCTAATAGAGTTGGTGTTTAGATTTACATACTTCCATTTTGGGTTTCTCAAGCAGCGTATTCTCAATTCTGATAGATGAAATGTTCTTGAATAACTAATTTCCACTAGTTTTCCTTTTCAATGGTTTAAGCATTTAACAAACTACATCTTTCTTGACTTTGTAAAGAGTTCTAGTTATTTCTGATTTGGATGTTTGAATGTTTATTCCTACTATTTTCTTTATAATCACAGCCTGTGCCTGATGCACGCATTATACCAGGAGCAACGTTTGCCATAATCTCATGTTATATTTGCTTTGAGATTTTCCTTTTGTTTGGATTATCCCAGAGAATTATTTTGGTCTTTTAGTAATGTGATCTATCTGATGATCAGATAGCTAACAAAAATGGAGAAATCTTGCTCTCTTCTGGTACACTTTGACAAGGGAACACCAGCCTTAGCTAATGAGATCAAGGAAGCGCTTGAGGGAAATGATGTTCCAGCTAAGATTGAAGCCATGAAAAATGCAATCATGGTATTGCTAAATGGTGAAACCCTACCTCAACTTTTCATCACTATAGTGAGATATGTGTTGCCTTCTGAGGACCACACAGTTCAGAAGCTGCTGTTACTCTATTTGGAGATAATTGATAAGACTGATGGAAAGGGCCGTGTGCTTCCAGAAATGATCCTAATCTGCCAGAATCTCCGGAATAACCTTCAACATCCTAATGAATATATTCGTGGTGTCACCTTGAGGTTCCTTTGCCGTCTTAATGAAGTGGAGATCATCGAGCCTTTGATCCCATCCATTATGTCAAACCTGGAGCATCGTCACCCATATGTTAGAAGAAATGCAATTCTTGCAGTTATGTCAATTTACAAGCTCCCGCAAGGCGAGCAGCTCTTGGTTGATGCTCCAGAAACAATTGAGAAGTTTCTCTCGACAGAACAAGATGCATCAGCCAAAAGGAATGCCTTTCTTATGCTTTTCAATTGTGCCCAGGACCGTGCCATTAATTACCTTTTGACCCACGTGGACAGAGTATCAGACTGGGGAGAACTACTGCAGATGGTTGTCTTGGAGCTTGTTCGAAAAGTTTGCAGAACAAATAAAGCTGAAAAGGGGAAATATATTAAGATTATTATATCTTTATTGAATGCCCCTTCAGCTGCTGTTGTTTATGAATGTGCTGGAACCCTTGTTTCTTTGTCCTCAGCTCCTACGGCCATAAGAGCTGCAGCAAATACATATTGTCAGCTG
Organism: Hygrophila difformis; assembly: GCA_030278955.1. Classification (NCBI taxonomy): domain Eukaryota; kingdom Viridiplantae; phylum Streptophyta; class Magnoliopsida; order Lamiales; family Acanthaceae; genus Hygrophila; species Hygrophila difformis. The sequence goes on from JAOANR010000005.1 coordinate 56,566,122, forward strand.
CTTCTTTCTCAGAGTGACAATAATGTTAAGCTTATTGTGCTGGATCGACTGAATGAACTCAAATCTTCCCACAGGGATATTATGGTTGACATGATTATGGACGTTCTGAGGGCACTGTCAAGTCCTAATCTTGACATCCGCCGGAAAACACTCGATATTGTACTAGAGTTGATTACACCCCGCAATGTTAATGAGGTGGTTCTTACTTTGAAAAAGGAAGTTGTGAAAACTCAAAGTGGGGAGCTAGAAAAGAATGGTGAGTATCGCCAGATGCTCATTCAAGCAATCCATTCTTGTGCTATAAAATTCCCTGAAGTAGCAAGCACTGTGGTTCATTTATTAATGGATTTCTTGGGAGACAACAACATAGCATCTGCAATGGATGTTGTTGTGTTTGTGAGAGAGATCATTGAAACCAACCCTAAGTTAAGAGTCTCTATCATCATCAGGCTCTTGGATTCCTTTTATCAAATTCGGGCAGCTAGAGTTTGCACCTGTGCTCTTTGGATTATTGGAGAGTATTGTCTATCACTTTCTGAAGTAGAGAGTGGCATTGCAACTATAAAACAGTGCCTTGGAGATTTACCCTTCTTTTCTGCTTCTGAGGAAGATGAAAAAAATGAAGCTTCTGATTCTTCAAAGAAAGCACAAGCAGCACCATCAATTACAGTTTCATCTAGAAGACCTGCTATCCTAGCTGATGGAACATATGCCACTCAAAGTGCTGCCTCTGAAACTGCTTTCTCCCCTCCCACTGTAATTCAAGGATCTTTGACAGTGGGAAATTTAAGAGCACTTCTTCTCACTGGTGATTTTTTCCTTGGAGCAGTTGTTGCTTGCACTCTAACAAAGCTCATTCTGCGATTGCAAGGAATTCAATCACTGAAGGTTGAAGCAAACAAAGCATCAAGTGATGCATTACTAGTGATGATTGCGATGCTGCAGCTGGGGCAATCCTCAGTTCTCCCACACCCAATTGATAACGATTCATATGACAGGATAGTTCTCTGCATAAGATTGCTGTGCAGTACAGGCGATGCTACAAGGAAGATTTGGTTAGATTCTTGCCGTGATAGTTTTGTTAAAATGCTTTCCGAAAAACAACTTCGTGAAACTGAAGAAATTAAAGCTAAGGCTCAGGTTTCTCATTCACAGCCGGATGACCTTATTGACTTTTACCATTTGAAGAGTCGCAAGGTAGAGGTTGAATTTGCAGTTTTTTCCGTGCTGTGATCAGCACCACAAGTACATATTTTGTGGGTGTTGTGTGTTTATGACGAGCTTTAAGCTCGTGCTCGTCTCGTTGAATGGACACAAAATATACATTTTTGGCATTTGAAAGCAGAATCCTCAGAAACAATGTTGCATTTTCATTTCCCTATTTGCCTGCAATCCTCTCCATGATCAAAATGTTTAGTGTAGGTTCGTCCATTATGTGTTCGCTCTTTTCCTGTCTTGGTCTCTACTTTCTGCTCATTCTTAAAGTGAAACAGTCTGGCATCTGTAATAACTATGATGTAGATTTGAGGCTTTTCCTCCTTTGTCCTGCATGCTAGTCAGATTAGGATTGGTATAGTCTCTTAAATTATCCTGCCAGAACTAATTTCATGCATCTTCTGTAAATATGAATGGTATATTATGTTTGACCTAGTATGAGTTTACTTTAGCACTAATTGATAATTATGACTATAGTTATGAGATTTATGTTTGTAAGTGGCAAAACTTTTTCATGTTGGTTCTTCTCATAGTTATCTTTGTTTAGGGCATGAGCCAGCTGGAGCTAGAAGATGAGGTCCAAGATGATCTTAAACGTGCTACTGGGGAATTTGTCAAAGATGCTGATGATGTAAATAAATTGAATCGCATCATTCAACTTACAGGATTCAGTGATCCTGTATATGCTGAGGCTTTTGTGACAGTCCACCATTATGATATTGTCCTGGATGTCACAGTTATTAATAGAACAAAGAGCACCCTTCAGAATTTGTGTTTGGAGTTAGCTACAATGGGTGATCTGAAGCTTGTTGAACGTCCCCAGAATTATACTTTAGCACCCCAGTCTAGCAAACAAATAAAAGCAAATATTAAGGTGTCCTCTACTGAAACTGGGGTCATATTTGGCAACATTGTTTATGAGACCTCAAATGTGCTTGAGCGGACTGTTGTTGTCCTCAATGACATCCATATAGATATCATGGACTACATATCTCCGGCTGTGTGCAGTGATGCAGCTTTTAGAACCATGTGGGCAGAATTTGAGTGGGAAAACAAGGTATATAGCCTCTTTTACATTGCTATCAAATATAGGTTCAAGTATTAAGGAAACACTGCTGATACTTGCAAACAGCATTTTCCCCCTAAAATTCACTTTAAAGAACCTTCATATGCTTGGATTACAAATTAACTATAATATTCACTTTTGTAGATCTTCCTTTCATTGTTAGAGTTTAACTGCAGGCAATTAATTATTTGAACTGCTACTGCTACAAGTTTAAGTGGTGTATGAAGTATTTCTCTGTGGAGACATAACTTTCTTGATTCCTTTCAACTTGGTGCTCATAGCTCTTCCAAATTTTCTGAGTCCCCATCTTATTTCTTTTGCCAGGTTGCTGTCAACACGACAATTACAAATGAGAGAGAATTTCTTGACCACATTATAAAATCAACCAATATGAGATGCTTGACTGCACCGTAAGTATTTGTGTTTCCCATATACCTGCTTTAATGCCAATGAGGCTAAACTCTTGCAAATTTTTAAAATCTTATGCTATAACTGAAAATTAGAAAATCGTGATTCTTCTGGTGCTATTAACTAATTCTCATAAGACTTATTTACTTCTTTGATATTAGCTATTCAGTCATATGCCTTGGTCATGGTAATCTTAAATTTGTTAAGTGTGTTTGCCAATGAAAAGTTCATCACGTACTAGATGCAGACAAAGTTGTTAGTAATTCAAAATTTGGATAAGAATCTAGCCCAAACTACCCCTTTTCGCTGCCTCGTATTTCACTTAAGAACCCATTAGCAGAACTTCAATACAAACCTTTTGTGAGCCTGAACTTTCCTGGTATTGATAGTTTGTTGCATATACTGCTTATGCTACTTTGTCTTTATCTCAATTCGCTTCAAAGAATCTAAATGGTGGCTTATATGTCCTCAAGTCTTTAAAATCTTATGTGTGTGTGTTTGGTGTTTCTTGATTATATCTGTTCTTGCACTACTGCTTTCCAGGTCTGCTCTCGAAGGCGATTGTGGGTTCCTGGCAGCTAACCTATATGCAAAAAGTGTATTCGGGGAGGATGCTTTGGTAAATATCAGCATAGAGAAACAGGCAGTAGACGGCAAACTCAATGGATACATTAGGATAAGGAGTAAGACTCAGGGTATAGCCCTCAGCTTGGGTGACAAGATTACGCTCAGACAGAAGGGAGGCAACTGATCATCTACGGGTAAATGCTTTACTGAATTCTATGATTCTTTTTATTCTACACACTTCATCAAATTGAAAGGACTCGCTAAGAAATTGTTAATAATACATATTCTTACCCCCTCTATTACGCATCAACATTTCCGGCAGGCTTTCCACCACTCCATTCTATTTTTACTGTGATCTCGTTAGAGCTTATTGTGCTGTAATTTTGATTCAGATCCCTATTCTTTGTTGTTTGGGGATGTGTTGTTATTCATTATTATGATTTTGGATATACGGAATATTTGATTATTGAACCATGGGGTGAATTATTTTTGTACCAAACTGTAGAGAGTTTTAGGGGGATGAATGCATGCATTATTCTGAAATCTGAATGTCATGTCTCTTGCTGCATACTTATTGTACTAATTAAAATTTTCATTGAACACTGTTTTTGTTGATCACCCATAAAATCTCATTTCAGATAAATGTTTAATTAATGAGATGCAATTAATGGGTTCTCGCTGGTGAAACGTCTTGAGACCGATGACGATGAGAGTGTACTGGAATCGTGACCAAGATGAGCATTTCCTGCGCGTGTGTACCAAATCGAATCTGTATTGGCCAACGTATGAACCCTTCGGTTTTAATAAATGTTTTTTCCTTGAAAGAAAAAATGAGTTCAAATTTTGCACTAAGTTGCTTACCTAATTGCCTATAGGCTATAATTCAGGCTGCGTAGTTAGGTAGCAATCCTTAGTGATGGGGTACTTTTGTAATACTTCATAAAACATTGGAGGTGATACATTCAGGCAAAAGAATCTAACTGATATGAGTATTTTTTCTTTTTTCTTTTTTTTTTTTCCCTTAAAAAAAGAAAAAAAAATGCAAATATCAAAACCAAAATGGGGTAAGCTTGAATGAAGGATGCTTGTTTTCATAGTTGTTAAGATCTCGATCCTGATCTTAGGATCTTACGACCTTACGATCACACCTCTCTAAAACGATCTCGATCCTTGTAGATTTTAAAATTAGTAAGATCTGGATAAGATCTCGATCCCTATCGTAGAATGTTACGATTTTATGGTCATACTCCCTTAAACGATTCTACGATCTTACGATCATAGTCTCTTAAATGTATAAAATTTTTGTAGTATTTTATAATTTAGAATCAAAGGAACTTCTTTTCTTTTTATTTTAAATTTAAGAACTTAGACTCCTTATGTATGATGTGTAAAAAAAACATAATATGTATGTATGTTGAAATATTTTATGCTTAATTATGATATTTTTGTACTATATTGTATTAATTACCTTGCAAGATTCATAACCACACGAAATAATGCATTTACTTGTTAGTATGCATAATTGAGTTTACCCATTATTGCAATTTTATAAGATCTTAGGATCCCGATTCGATCCTACGATCCCGATCTTGCAAAGCGAAAAACGATCTCATATAAGATCCCGATTTTAACAACCTTGCTTGTTTCAAACTAAATAGGATGGGGAATGATGACAAATGCCCAAACTAATTTTTCTATACTCCCAAACCCACAATAATAAATTAATTCATATCAAATGATGATACCCATGAATTTGCTAATTTATTTAAACCCATCAGGCATCAGCATCAATATTTGGAGCCATTATAAATGTAAACAAGCTTTGCCCAAGATGAAAGAACATTCAATTTCGGGATAGAAGGTTAATCAATAATCATCAATGTGGACGACTGTGGCCCTGTTTGGCAAAACAGCTAAATGGAATTAGCTTATTCTAGGCAATTTAAACTGAATTAGCTTATTTAAAAAGACAAAATAACTTAAAACAGTGTTCAATCAGCTATTTTTGAAACCGCTGCAAATAGCAGCATTTTGGATTTTAGCTTATTCTAAGTAAAAAGTTAGTCTTGAAATTATCAAACAGCTAATTTTAACTAATTATTACTCACAGAATCAGTTAACAACTAACAGCTAATTCCCAAACAGGGCCTGTGTCGTTGTGATTAGATGGAAATGGAATACAGTACAATACTAGAAACTTAGGCGCTTTTGGTTTGTCGAAATGGAAGGAATATGCATGGATTTGAATTTTACATTTTGTTTTCTAAAATTAAACAAAAGTTGCAATAAAATGGACTCAGATTTCCACTTTTACCGAAAAATTATACAAAGGATTTGAAAATCACTTGATATTTTGAAATTAAGTTATTTAACTTGGTAATCATCCCTATCAACCTTTGGGATGAATTTATAATGACATTGTTTTTGTTGTAAATAAAATTTAGGAGAGAGTATATAGATTGATCGACAAAGGCTGGGAGAATATAATTCACTCTATTTCTTCAAAAATAACAAGATACAATATATAGAATAGAAGACTCAACTAAGATCCACAAAATCAGGAATATAACAGACCACTACTTCACTACCAGTAAAGTCACTAAAAATAGCATAGACTTATTCAAAATCATAATTATCTATCAACATCCCCCTTAATTATGATTTGGGAAGATTCCTACTCCAAGAGCATCTCTGAGTTTAGTGAAGGCTTCAATCTTTAACGGCTTGGTGAGTATATCAACAACTTGATCTCCGGATTTGCAATACTTCAGCTCAACTTTTTTCTTTTCAACCTGGTTTCTCAAGAAATGATAGCGCAGCTCGATATGCTTAGTTCTCCCGTGCGTAACTGGATTCTTGGCTAAATTTATTGTTGAGATGTTATCCACATATATTTTCAGCGGCATTGTTGATGAAAACCTGACATGGCTCATAACATATTGTAGCCATAATCCTTGACGAGTTGCAAAAGCTGCTGCAACATACTCAGCTTCACAGGTTGAGAGTGCAACAATCTCTTGCTTTTTTGAAGACCATACACATGCAGTACCATTAATAATGAAGCAGTGACCACTTGTGCTTTTCCGATCATCCAGGTCACCGGCCCAATCGCTATCCGAGAAACCAATAAGCTCACCCTTGTTGCTTGAGTAATAAAACATGCCATAGTTATAAGTTCCCTTGATATATCGCATAATCCTTTTAACAACTTGAAAATGAGATTGTCTAGGGTGCTCCATGAACCGACTAACCAAGCCAACAGCAAAACATATATCGGGGCGAGTACAAGTAAGATACCGTAGACTTCCCACAATCTGCATATAGTATTTAGAGTCTACAGCATGGTCATCACCTTCCCTAGACAATCTGGTACCCGTCTCAATGGGGGTTTTGGCAGGATTACAATCAAGCATCTGGAACTTCTCCAAGAACTTAGTAGCATACCTCTGTTGGTTGATAAAAATCCCGTTTTCAGTCTGAGTTACTTCAAGACCCAAAAAGTAAGACATAAGACCAAGGTCAGTCATTTCAAATTCCGCCATCATCGAAGTCTTGAAGTCTTCAATGTCACCAAGGTTGCTACCTGTGAAAACTAAATCATCAACATAGAGACATAATATGAGTATGTCATTGTTAGAATTAGCTTTCACATAAAGACCATATTCTGCTGGGCATTTTTCAAATCCAGCATTCATGAGAAAACCATCAATGCGTTTATTCCAGGCACGCGGTGCTTGTTTAAGGCCATATAAAGCCTTGTTGAGCTTGTAGACTCTATCTTCTCCATCCTTCTGCAAAAATCCCAAAGGTTGTTTAACATATACTTCCTCTTCAAGCGGCCCATTCAAGAAGGCCGACTTAACATCCATTTGGTGAACTTTCCATTTATTTTGAGCAGCTAAAGCAACAATAATTCTCACTGTCTCCATTCGTGCAACAGGGGCAAAAATTTCTTGATAGTCACTACCAGGCCTTTGTTCAAATCCCTTCGCCACAAGTCTTGCTTTGTACCTTTCTACCTGTCCACTTGATGACATTTTTGTTTTGTACACCCACTTAACATCAATAGCTTTCTGCCCCTCTGGAAGATGAGTGAGATTCCAGGTTTGATTCTTTTTTATTGCCATAATTTCTTCATTCATGGCAAGTATCCACTTGGGATCTTTTGAAGCTTCTTCAAATGTCATTGGCTCAGCATCTACAAGAAATGCAAAATGTACCAGTTCATCAACTTCATCATCAGGCGTCACTTCATAGTCTTGCAAATACGCCGGTGGCCGACGCTCCCTCCTAGGCCTCTCTGCTCGTATAGGCTCATTTATGAGACTTTCAGTTGGTATTGGTTGTGTCACCGAGGCTTCAATTGTACCAGTATTGCCATCTTGAGTTCCACCATCCACTTCCAAGTCACAGATAACATGTTTCATAGAACCACCATGTGTCTCAGTGTTCCAATTCCAAGTCTCATCTTCAGCAAAGACCACATTTCGACTCACAATTACTTTCTTTGTGGTGGGATTAAACAGTTTGTAACCACCTTGCTTGTAACCAATAAGAACTGCTTTCTCAGCTCGATCATCTAACTTCTTCCTTTTTGCTGCTGGTACATGAGTATAGGCCACTGATCCAAATACTCTAAAATGATTCACACTTGGTTTGAATCCACTCCAAGCTTCAGTTGGAGTCATAACAGGGCCACGTCTTGTAGGAGACCTATTTAGCAAATACACAGCACATGATACAGCCTCTCCCCAAAAATAATTAGGCATACCTTTAGTCTTTAGCATACTCCTTGCCATATCCATTATTGTTCGATTTTTCCTTTCCGCCACTCCATTGTGTTGTGGAGTATAAGTAAATGTCGTTTCATGGCGTATCCCATGTTCATCACAATAACGGTTGAACTCAGTGGATGTGTATTCTCCTCCACCATCGCTTCTCAGCACCTTAATATTGAATTCACTTTGCCTCTCGACAAGAGCCTTGAATTTTTTAAACTGCTCAAAAACTTCAGACTTATTCACCAGAAGGTACGCCCAAATCTTCCTGCTATAATCATCAATAAATGTCAAAAAATATCTATTCCCACCAATAGACTTAGTATTCATAGGACCACAAACGTCGGTGTGAATTAGTTCCAAAGGATTCTTTGCACGCCATGATTCACCAGGAAATGAAGACCTGTGACTCTTTCCAATAACACATGCTTCACACAATTGATTAGGATGATTAATATCAGGAAGTCCATGCACCAAATTTTCCTTACAAAGCTTATTCAAACTTTGAAAATTCAGATGACCAAATCGAAAGTGCCAGAGCCATGACTCATCATTTGACACCATGCTTAGACATTTATAGCTGCCCTTAGAAATGTCTACAGAGAACATACGATTCTTGGATAGAGGAGATTTAATGATAAGTATAGCTTTGCCATCAAAAACTGAAAGATGGTTATCCCGAATAGTCATGGTATACCATTTCTCCAGCAGTTGCCCTATGCTCAACAGTCTAGCCTTCAAATCAGGAACATAGAAGACGTCTGAAATATAGCTATGCTCTCCCGTTCTTGAAGAGATAAGAATCCGGCCTTTTCCTGTTACCGGTAGTGATCGATCATCACCAAACCTTACACAGGTGCGAAATGACTCATCAAGTTCGTTGAACATTTCCTTCTCCCCACACATGTGATTTGAGCAACCCGTATCCAAATACCATGTATGTGAAGTTGGTATCTCATTTCCAGAAGTGACCATCAGGAGTGCATGTCCGTTGTCTGCTTCGTCATTCTTATTATCACCTTCTTGAGTGTAATGAGCAGCTTGAATATCATTTCTGTACCTACACTCATTTGCAAAATGTCCACGCTTATGACAATTATAACATTCCACATTGGACTTGTCATACCTCTCTTTATATCGTCCACGCCCTCGACCTCGAAAATTTGAATGACGACTTGCATTGGGGTCGAAAGATGAAGAGGAGTTGTTATTGCCACCATAACCTCTTCCTGGACCTCGCCCTCGGCTGTTGGATTGATTCCAGGTTCTTCCTCTTCCTCTACCTCTGAAATTTCCATCCTTTCGGTTGGTTTCACCACGAATGTTAGCCTGTGCTTGAAAGGCTTGCTCCACCGGAACAACATCTTTGTTTTCATTCATCCGCTGTTCATGGGCCCGTAAGGATCCAGACAATTGTTTGACTGTCATTGTTGACGTATCGTTGCCTTCCTCAATAGCTGCCACAACATGCTCGAACCTAGATGTTAAGGTTCTTAGAATTTTCTCCACCTTATTTTGCTCTGTAAGAGTTTCTCCATTGGTCTTCATATTATTTGTCATGGACTGAACTCGTGCAACGTAGGCTTCGATTGTTTCCGAAGGCTCCATTTGCAAGAGTTCATATTGCCGCCTTAATGTTTGGAGTCGTATCCTCTTGACTTTGTCATCGCCTTTGTATGTTGTCAATAAGATGTTCCAAGCCTCATGTGTCGTGCTTGCTCCTTCTATCTGCTCAAATGTGTCGTCACTCATCCCTTGGTGGATGATAAACAATGCCTTCTTGTCTTTCTTCTTCAAATCGGCATGGGTGGTTCTTTGTGCAGCAGTAGCATCAGTAGTTAGCGCTTGGATTCCATTTTCAACAATATCAAGCAGATCTTGATAATCAAATAGAACCTTCATTTGAGTACTCCACCTGTTGTAATTTTTTCCATCTAAAATTGGAACAGATAATTGAGTTGAGCCATTCATGGTTGAACGCTGGCTCTGATACCAGATGTTGTAAATAAAATTTAGGAGAGAGTATATAGATTGATCGACAAAGGCTGTGAGAATATAATTCACTCTATTTCTTCAAGAATAACAAGATACAATATATAGAATAGAAGACTCAACTAAGATCCACAAAATCAGGAATATAACAGACCACTACTTCACTACCAGTAAAGTCACTAAAAATAGCATAGACTTATTCAAAATCATAATTATCTATCAACATCCCCCCTTAATTATGATTTGGGAAGATTCCTACTCCAAGAGCATCTCTGAGTTTAGTGAAGGCTTCAATCTTTAACGGCTTGGTGAGTATATCAACAACTTGATCTCCGGATTTGCAATACTTCAGCTCAACTTTTTTCTTTTCAACCTGGTTTCTCAAGAAATGATAGCGCAGCTCGATATGCTTAGTTCTCCCGTGCGTAACTGGATTCTTGGCTAAATTTATTGTTGAGATGTTATCCACATATATTTTCAGCGGCATTGTTGATGAAAACCTGACATGGCTCATAACATATTGTAGCCATAATCCTTGACGAGTTGCAAAAGCTGCTGCAACATACTCAGCTTCACAGGTTGAGAGTGCAACAATCTCTTGCTTTTTTGAAGACCATACACATGCAGTACCATTAATAATGAAGCAGTGACCACTTGTGCTTTTCCGATCATCCAGGTCACCGGCCCAATCGCTATCCGAGAAACCAATAAGCTCACCCTTGTTGCTTGAGTAATAAAACATGCCATAGTTATAAGTTCCCTTGATATATCGCATAATCCTTTTAACAACTTGAAAATGAGATTGTCTAGGGTGCTCCATGAACCGACTAACCAAGCCAACAGCAAAACATATATCGGGGCGAGTACAAGTAAGATACCGTAGACTTCCCACAATCTGCATATAGTATTTAGAGTCTACAGCATGGTCATCACCTTCCCTAGACAATCTGGTACCCGTCTCAATGGGGGTTTTGGCAGGATTACAATCAAGCATCTGGAACTTCTCCAAGAACTTAGTAGCATACCTCTGTTGGTTGATAAAAATCCCGTTTTCAGTCTGAGTTACTTCAAGACCCAAAAAGTAAGACATAAGACCAAGGTCAGTCATTTCAAATTCCGCCATCATCGAAGTCTTGAAGTCTTCAATGTCACCAAGGTTGCTACCTGTGAAAACTAAATCATCAACATAGAGACATAATATGAGTATGTCATTGTTAGAATTAGCTTTCACATAAAGACCATATTCTGCTGGGCATTTTTCAAATCCAGCATTCATGAGAAAACCATCAATGCGTTTATTCCAGGCACGCGGTGCTTGTTTAAGGCCATATAAAGCCTTGTTGAGCTTGTAGACTCTATCTTCTCCATCCTTCTGCAAAAATCCCAGAGGTTGTTTAACATATACTTCCTCTTCAAGCGGCCCATTCAAGAAGGCCGACTTAACATCCATTTGGTGAACTTTCCATTTATTTTGAGCAGCTAAAGCAACAATAATTCTCACTGTCTCCATTCGTGCAACAGGGGCAAAAATTTCTTGATAGTCACTACCAGGCCTTTGTTCAAATCCCTTCGCCACAAGTCTTGCTTTGTACCTTTCTACCTGTCCACTTGATGACATTTTTGTTTTGTACACCCACTTAACATCAATAGCTTTCTGCCCCTCTGGAAGATGAGTGAGATTCCAGGTTTGATTCTTTTTTATTGCCATAATTTCTTCATTCATGGCAAGTATCCACTTGGGATCTTTTGAAGCTTCTTCAAATGTCATTGGCTCAGCATCTACAAGAAATGCAAAATGTACCAGTTCATCAACTTCATCATCAGGCGTCACTTCATAGTCTTGCAAATACGCCGGTGGCCGACGCTCCCTCCTAGGCCTCTCTGCTCGTATAGGCTCATTTATGAGACTTTCAGTTGGTATTGGTTGTGTCACCGAGGCTTCAATTGTACCAGTATTGCCATCTTGAGTTCCACCATCCACTTCCAAGTCACAGATAACATGTTTCATAGAACCACCATGTGTCTCAGTGTTCCAATTCCAAGTCTCATCTTCAGCAAAGACCACATTTCGACTCACAATTACTTTCTTTGTGGTGGGATTAAACAGTTTGTAACCACCTTGCTTGTAACCAATAAGAACTGCTTTCTCAGCTCGATCATCTAACTTCTTCCTTTTTGCTGCTGGTACATGAGTATAGGCCACTGATCCAAATACTCTAAAATGATTCACACTTGGTTTGAATCCACTCCAAGCTTCAGTTGGAGTCATAACAGGGCCACCTCTTGTAGGAGACCTATTTAGCAAATACACAGCACATGATACAGCCTCTCCCCAAAAATAATTAGGCATACCTTTAGTCTTTAGCATACTCCTTGCCATATCCATTATTGTTCGATTTTTCCTTTCCGCCACTCCATTGTGTTGTGGAGTATAAGTAAATGTCGTTTCATGGCGTATCCCATGTTCATCACAATAACGGTTGAACTCAGTGGATGTGTATTCTCCTCCACCATCGCTTCTCAGCACCTTAATATTGAATTCACTTTGCCTCTCGACAAGAGCCTTGAATTTTTTAAACTGCTCAAAAACTTCAGACTTATTCACCAGAAGGTACGCCCAAATCTTCCTGCTATAATCATCAATAAATGTCAAAAAATATCTATTCCCACCAATAGACTTAGTATTCATAGGACCACAAACGTCGGTGTGAATTAGTTCCAAAGGATTCTTTGCACGCCATGATTCACCAGGAAATGAAGACCTGTGACTCTTTCCAATAACACATGCTTCACACAATTGATTAGGATGATTAATATCAGGAAGTCCATGCACCAAATTTTCCTTACAAAGCTTATTCAAACTTTGAAAATTCAGATGACCAAATCGAAAGTGCCAGAGCCATGACTCATCATTTGACACCATGCTTAGACATTTATAGCTGCCCTTAGAAATGTCTACAGAGAACATACGATTCTTGGATAGAGGAGATTTAATGATAAGTATAGCTTTGCCATCAAAAACTGAAAGATGGTTATCCCGAATAGTCATGGTATACCATTTCTCCAGCAGTTGCCCTATGCTCAACAGTCTAGCCTTCAAATCAGGAACATAGAAGACGTCTGAAATATAGCTATGCTCTCCCGTTCTTGAAGAGATAAGAATCCGGCCTTTTCCTGTTACCGGTAGTGATCGATCATCACCAAACCTTACACAGGTGCGAAATGACTCATCAAGTTCGTTGAACATTTCCTTCTCCCCACACATGTGATTTGAGCAACCCGTATCCAAATACCATGTATGTGAAGTTGGTATCTCATTTCCAGAAGTGACCATCAGGAGTGCATGTCCGTTGTCTGCTTCGTCATTCTTATTATCACCTTCTTGAGTGTAATGAGCAGCTTGAATATCATTTCTGTACCTACACTCATTTGCAAAATGTCCACGCTTATGACAATTATAACATTCCACATTGGACTTGTCATACCTCTCTTTATATCGTCCACGCCCTCGACCTCGAAAATTTGAATGACGACTTGCATTGGGGTCGAAAGATGAAGAGGAGTTGTTATTGCCACCATAACCTCTTCCTGGACCTCGCCCTCGGCTGTTGGATTGATTCCAGGTTCTTCCTCTTCCTCTACCTCTGAAATTTCCATCCTTTCGGTTGGTTTCACCACGAATGTTAGCCTGTGCTTGAAAGGCTTGCTCCACCGGAACAACATCTTTGTTTTCATTCATCCGCTGTTCATGGGCCCGTAAGGATCCAGACAATTGTTTGACTGTCATTGTTGACGTATCGTTGCCTTCCTCAATAGCTGCCACAACATGCTCGAACCTAGATGTTAAGGTTCTTAGAATTTTCTCCACCTTATTTTGCTCTGTAAGAGTTTCTCCATTGGTCTTCATATTATTTGTCATGGACTGAACTCGTGCAACGTAGGCTTCGATTGTTTCCGAAGGCTCCATTTGCAAGAGTTCATATTGCCGCCTTAATGTTTGGAGTCGTATCCTCTTGACTTTGTCATCGCCTTTGTATGTTGTCAATAAGATGTTCCAAGCCTCATGTGTCGTGCTTGCTCCTTCTATCTGCTCAAATGTGTCGTCACTCATCCCTTGGTGGATGATAAACAATGCCTTCTTGTCTTTCTTCTTCAAATCGGCATGGGTGGTTCTTTGTGCAGCAGTAGCATCAGTAGTTAGCGCTTGGATTCCATTTTCAACAATATCAAGCAGATCTTGATAATCAAATAGAACCTTCATTTGAGTACTCCACCTGTTGTAATTTTTTCCATCTAAAATTGGAACAGATAATTGAGTTGAGCCATTCATGGTTGAACGCTGGCTCTGATACCAGATGTTGTAAATAAAATTTAGGAGAGAGTATATAGATTGATCGACAAAGGCTGTGAGAATATAATTCACTCTATTTCTTCAAGAATAACAAGATACAATATATAGAATAGAAGACTCAACTAAGATCCACAAAATCAGGAATATAACAGACCACTACTTCACTACCAGTAAAGTCACTAAAAATAGCATAGACTTATTCAAAATCATAATTATCTATCAACATCCCCCCTTAATTATGATTTGGGAAGATTCCTACTCCAAGAGCATCTCTGAGTTTAGTGAAGGCTTCAATCTTTAACGGCTTGGTGAGTATATCAACAACTTGATCTCCGGATTTGCAATACTTCAGCTCAACTTTTTTCTTTTCAACCTGGTTTCTCAAGAAATGATAGCGCAGCTCGATATGCTTAGTTCTCCCGTGCGTAACTGGATTCTTGGCTAAATTTATTGTTGAGATGTTATCCACATATATTTTCAGCGGCATTGTTGATGAAAACCTGACATGGCTCATAACATATTGTAGCCATAATCCTTGACGAGTTGCAAAAGCTGCTGCAACATACTCAGCTTCACAGGTTGAGAGTGCAACAATCTCTTGCTTTTTTGAAGACCATACACATGCAGTACCATTAATAATGAAGCAGTGACCACTTGTGCTTTTCCGATCATCCAGGTCACCGGCCCAATCGCTATCCGAGAAACCAATAAGCTCACCCTTGTTGCTTGAGTAATAAAACATGCCATAGTTATAAGTTCCCTTGATATATCGCATAATCCTTTTAACAACTTGAAAATGAGATTGTCTAGGGTGCTCCATGAACCGACTAACCAAGCCAACAGCAAAACATATATCGGGGCGAGTACAAGTAAGATACCGTAGACTTCCCACAATCTGCATATAGTATTTAGAGTCTACAGCATGGTCATCACCTTCCCTAGACAATCTGGTACCCGTCTCAATGGGGGTTTTGGCAGGATTACAATCAAGCATCTGGAACTTCTCCAAGAACTTAGTAGCATACCTCTGTTGGTTGATAAAAATCCCGTTTTCAGTCTGAGTTACTTCAAGACCCAAAAAGTAAGACATAAGACCAAGGTCAGTCATTTCAAATTCCGCCATCATCGAAGTCTTGAAGTCTTCAATGTCACCAAGGTTGCTACCTGTGAAAACTAAATCATCAACATAGAGACATAATATGAGTATGTCATTGTTAGAATTAGCTTTCACATAAAGACCATATTCTGCTGGGCATTTTTCAAATCCAGCATTCATGAGAAAACCATCAATGCGTTTATTCCAGGCACGCGGTGCTTGTTTAAGGCCATATAAAGCCTTGTTGAGCTTGTAGACTCTATCTTCTCCATCCTTCTGCAAAAATCCCAGAGGTTGTTTAACATATACTTCCTCTTCAAGCGGCCCATTCAAGAAGGCCGACTTAACATCCATTTGGTGAACTTTCCATTTATTTTGAGCAGCTAAAGCAACAATAATTCTCACTGTCTCCATTCGTGCAACAGGGGCAAAAATTTCTTGATAGTCACTACCAGGCCTTTGTTCAAATCCCTTCGCCACAAGTCTTGCTTTGTACCTTTCTACCTGTCCACTTGATGACATTTTTGTTTTGTACACCCACTTAACATCAATAGCTTTCTGCCCCTCTGGAAGATGAGTGAGATTCCAGGTTTGATTCTTTTTTATTGCCATAATTTCTTCATTCATGGCAAGTATCCACTTGGGATCTTTTGAAGCTTCTTCAAATGTCATTGGCTCAGCATCTACAAGAAATGCAAAATGTACCAGTTCATCAACTTCATCATCAGGCGTCACTTCATAGTCTTGCAAATACGCCGGTGGCCGACGCTCCCTACTAGGCCTCTCTGCTCGTATAGGCTCATTTATGAGACTTTCAGTTGGTATTGGTTGTGTCACCGAGGCTTCAATTGTACCAGTATTGCCATCTTGAGTTCCACCATCCACTTCCAAGTCACAGATAACATGTTTCATAGAACCACCATGTGTCTCAGTGTTCCAATTCCAAGTCTCATCTTCAGCAAAGACCACATTTCGACTCACAATTACTTTCTTTGTGGTGGGATTAAACAGTTTGTAACCACCTTGCTTGTAACCAATAAGAACTGCTTTCTCAGCTCGATCATCTAACTTCTTCCTTTTTGCTGCTGGTACATGAGTATAGGCCACTGATCCAAATACTCTAAAATGATTCACACTTGGTTTGAATCCACTCCAAGCTTCAGTTGGAGTCATAACAGGGCCACCTCTTGTAGGAGACCTATTTAGCAAATACACAGCACATGATACAGCCTCTCCCCAAAAATAATTAGGCATACCTTTAGTCTTTAGCATACTCCTTGCCATATCCATTATTGTTCGATTTTTCCTTTCCGCCACTCCATTGTGTTGTGGAGTATAAGTAAATGTCGTTTCATGGCGTATCCCATGTTCATCACAATAACGGTTGAACTCAGTGGATGTGTATTCTCCTCCACCATCGCTTCTCAGCACCTTAATATTGAATTCACTTTGCCTCTCGACAAGAGCCTTGAATTTTTTAAACTGCTCAAAAACTTCAGACTTATTCACCAGAAGGTACGCCCAAATCTTCCTGCTATAATCATCAATAAATGTCAAAAAATATCTATTCCCACCAATAGACTTAGTATTCATAGGACCACAAACGTCGGTGTGAATTAGTTCCAAAGGATTCTTTGCACGCCATGATTCACCAGGAAATGAAGACCTGTGACTCTTTCCAATAACACATGCTTCACACAATTGATTAGGATGATTAATATCAGGAAGTCCATGCACCAAATTTTCCTTACAAAGCTTATTCAAACTTTGAAAATTCAGATGACCAAATCGAAAGTGCCAGAGCCATGACTCATCATTTGACACCATGCTTAGACATTTATAGCTGCCCTTAGAAATGTCTACAGAGAACATACGATTCTTGGATAGAGGAGATTTAATGATAAGTATAGCTTTGCCATCAAAAACTGAAAGATGGTTATCCCGAATAGTCATGGTATACCCTTTCTCCAGCAGTTGCCCTATGCTCAACAGTCTAGCCTTCAAATCAGGAACATAGAAGACGTCTGAAATATAGCTATGCTCTCCCGTTCTTGAAGAGATAAGAATCCGGCCTTTTCCTGTTACCGGTAGTGATCGATCATCACCAAACCTTACACAGGTGCGAAATGACTCATCAAGTTCGTTGAACATTTCCTTCTCCCCACACATGTGATTTGAGCAACCCGTATCCAAATACCATGTATGTGAAGTTGGTATCTCATTTCCAGAAGTGACCATCAGGAGTGCATGTCCGTTGTCTGCTTCGTCATTCTTATTATCACCTTCTTGAGTGTAATGAGCAGCTTGAATATCATTTCTGTACCTACACTCATTTGCAAAATGTCCACGCTTATGACAATTATAACATTCCACATTGGACTTGTCATACCTCTCTTTATATCGTCCACGCCCTCGACCTCGAAAATTTGAATGACGACTTGCATTGGGGTCGAAAGATGAAGAGGAGTTGTTATTGCCACCATAACCTCTTCCTGGACCTCGCCCTCGGCTGTTGGATTGATTCCAGGTTCTTCCTCTTCCTCTACCTCTGAAATTTCCATCCTTTCGGTTGGTTTCACCACGAATGTTAGCCTGTGCTTGAAAGGCTTGCTCCACCGGAACAACATCTTTGTTTTCATTCATCCGTTGTTCATGGGCCCGTAAGGATCCAGACAATTGTTTGACTGTCATTGTTGACGTATCGTTGCCTTCCTCAATAGCTGCCACAACATGCTCGAACCTAGATGTTAAGGTTCTTAGAATTTTCTCCACCTTATTTTGCTCTGTAAGAGTTTCTCCATTGGTCTTCATATTATTTGTCATGGACTGAACTCGTGCAACGTAGGCTTCGATTGTTTCCGAAGGCTCCATTTGCAAGAGTTCATATTGCCGCCTTAATGTTTGGAGTCGTATCCTCTTGACTTTGTCATCGCCTTTGTATGTTGTCAATAAGATGTTCCAAGCCTCATGTGTCGTGCTTGCTCCTTCTATCTGCTCAAATGTGTCGTCACTCATCCCTTGGTGGATGATAAACAATGCCTTCTTGTCTTTCTTCTTCAAATCGGCATGGGTGGTTCTTTGTGCAGCAGTAGCATCAGTAGTTAGCGCTTGGATTCCATTTTCAACAATATCAAGCAGATCTTGATAATCAAATAGAACCTTCATTTGAGTACTCCACCTGTTGTAATTTTTTCCATCTAAAATTGGAACAGATAATTGAGTTGAGCCATTCATGGTTGAACGCTGGCTCTGATACCAGATGTTGTAAATAAAATTTAGGAGAGAGTATATAGATTGATCGACAAAGGCTGTGAGAATATAATTCACTCTATTTCTTCAAGAATAACAAGATACAATATATAGAATAGAAGACTCAACTAAGATCCACAAAATCAGGAATATAACAGACCACTACTTCACTACCAGTAAAGTCACTAAAAATAGCATAGACTTATTCAAAATCATAATTATCTATCAACAGTTTTAGCTTTATCACATTAGTTTATATTTTGTCTTCAAACTCACCCCACCACACAAAAGTAAAAACTTGTCTGTCAAAGCATATCCTTTAAAGTTTAAACCATAATTTATGTCCGAATGACGTGAATATTGCAATGAAATCCCCTTTTAGCTTTTGTCGGTCAATGGTCATCCTTTTAATTTCAGTCTTCCTTCCCAACTCATTAAGCAAAAAACAATCCATGCTTTTTTTTTTTTTTTTTTCCCTCTTTATTAGTAGTAGTAGTATTTGAATTTGATTTATTAATTTATTTTGGCCACATGAGCCCCCCAGCATATACTCATTTTATTCTTTCAAGTTTCAACAATAGCATTACTAAATTTCTGTCATAATTTATGTTTCCATTTATATGTATAAAAAAAACTCACTGTATAGTTATGGGCCAATCGTCCTTTTTTTCCTGATAAAAAAGTTAAACTTACACAGTGTCCGATTGTCCAGAACACATACAGAGTGATTGGATTTCTCTTGGCAATTTTTTGTTTTTACCTTTTTCTCCTCTTCCCACTTTTCTCTAGTCTCTACATGGAGTACATCTTTTATATATATATACTAGAGTTCGTTTGGCTGCGCGCTACGCTGCGCGGGCCGACGAATGGATTTTAGAATTAATATGTAAAGTTGAATTGAAAATAATTTGTAGTGAAAGTGTGTAATTTTACTTGGAAATAGGTTGGAATGAAGTTACTATTATTAGTAGGAGAACTGGTAGACTCTCCACTGCTATAAAACTATAGAAGAATATGGGCCAGTATTGATAGCCACAATAATCCATGTGCGGGATCGCTAGGTTCGACGGCGGTGGCGAATAGAAGTAGTTACCTTCAACTATCACTACTCTGTGTCTGCAACAAGCAGAAGCTTAGCAACTCAAAACTAATAAAATAGTAAATCGTAAGCTAGCACAGCATAATATTAGATCACAATAAATAAAAAAGGACGACAACAACAGAACAAGTAGATCACAACCAAGGACAAACGAAAGGGCAGTTGCAGTTTGGAATAGCCTTTTTTCTATAATTATTGCAATTTAGACTCCACTAATTTAAATATCAAGACCCCACAAAAAAATATATAAAAATAAAAATAAAAGAACAAAACACCCAACTATAAAACTATACAAAGACACAATCACGCAATATTGATAGCCAAGAAAGCTAAAAGGAAAGAAAACGGAACACAACCATTAGTTGGAGAATGACAATGATGGGGACATATTATACAGAGAATGACATAAACGACAGGAACAGAGAAATTTTATAGAATGGGGGAGGCCAGTAAATTCTCTTCTTTTCTGGCGAAACATATAAAACAATAAATTCACAATAAACTAAGAATGAGGCAAATCTGATTGAATCATAAAACAATGGCATTAGCTTCTGAAGCAACGGTTTTTGAACTCCAAGGAAATTGGCGTAATCAACAACACGGAAGATGAGTTGAGCATTTAATAGAACAGTTCAAAGGCACTATAACAATAAACTGTTCGATTCAACTAACCCAATTGGAGTTAGGGATGCGGCCAGGAAATCACCACCGGTGAGGAAAGAAACCATTAAGCGGGTTTGTTATGGCTTTAAGATAATCACATGCCTAGTCCCTGAAAGACAATGTGTGCTCCCTTAGGATTGGAGGCTGAAGGCAGCATCGGAGAGTGTGTCCTCCATGAAGGACGATTGAAATGCTCCCTCATATATATAAGGTTACATTCGGATCAAAGGATAGAAATTGCATAAATGATTTGGTTAAAGAACATGACATGACCTGGAAAATAAGGAATTTGAATTATAAACATTAGTCAAAATAAAGGAAAACAATTTGAAATCGTCAGACTATGCACATAGGATAAATAACAAAGCAAAATATAAATACTAATAGAAGTTGATGATGAAAAATGCAAGTAATCTTATGAAGTACATCGCCAGGACCACCTGCAATGCCAAATTCCTAATTTTACTGGCATTCCGTAAGCGGCGGGAGTAAGTATCCATATCCATTCTCAACAGCACCGTACGCGGCGGGAGCGAGGTGGTGGCTGGTGCTCCGTACTGGCATTCCGTTGGTTTGCACGAGCCTGGCATGCAGCACTACATCGGCGATGAGTTTGGGATTCCACGCGTTATGTATCCTGCCAATCGAAGGATATCAGAAATATAGTTGAATATCAACTCTAATGAATTAGAAAACAAGTTGAAATATATCCATATGAACCAAGTGATGATTACGTGCAAAACATGGGCCCAAATTCCCAAGGTTAGCAATCTATAGTAACATAAATAATTAAATACCAAAAACAATAAACGTGGCAACAAAAATTCATGAATTCCACATATTACAGTATCCACAAAGAAATTCTACTGAATTATATGTATCAAGCAATCCACATTTTCTGCTGGTGACAAAGAAAATGAAGTACGTAAGATTCCAATAGCAGATTTTGGCACAAGTTAGAACACATAAAAGATTATCCGTCCCCCTGGTATAACAAAGATCCAAAATTTTCATGTTGTTTAATTTACCACCCTATAGTCCTTAAGAAATGAGAAACTATAACCTTTGATTTGTTGTTGCTGCTTCTGGTACTGCTGTTGTTGCTTCTGCATAATTGAATAATATCACAATTCAAAAACAAGGACTCAATCGTAATAGCATTTAGTGGAAAATGCAATGTTCTACAACTTTTTGCCGTGATATATATCAACCAATAGTATTTGACTTCATGGGAGTTCAAGTCAACTTTTATTACACAAAAACTTTTCGCTCTGCTTCAGGTGCCAGGAAAAATAAAAATAAAAATTTATCGGCATTCAAACTCATAATCAGCTGACTTTCAAATTTGAGTGTCTTCAGCACAACCATTTAAGACAAATTTAACACCAAGCAAAGAAAAATGCATCCCAAACCACCACAAAAGTGGCAAAGTTCCAACCAAATAACAATAAAAAGAAACCTCCAAAACATTCACTTGCTAGAAAGGAAAAAGAACACAAAATTTCAGAGGAATAAAATGAAATAAAATTACTCCTGGTTCTCCAGCAAGAATGGACCACCAAAATTCATCAATTTGATCATACAATGTAACACTTTTAAACACCAAGAAAGCATATGCTTTCAATTAAGATCTATTACGTTCAATCAATCTCATAAATATGAGACTTCTATTTGGAACATGCTTCTCTCACTAAATCCCTTAGCCTGGTTTTAATATGTAGGCTAATGAAAAGTTAATTCGACAAATCTGAGACATTATGGTATCAGAAGTTGGGTTCCTTCACATGAAAATATATCCTTTACACGATCCAAGGGCATGGAAGAATGAGGCATTTAATCGGGCACTTCATTTGAATTAACCACTTTCTGGTAATACCTGAAACACATACAAACATGTCAACCAAAATAACGGCATTAGCTCCAACTCACCGACGAAAATCCAACGGCCAATTCCTTTCCTAATTTTTCAGAAGACAACATAAAAGAGCAAATTGACTCTAGGAAATCCTGTTCAAATATAAGCAGCTGAAAGCATTACCATCAAAATGGACTCTAAAGCAAATGGGGAGTAGATTTCGAACTTCAAAAGCCATGGAAATACATATGAAAACCCCAAAAAAATAATTAGCGTTCAATTACATACCAGCATAGCGCTAATCTGGAGCTCCACATCCCGTTCTCCCAAAAAGATTGAGACGGCCCTATTCGCAAAGAGGGGTATAATTTGGCGGGCAGCGACGGTGGCAAGGCGACAGCAGTGATGCAAATCTTGAATAAATGGCAAGGCACAGCGATGCTAAGCTGTTCAACAGACATAAAACAAACTCATGAAATAAGAACGTAGACCAAAGTCTGAATTCCTAACAACAAAACACAAATTGAAAATCTTGTTTTGTAATGTAAGGAAAAACCACTGAAGGAATCAAATTTGTTGATATTTATTAGGTTAAATTGTTAAAAAAGAGCAACCAACAGAAATGAATGATAAAAGATGTGATGACAGGGTTACTGGTGTGTATTAATTTGATTTTCTTTCACTTCGTCACTACTGCACAAAAATTAATGATAATAAAATGGCTTCCGTCAGTGATGCTTTAAAAAATTATATACAATTTTCCTCCTTAGTTTTTAACTTTTCGCTGCCAATATCCAACACCAATCAAAGATTAGACCTTAGTAATATCCCAATAGAAGAGGAGAAAGCAGAAACATATGACATTGTACCTCATGGAAAATGACTGACAGAAAAAAGGCAATCACAAGTGCAACTCCCTGGTGGAACCTGAAACCAGCAATTTATTATCTAAGAAAATACAAAGAAAAAGCTTCCCACGACAGAAAAATAAAAACATTCTCTGAAATATGATCTTTTTTTATATGAAGGTAATCACTCCCTTGAAGTTGGTTTTGAATTATTTCGATTTATTAAAATAGAATGGTTCAGAAACAAGTTCAAGGAATGAGGTCAGTTTTCAGTTTATCTTGAAGCACCTATAATCAATAGATGCAGTTGTATTGTTTTAAAACATCAAAAGCATACACATATACTCGAACATGCTTTTGCATGCAATACAGGGCCAATTTGCTAATGACTGACATAGTAGATATGGCAAACTATGAGAAGTTTTTAAACCAAAAGACTTTTATCTCAGCTGATAAACTCCATGATGGGGCGTTTATAGTTAAGTATACCACCTATGGACAGGCTGCATCATATAAAAATCATCAATATAAAGCAAAGGGCATGATGAGCAGAAAACAAGAATCCAATCAAAAGCAGCAAATTATCAAGTCTATATTCACGCACATGAAACATGTTACTTTGGCCGAATACATAATTTAAGAGACCATTCAACAATGTGGCAAAACGAACAACTTGGTAGAATTCTATTGTACATAAACATATTTTATGGTGAACAAGCATCTTAAAAATGTTAACTCAGTCCCATCTACAGTTCCAGATTAGTCTAAAATGACTATTTCTACAATTCTACTTCCCTCACCTCCTTTATCGCATCCAGAACAAACTGTGCATGCCCTGCAACATTTAAGCTATTTTAATATTCAGCATTCTCCAATCCCCAATCAAGATTAAAAATCCCCAACAAAACATATAAGAATCCACATAAACATTCATAAGAATCAAATACCCTCACAACAGTTGAGAAAGGCAAAAGAACAATAAGCAACAATTGGAAATAATCAACACCTGTATAATCCACTAATACACGAGCATGAAGGAAAAAGAAATGAAATGGGTAAATCAAACTAATGACAGAATTAAACAAACCATAAGAATGCAAGCAACAGTACAGAACAAAATATACAAAAGAAACAAATGATTGGAGCGAGCTTGAACCAACTACAGCTGCCTTCTTTAGAATGGGGAGTAACCCGCAACCAATTCCGCTGCCGACCAACTCCCTCCGGCAACAGGTTGTCGCCGTCGAGCCCACGTTCGCAGGAGCAGCCGCTGCCAGGCGGCGACGAGGCTAAGGCCGGTACTCTACCAGCGCGCCTCCCTCCGTCGCTAACTCCGTCGCCCGCGTCACCTGGCCGGCTAGTTCGTCGGGGAACAGGGGCATCCCCCGATGGCGGAACGAAGGAGGAAGGAGAATGGGAGAAGAAAGAGGAAGCGAGGGAAAATGAAATACCAAGAACCTCCTCACCTTCATAAGGTTGAAGATGGCTTGAAGCCTTCAATACAACTTGCTCCGCCTCTCATCTGCTCGCGCTTCCCTCTTCGCGAAATCCCTAGTTTCTTCTCCAACTTCGAATCCCGAAGCCACATACGTGATTGAGTGAGGGGTGAGGACCCATAGGGTAAGGTGAGGCTAATGTAGGTTTGGACAAAACACTGAAGAATTCCGAACAGAGCAAACAACACATATGGCTTCAAGCAAAAGAGTAGCGCACGACGGCGATGGTTTAGGGTTTAGGGCCAAAACACCAAATGTCATGGAGCGAAAGATGGCGGATTAGGGCAGGAGGTGGCGCTAAAGATTCTTGGAGGGCGGCGATGTGGTGATTTACTGAGGTGAGGCGAGGCGAGGCAAGGCGCTGAAGAAGCCACGGGAAAACGGAGGGGGAGAAGAGGGAAGGCCAAACATCGTCGTTTTGTCGTTTTGTAACTACTGTAGATAAGGGAACAACTGTGCACAACTGTAGCAATATACCGATTGGCATTTATATATATTAGATATATATATATTTCAATCCTTTTACAATAACTCTAAAGAAATCTACTCGTATGTAGGGGTGGAATAGGTCAGGCCAGGCCAGGCTTGGCCTTGTACGGCCTAGGCCTACTTAAATTTTGTAAGGCCTAAGCCTGGCCTATGGCCTTATATAGGCCTAGTTTATAGGCCTAAGCCTGACCTTTTTGTTTAAATAGGCCATGTTTTAGGCCTTTTAGAGGTCTACTTAAGCCCATTTAATTATTAAATAAATAATAAATAAAAATATTAATAAATATATAAATAAATTATATAAAAAAATTTAACAGGCCGGCCTGGTAGGCCTAACAGGCTTTTGTGTGAAGGCCGGCCTAGGCCTATATAACTAAATAGGCCTTGAAAATTATTCGGGCCTGGCCTATTTTGTAAAAAGGCCAGGCCAGGCTAGGCCTTAAATAGGCCAGGCCGTAGGCCCCTGTCGGGTGGCCTGGCCTATTCCCACCCCTACTCGTATGTTATACTCCCTCCGTTTTTTTTTGTTAGCTACTGTTGACTAATGGGTACTGTTCACTTATATACTTTGACTTAAAGTTTTCTCATGGTTATACAAGTTAAAATATGGCCAAGTGTGATATTGTTAGATTCGTCTCGTCTTGTAGATTTTAAATATCGAACTTTTAGAATTTTTACATGTACCGAATTTGAATTATTAATGGTTTAAAATGTGCATTGGACTGCGTGCTGAGTGGGTCCGTAGCTATCTTTTAAAAACGGAGGAAGTAGCATATTAACGTTTAATGTTAATCCTTTTATCCAAAAAAAAAACGTTCAATGTTAATCCGACACCAATGGATCCATAGCATTCACGTCGCGTTTGGTTAGAGAGATCTTAGATTACCAGTGGGAATGTGATTGCTGGGAATGTCAGATTGCTGGGAATCTTATTTTTTGGTATTTTAAGATTACTGCGTTTGGTTGGATTGGGAATCTCAAATTCCTACGTAACATGAATAGACTATAATGCCCTTAATTCAAAATTATTATTTAATAGTTCTCATGAAGCTTATTTCTCATTGATTCGATGCTTCGTCATTTATAATAAAATTTCTCTACAGTGTCTGTAAATTTTTTTCGTAAATTATCATATACTACCTCCGTTCTCAAATAAATGAGTCATTTGCATAGTATTAACTGTTCATTTAGTGTTTGCATAGTAGTAACTATTCATTTAGTGACTTTGATCAAATTTTTCACATAGTTCTATAAGATAAAATATAGTCAAGTGAGATCTTGTTAGATTCGTCTAATCACGTAGTTTTAAAATATTAAATTTTTATAATTTTTACTTATATGCAATTTGAGTTATAAATATTTAAAAATGTGTCTTGGACTGCATGAAATGCAGAAATGGAGCACTTATTTGAGAACAGAGGAAGTATTGCATTACGTTTGAAAGATAATTGTACCTTGGAACGAGTTAAATCTACTTGTTTGTTGCAGTTTTATAGAATGTGCAAACTTTATACAGTGAAATTCATCAAAAATGTTCAAAAACTCTATGGCACAAAAAAGAATAAAAATAAATTAAATAATTAATGAATTTTTATTATATCAAATTAAAATTCAATAAAAATAATAAAATGATTAAGTTTTAAAATGAGTTGATGTATGGTTTTAAAATTTAAAAGGGTATAAAAGACAATTTAATGTAATATGAAATGGAAGATGCCTGGTAATCTAAGATTACCTGGCGTATTGAAGGGAATCACATTCCCATCAATCTTAGCCAACATTCCCACTTGGTTGGGAATCTAACATTCCTTTCTAAAAGATTGCCCCAACCAAACGTGAGAATATGTCATTCCCTACAGAAGATTCCTAGGGGCATCCAAGATACCCAACCAAATGCCCCTCAATTTATTAATTCCATACTAGTATATTATTGTCATATTGAAGTATTGAACATCATGCCCTCAAAATGAAATGGGCATAAATATAATATTTGAAAGTAAGAAGGATTTTTTTTAAAAAAAAATCAGTTCATAAAAGTAAGCATTAAATTAAAAATCAAAGGGAGTTTATATAATTGAATTAATTAAATGTTTTGATAAAGTGTTTTCCTGATTTAAATGTACAGTACTTCATTTGACTATTTGTCAAATGTTTTGTTTGCTATTATGGTTTGGTATTGTGTTCATTTATTCATTACTATGACAATTGTTAAAATTCAAAATGACAAGATAATTTATTTTTCTTCTTTATTTTTTATTTTTCAATTAAATTAGAAAGTGCACTAAACTGTAGGAATTAGGATAGCTTAGACAAGTGCCCAACCCATAGATTTGGTAGGTCGAAAATACTGTACATCTTTAATACTCCGGATCCTTTAGTCCTTATTCCCTCGGTTTTTTAGTTGTATTTTTAGAGAGTAAAAAATGTTTCAAAATAGTTATCATTTTTAGATAGTTATACTATATTTTTACTATATTGCCCTTCACTTTACATAAATGCTATTTGTTGACATCTATTAAGAATGAGTTTAGTTGAATAATAAAAATATAAATTTATGAATTAATTAATGCAAATTTTAATTATTGAAATTGAGGTGAACTAGACATAAAAAAAATAAGGGAGGGAGTACACAGTTACAACTTACACATACGTCATGCTTTTGCACTTCCTCCTCCACTTTTGTTTCTGGTCAACCTCAAAGTCATACTACATGATGTACACCATTCATTTTTACCAGGGAAAAACAATCCTTGTCACATGTCCCTATTCCTCACTACCCCACGCGCCCCGTTCGCGTATTCCCCACCTCCCTCTTTCGCCTCCAACTTTTTCTTCTCCGCTTTCCTTCCAGCCTTCTGCTGCCAATCTTTTTACCGTATTCAAAAAGTAACACTCCATTTTTTACACACAGTCACACTCAATTCCAACAGCATCATACAAATCCTGCCAGACGCCTTTCATAATTTTTCCACAATCATTTCGTCGAACACCATGCCTGCACTGTACCACCCTGTCCCACCGCATTCTGGTTGCCTTCCCGTCGGCGTCAGCATCACCACTCCACCTAAGGGTTTGTGTACAAAATTACAATGTCCACTTCTGCTGCCAATGTCCTCAAATTTTCAAATCCAATATCAGAAACCCTGGCCCCCAAAGGCCCCATTTTTATTTCTTTCTTTTCGAGATTCGCGCAGAAAGGCAAAACACCAACAGCCACGATCCCGTCCCTTTACAAAACCCCACTCCCCCCTATGAAACTTTTCTTCACTTGCCTTGCCAGTCAGTTGTTTTCATTTCATTTTCGCAATTTCTCACTCTCCCCTAATTATTCCTCACTTCACTTCACTCCAACTCTGCTGCACGCAGACCTGTGGCTGTCTGCACCCTCACCGAATCCCACGCAAGGCTACAGAGCCGAGCTAATTCTCTCAGCCGCATTATGGAGGAGAGACCGGAGACGGAGCTAATATCCATTCCGGCAACTCCCCGCGCCTCGACGCCGGAGATACTGACTCCTTCTGGACAGAGGTCGCCGAGGGGGCAGCCCAAGGACGGAGCCATCGGCACAGCTAAATCATGGACGCCGACCTCCTTCATATCTCCCAGATTTCTGAGCCCCATTGGGACTCCCATGAAAAGGGTCCTCGTCAATATGAAGGGCTATCTAGAAGAAGTTGGGCACTTGACTAAACTCAACCCACAAGATGCCTGGCTCCCCATCACGGAGTCCCGCAATGGAAACGCTCATTACGCGGCGTTTCATAACCTCAACGCTGGAGTTGGCTTCCAGGCGTTGGTCCTGCCTGTTGCATTTTCTTTTCTTGGATGGTATACTTCCATGATCTTGTCTTTACTCCAGTTCTTTTGAACTTAATTTCCTTTTAGCTTTATCCTTTCGTTTATTACCTTTATTAGTCTTCTTGTTTTGATGGTTTCCATATAGTATAGTTCAGTGCCTTGGAGATTGGATTTATTTAGGAATTAGAGCCTTTTATTTCTTATGGATTTATGAACAAGAGCATTCTTCTTTCTTGTTCTTGCTCTGCTTTTCAATGCGTTTGCCTGAGAGGATGTCAAGATTCATTCAACTAGGAATTGTTTGCTTTCTAGGGCAGGGAATAGTTAAGTGGTTGTCTTCCCTTTCCTGAACAAACACAGGCTTTTTTTTTTTTCGGTAAGCCGAAGCCAGGAAAAACACAGGCTTTTAATTATTCCTCTTCTTCTGCGCATGCTTTTTAGATAACTAGTTTGACCAAATTGCTGCGTATCACTATCATCTTATGTTGTGCAGAACTACATTTAAGTTGAATTCACTGTTAAAGATATGACCAAATGGTTGTGTGATTATCTTGCTATCACTACTAATCAAATCATAGCTATGATTTGAATGGAACCCAGGGATATCCTCCAGCAAATGGACGCCCTTTTAACTTTTGCTTTTCAATTGAATGCCGCTGGTGATGGGACCTTCTCCGTTTATATTGTATTCATAAGTACATCATAGCTGTCGATTGCCTTATGTCTGATTTGTATCTGAGTTGCTTTTTTGAATTCCATGTATTTATTTACATCCCCTCATGTCTAGGTATTTCTTCTTTTTATTCTTTAGTTAATTTCATAATATTGTTTGACCAACTGATGCTATCTTTTTCATACATTGTGATGTTATGAGTGGTAACACTTTTTTCTACTTTTGTCTTCTGAATAATAGTTTAATATCCTCAGATTAGTGCTACCTTCCCTTTAGCTCAAGTGGGAGGGATAGTAATTCATGATCAAGATAGAATGTTAAAGGCCATTTCACGTTTGATTTTTAAAATCAGAATGGCTTCTTCAATTATGATGCATTGCATAATACTAGTAGTAATTTTTGACTGTATGTGAAACTGATGAAATCAAATCTACAAGTCTAGATCAATTTTGATATCGTTCATTCCCAAGTCTCTGCAATTCCATTTGTCCCAACGTGTTTGCAAAAATCCTTGACTATGTGGCGCATTCTCATGTCGTTCTTGCTTAATGATGTAGGAGTTGGGGCATAATCTCCTTAATCATAGCCTACTGCTGGCAGTTATACACTTTGTGGGTTCTTGTTCAGCTGCACGAAGCAGTTCCTGGAAAGCGATACAACAGATACGTCGAGCTTGCTCAGGCAGCATTTGGTGAGTTGTTTCTAAAATTCAAATTCCGTCTGGATTAATCACAACACTACTTTGACTGTGTTTATCAATACACTTCTAAACTTGACTGGGGCATGTTTACTGAATGGTAAATTTTATTTTGTGCATTTAGGGGAACGATTGGGAGTATGGCTTGCTCTGTTTCCAACTGTTTACCTATCAGCTGGCACTGCGACAGCTTTAATTCTGGTCGGAGGGGAGACCATGAAAATGTTCTTCCAGATTGTATGCGGCCCACTTTGTTCCTCAAATCCTCTGACAACTGTGGAGTGGTACCTTGTATTCACATCCCTGTGCATCGTGTTATCCCAGCTTCCGAATCTCAACTCCATCGCAGGGCTCTCGCTTGTAGGCGCTGTGACGGCCATTACATACTCCACCATGGTGTGGGTGCTGTCTGTGAGTCAACAGAGGCCGCCCAACATGTCATATCAACCTATTTCGCTGCCTAGTGCATCCGCTTCCCTTTTCTCCGTCCTTAATGCACTTGGTATCATAGCATTTGCTTTTAGAGGGCACAATCTAGCCCTCGAAATTCAGGTATGCACCGTCTTCCTATCAGAAATCCGTAAACATGCATTTTGTTGGAAGTATTCAAGTGTAATCATTGAAAATTGTTTAGGCAACAATGCCCTCAACATTCAAGAAACCAGCTCATGTGCCAATGTGGAGGGGCGCCAAGGTTGCATACGTCTTTATTGCTATGTGCTTGTTTCCCGTTGCCATTGGTGGCTATTGGGCTTACGGAAACCTAGTAAGTCTCCTCCTTTTTACCATCTCAACACCTCAAAAAAAAAAAAAAAACAATTTAGACATTCTCGTAGAAGCATAACTTTCTGAATGCTGCAGATGCCTTCCGGAGGAATGCTGAGCGCAATATTCGGATTCCACAGCCACGACATTCCCAGGGGACTTCTCGCGCTGACATTTCTCCTAGTGGTGTTCAACTGCTTGAGCAGCTTCCAGATATACTCAATGCCCGTATTCGACAGTTTTGAAGCCGGGTACACGAGCCGTACCAACAAGCCATGCTCGATTTGGGTCCGTTCTGGTTTCAGAGTGTTTTATGGATTTGTTTCCTTATTCATAGGCGTGGCGCTTCCCTTCCTGTCGAGCCTCGCGGGTCTGTTGGGAGGGCTGACTCTTCCGGTGACATTCGCGTACCCATGTTTCATGTGGGTTCTGATAAAGAAGCCGATCAAATACAGCTTCAATTGGTATTTCAACTGGATTCTGGGATGGTTAGGGATCGCCTTCAGCTTGGCCTTCTCCATTGGAGGCATTTGGAGCATGGTGAACAGTGGCTTAAAGCTGAAATTCTTTAAGCCAAATTAAGCAGCAAAAACTTGTTGTTCTATTGAAAAATACTCCCCATGTTGTGGTGGTTACTTTGCTTTCTTTTGGTGTTTGTTTGTTAAATGGATTTTAGTTGTTGTATGCGTTGGTCCTTGTGAAATGTGAGCACTCGATGTTTGGAATTGATGAAAAAAAAAAAGAAAAAACATGTTTGTACTTTGTATATTATCATACTATTAGTATATTGAGAGCATGTTTGCTTTGACTTATTTTCTCTTTTTGACTTTTGTGTCATTCAAAAATTCTTTTGAATTTTTTAAACTGTTTGTTTTGACTTTTTTTTAAAAGTAAAAGGAGAAGTAAAAGTTACTCCCTCCGTCCCACAATAATGTTCCCATTTGACTTTTTGACACTGTTTATTGTTCAACTTTAACTCGATATTATTGTAATTATATATTTGAAAAAAATAGTCGAGTTCGGTCTTGTTAGATTTGTCTAATTGTATAGTTTTAGAATATATATTTTACATAATTTCTACTTGTATATATTTTGAGATATTAACAATTTAAAAAGTGCATTGGATTGTGTGCAGAAATGAAATGGAAACATTATTGTGGGACGGAGGGAGTAAAATTTAACTTTTTTAAAGTAGGTAGGGAGTTATTTTTTTTAAAAGGAGAAGTCATTTTGAAATAAAAATACAAAAATATCCCCATTTAAAAAGAAAATAAAATATATTGTAAATATCCTTATAATATTTGTGTCTATTTTAATAATTTTAAAATATATCAAAAGTCCTACGTACAATTCATCCAAACATATTTCTGTTGAAAAATAACTTTAATAATATCAATCCAAATAATTATTTGAGGTGCTTTTGCTTTTGAATTCCCCATTTTTCTCTCCTTTTCCTTTTAGTACTGATTTCTCCTTTTTTTTTTAAAAAACCAAAACAAACATGCCTGAGCTTCGAGGTTGTGTTTGAACTTTTACCTTTTTTAACTTTACTGTGCACCGACCAGCGGAGGCCAAGGAATTGAGCTTCTATTGTGTGATTTTGGTCACATACTCACGTAGGCGCCATATCCACCAACACTAAATATAAAATACAATCAGAGAAAATAATGTAAGGAGGATTTTTGTGTGACAGGGAAAATACATTGTAGCCTAGTTCATTTATGAATTTAAGAAATAGACAAAAAGAAGTTTGGAGGTATCATCTCATTTTTGTTATTATTCAAAATTTAGTTTAAAGTTTCATTTTATTTTTATTTACGTTAATACATATATTTTCTTAAATTGTACTCCCTCTGTACTTATATAAACAAATATTTTGATTTTTTATTCTATTTATTGTTTAATTTCAACTAAATATTATTGTAAGTATTTAAGAAAAAATAATTAAATAAGATGTTAGTTATTAAATAAGTATATTATATTTTCTATTGAAATTACTTCCTCTGTCTCACATTTATTTTTACATTTGGTAAAATATTATTCCCTCGGTCTTATTAAAAGTGTCACATTTCTTTTTTGGCACGGTATTCTATGTGGGGATAGTTAATATTTAATGTAGGGGTAGATTAATGTTTAAAGTGCGGGTAAATTAGGAATTTATGATATGATTGTACTGTATTTGAATATTTAATTGATTTATTTATGTATAATGTGATAGTTGTGTGTTTGAAATTTTAATAAATTTATTTATTAATGCGATGTGATTGTAGTGGGTTTGGTAATTAAACTATATAATTATTTCCTAAAAGGGAAATGTGACGATTGTAATGGGACGGACCAAAAAGGAAAATGAAACGGAATTAGTATGACGGAGGGGATACTATTCACATACTGATTTTCACTCGAAGTTTTATCATAGTTATACAATTAAAAATATAGCCAAGTGAGATATTGTTAGATTCGTCTTGTCGTGTAGTTTTAAAGTATTGAACTTTTAGAATTTTAATTTATACCGAACTTGAGTTATTTAATGATTTAAAACATAAATTGGACTGCATGAAAAGTATGTACGTAAAACGAATAAGTAAAATGGATCAATATTAAGTGGATGAAAGAGGCATTTGAATAACATAGTAGCTACCTACTTCATAATAATATTACTTATATGAGAAGCCTAATTTTAAGTACTTCCTCCGATTTGAAAGATTGCACAATTGGGTTTGGTGACACTATTCATTCATCGATTTTCACTTAAAGTTTTATCATAATTATATAAGTTGAAATATAACCAAGTGGGATCTTGTTAGATTCATCTCGTCGTATAGTTTATAAATATGAAACTTTTTGAAATTTTACTTGTACCAAATTTAAGTTATTACTTCATCTGTTCTCATATAAATTCACCATTCCTGTATTCCACGCAGTCCAAGACATATTTTTAAATATTTATAACTCAAATTGTATATAAATAAAAAATATAAAAATTTGATATTCTAAAACTATGTGATTAGACGAATCTAACAAGATCTCACATGACTATATTTTTTCTTATATAATTATGTTTAAAAAATTAGTCAAAGCTATCCAATAAATAATTACTACTATACAAATGATTCACTTATACGAGAACGGAGTTAGTAGTAATTTAAAATACTATACATTAGAATTACTTTAAAATGTGCATTGAATCGGCAACAAATAGTAAAAGAAAATGTAGGAAGTACTTCGTATTTTTAAAAATATTTTCTCTGTCGTTCTCTCTATGTTCTGCTCTCTCCTCTCTCTCTCTCTCTCGCTTGAAACCCTCGTCTTAATTTCACCAGGCATCAGGATTCCCTCTGCATAAATCGGATAATTGTATTCTATGTTTATCTAATTTGGAATTCCAATCCGGAAACAGTGGCTTCAATCAGAATATGCGTGTCAAGTTCCCCCCTGAAATTTTTCTTTAGAGTGGGATAAAGCAGATGCGGGATATGAGGAGAAGGCCTCACTTTCTTCTGGGTTTTGACCCTTCTCTGTGCTCTCAAAGACTGGTAAGTTTCTATTTCTCTCCAATTTGTATGTGCAGCCTCCCTTGCTTTCTTCATGCATATCATGTTTGTGTTGACGTATATGTATACTGTTGAAATGGGGGGAAAATAGGTTAAGATGCAATAAGATATAAATTAGGTTCTCTTCGTTCCCGTATTTTGTTCAATCTTCAGTGTCAAAGCTTTTGTGCATTGTTCAAATGATAATGTCGTGTTCAAGGGTTTAGTGGCGCCAAAAATGACTACATTTTGCTAAATAGGCGATGAACGACTGAGAAAAGTCAAGAATAATGTAGTATGCATTTTATTCAGTTTATTGCATATGAGTTTTCAATTTGATTGTGATTTTAGTTGCATTGTGTGTTCGATGGCTAAATGTTTTTTAGTAGCTTAAAGATTATATGCATTGCTTTCAAACCCGAGGTTTTTCTGTTGTATAATATGATAATTTAATTTACGTTATTAGATTGACTTACCTCCCTCCTTCTCATCTCACTATCTCAGAATGTGCCACCTAACTTTGTAAAGCATATGGAAGGGAGGGTTCCTGGTACAGCACTTATAGTTGGTCCTAGTGGGAATAATTGGTTTGTAGAGTTAATTCTGGTTGAAAACGGATTATTTTTTAATGATGGGTGGGCAAATTTTGTTAGAGACCACCGTCTTGAGCAAGGGGATTCCATGGTTTTTAGATATGATGGAGATTTGCATTTTACGGTGCAAATTTTTGATCCAAGCTTGTGTGAGAAGGAATCTGCATTTACTGCTGAAAGCAACCAGGATTTAAGTAAATATGATATTAATCTTGTGAACAAAAGGGAGAGGGAAAGGCCTGCTCTGTTAGATTGCATCATGGAAGGTGTTCCGAAAAGAATGAGGTGTTCACAAATGCACTCTGGGAACACATGTAAAGACCTGGAAAGTGGTCAAAATACGGTCAATGCAGAAGAATGGATGCAACTAGGTGATGGCAGCAGTAACTTGAAAAATGCCGTGACTCTTGCTGTACCTCTAACAGCAGTCCCACATGACAGCCCAGGTATTACTTGTTGCTAACTGCAGGTCATCGGGCTCTGATAGCATGCACTTAAACATTGTCTCACATTCTTGAGAGTTATTTATTTTTTGGATTGTTAATTAGCAGTACATGTTATCTTGAGTTTTGTGAATGGCTGCTGATTTATTGTTGTATATATTGAGAGTTTTTGCAAATGCATTGTTAATTCGTTATTCATTAATTGATGCTTCAACTTTGCTGGATTTTTTTATTTTTACTTTTACTCTTGTTTGGATGATTTATGTAGATACATCTACAAGGAATAGAAGCACCAAGCTAGATATGCTATTGTCAGCATCAGAAGCAGAAAGAATAGCTAGATCATTTGCGTCATCTTTCCCTAACTTTACAAAGGTTATGAAAAGATTCAACATTAGTGGTTCTTATACTCTGGTGAGTGGTCCAATGCTGTAAAGTGGTGTAGATTTTAATTTGGAAATGCTAAATGATCATTGTACTAATTTGAGGATATAGTGGTTCCCTAACTTCACATGCTTCTCTTGTACATAAATGTAAATATTTAAGCCATCTTTGTTCATGAAATCCCCATGACTTGGAAAACGTATCCCCCCAGGCAAATAAAACATTTGATTCATGTACTTAATGGGCTGGACTGGACTCACTGCAGGTTTTTTGCGCTTTATCTTCAATTTTTGTATTTTTAACCTGTTTTTCTGTTTGTTCCACATTCAGAATATCCCTTACCAGTTTGCAACAGAGCACTTCCCGAAGTGCAAAGTAAAGGTTGTACTTCGTAATTTAAAAGGAGAAGGTTGGACAGTGAATTCCATTCCCACAACAAAAGTTCAAACATCGCATACGTTTTGTGGTGGGTGGTTGAGTTTTGTCCGTGATAATAACATTGGCATTGGAGATATCTGCATCTTTGAGCTTATTTGCAAGTTTGAGTTGCGTGTCAGAATTCTTAGAGTAGGAAAGGAGGGGATAGATGGTCATGATTCTGAGGCTGCTAATGGAGGGATGGGCAATGGTTCTTTATCAGTCAAAATATCCAGACGTAAGCCTAAGAAAACAAGTGAAAATACTCAAAATCTTAAGGGATCTGGTCTGTGCACTCAATCAAACAATTGCATTGCTGAATCAGGTTTAAAAATAATATGCCCCTTCTATTTTAAAGAAATGGTTGTTTTCCTGTTTTTCTAACCCTGGTATCCGTTGTTTTATTTTATGGAAAAAAAATTGGACAGATATGCACAAAAGATTTGGCTCTGTTGAAAAGCAGGTCTCTCATACTAGAGGCTGTATGTCCATGAAGTCGGCCCCAGAGGAAAAAATAGCTGCTCAGTATTTTGTTTCAAATTTTCCTTATTTTGTGAGGATAATGAAGAAGTTTAACATCAGTGGTTCATACACTCTGGTGAGAATTTCTGGTCCTGGTTTTTTATTTTTCTTTTCTGTTTAGAACAATTTTGTTCCTTTATTTACAGTATATCTTAGCAATCAGTCACTGAAAAAGTTTGGATATTTTTATCCAGAAAGTTCCCTACCAATTCTCTATGGAACATTTGCCAAATTGCAAAACAGAGATTGTTCTTCGTAATTTGAATGGGCAATGCTGGACTGTAAATTCTGTCCCCACTTACAAGGTTCAGACATTGCATACTCTCTGTGGAGGGTGGATGGCCTTTGTTCGTGATAATGACATCCAGATGGGAGATATTTGCATCTTTGAGCTAATTGGAAAATGCGAAATGCGTGTTCACATTTGTGGGATTGGGAAGAAAGGGTTAAACTATCACAGTGGAACAAGGATCAATCTTCCAATGTCATGAAAATTCTCAAGAAAGTTGATTTGTAAACTGAATTGTGGTGAGCATTTCTTTTCTTGATCGCATCATTTGATTGATACCTGGAACTTGTTTGGAACTTTCAAAATATATTTTCGTGGCCGAGGATTCCACCTAGCCCTTTGCTTAGTTGTTTATCCTTTTGTGAATAGAAACGTGGATATGAATTCCCATGGCAAAATTGTTGTTTAGTAATTGTTCATTATACATTACTCTGAAGCATTGCTATCAATTAAAAACCGTGCAGCAATGGTGTATTGCAATATATGATACTTTTATGCAGCTCGGGTAGCTAGTATTCTTGATTATTTTTGACATGTTTATCTGCATTGTGCACAGGTTTTGATCGATGGCTGCAGTGCATACAGTTTGTGATCGATGGCTGCCGTCGTTCTGGAAGCAGGAGGAAATGAATAACATATTGTGTTTCTTATGGCTTATGCACGGCAATGGCATTGTGGAATTGTATATTTTTGGTGGATGTAATTGATTAATGAAGAGTCAATTGGACAGAAACTGAGACTGTGCCATGTTCCTGTTGTGTATGAAGTTGTCCTGAAAAGTGAAAACCTTTGTTTGGTCGACGCACAGCAAATTGGCAATGTGTATAGCTGCTTTGTCCCTGGGAATGAATTTTTCCAAAAGTTACTACAATCTCTTCTGCTTCAGAAACCAAAGGTTTCAGACTTTCAGGTGTCCACCTCCATGGACAAAATGAATCTTCTTTTCTATGGTGTTTCTTAAATTCTTGGCTGGATCGATGTTAGTATTATTACTATTATTAGTATTTTTTGTCTTGGCGTTTTATTCACTTTTTTTGATGTTTCAACTTTCAACCCATATTGTTACCCAAAAAAACTTTCAACCCATATAATTTTGTTTATTTATTTATTTTCTTTTATATATAAACAGAATGAATTATTAGCATGATGAGTTATTCTAGTGGTAAATTTTCCCAACTCGCATCATATAGGATGTTTATCAAAAATAAATTATTAGCATACACTAGCAAATCTTGTTAAGGTTCCCTTATTGGTTGCGTATAGGGGTGTAAATGAGACTGATAGGCTCGTAAAATATTCGGGCTCGACTCGATCAAAGCTCGACCAAAGCTCGACTCGAAAAGGCTCGGCTCGAATTCGAGATCGGCTCGAAAGCTCGATAATAGGCTCGAATATATTATATATATATATTATTTCTTTCTTAAAAATATAGTATGTTTTCTTTCTTAACAAATGTGAGGAAGAAGAAGTCCAACAGTAAATTCATTCCTCCTTTTATTTAATAATATAGTACATTATATGTTATTATGGTTAACACTAAATCAGAAAAACCAAATCCCAATCTCCTTCCAAATTGGGACTATTATAAGGAATTATAAATAGTTTAATATATTTCTACAGAACTCCGTCTTTCAAGTTTTTAAGTTCATTATTGAATAATTTAAAATTTTTTAGTCTTGAGTCCAATGTGGTCTAGGAATACCCGGTTTAAAATTAAAAAAAAAAAACTAAAATTGATGTCGAGCTTTTTTGGCCCTTCGAGCCGAGCTCGAGCTCCAATATATTATGTCGAGCTCGAGCCGAGCTCAATTTTTAAAGCTCGTCGAGCTTCGAGCTCGAGCCGAGCCGAGCTTATACATAACCGAGCCGAGCTCGAGCCTGGTAAGGCTCGAGCTCGGCTCGGCTCGTTTACACCCCTAGTTGCGTACTTGAGCGCGTGGTGCGGACAGCGGACTATGGACTGTGGAGGGGATATTGTGCGATTCCCAAGTCGCGGTTCAAGTAGCCTCTGGGCTCTGACGGCTGCCCATCCTACTACGTGACTCCATTAATACGACGCCGTTGACAAAACCCCCCAAATGAAACCCTAATTACACAATCATAGTACTGTACAACTTCTTAAAGCACGATATCATTGCACAGGCACCTCTATCCGAAGCTGATCGCTTCTCCATCAGCAGAATGGAGGCCACTAAGAACGCTTACAGCATTCACTTTCTCCTCCTTTCCAGCCATTACGCAGCGCAGAGACATTGCAGCAGCACTTCCGCGAAAGCCTCACCATCATCGCATTCACAGAACCAGCAAAAAACGGAAATTAGAGTGTGCACAAACAGGTCATGCCGAAAGCAAGGGTCACTGGAGTCGCTGCAAGTATTCTCAGGAATCGCCCCTCCTTTCGTGGCCGTGAACTCCTGCGGCTGCCTCGGAAGGTGCGGGTCGGGTCCCAATGTTGTAATTTTGCCGGAGGGCGTTTTTGTTAGCCATTGTGGGACGCCGACCAAGATCGCTAAAACGATGTCGATCGTCTGCGGGTTTGGCGATAATGGGGACGCGGCGAACAGGACCTTGGAGGCATTGGCGTTGCGGAAGAGAGCTGAAGAAGAGATGAGATCAGGCGATTTTGATAAAGCTTGTAGCTTGCTGTCTCAGGGTATTGATCTGAAGCCCTTTGGTGGTGTTCATATGATGCATAAGGATAGGTGTGCAGCAAGATTGGCGAGTGGAGACGTAAAGGGGGCGCTTGAGGATGCCAATGAAGCTCTGGCGATTGCGCCTCACTGCACCGAGGCGTATATTTGTGAAGGGGATGTTTTTATGGCCATGCATCGGTTTGATGCGGCTGAGGAATCTTACTCCATTGCTTTAGATTTGGAACCTTCCATTCGTCGTTCTAAGTCGTTCAAGGCTAGAATTGCAAAACTGCAGGAGAAGCTAGAGCCCACGAACTCGGGGTTGAATTGGTTGTAGTATTAACATATTGCTGTGCAATTTGTGAAGTGAAATAGCAAGTGTTTTAGCTCATTGTCTAGACTCTAGAGCTTTAGAGTTGAGCACGAATCGCTGCTCTGGTGTTGGTACATTGCAGATGGTGATAGTAGCATAATTCCACATCAAGTGGTTGAACAATGGCCTTGCAGCTTAATAAGTACTCTGTATAACAAAAATTGTGTTTGGATGGATCAAAAGTATCTTACGGTTTGTCCCTATGTTTAGTTGCTGCATTCGATGGGACGTCAGATCTGTGCTTGTAATTTACGGAGTATTTGTAAATGGTTAGACTTATAATGTCCAAATTGCTGTTATCAATTTATCATCATATCGATAAATCCAGTTTGTATTTTTAATGTAGGAGGAAGTGAAGCATTGGTTTGCAGAGGAAGTTGAGCCTTGAAGTTGGTTTAGCAGCAGCCAGCGCTATGCAGCATGGACGAACTGAAAATTACTAATAACTTGACCAATTGGCCAATAATCATAATAAATTAATAAAAAAAAACTAATTCAGATAGATGCATATATATTTATCTAGAATTCATCAATAATCATAAAAGAAAATTATTAACGGCTGATGTTTGTAGAAACTTGACCACTTGATTTCTAACTTTTAGAGAGTTTGATTCCCCGACCTTGATTTCCTTGACGGCTGATGTCAAGGTCTGTGTTAGGAATTTAGGATTTAGGACTATATATTACTCCCTCCGTCCCACAATAATGTTTCCATTTGACTTTTTGACACTGTTCATTGTTCAACTTTGACTCGATATTATTGTAATTATATATTTGAAAAAAATAGTCGAGTTCGGTCTTGTTAGATTCGTCTAATCGTATAGTTTTAGAATATATATTTTACATATTTCTACTTGTATATATTTTGAGATATTAACAATTTAAAAAGTGTATTGGATTGTGTCCAGAAATGAAATGAGAACATTATTGTGGGACGGAGGGAGTATTAATAAAATAAAATTTTACAGTAAAATTTATAACATGATGGACTGATAGTAATATGAGACTAAGGATTGCCAATTGCCAACCTGTTCAGCCTTAAATTTTGTACATTCCCTTTTTTTTTATTATAAGCATTTATTACATTAAAAATTACTATAAAAATTTCAAAAATAATTGTAATCTATTTCATTTAAAATTAATTATTATTTAATAGTATATTTTAAGAAAATGATACTCCTTCCATTTTTTAATATATAGACTTCACTTCTCATTTTATGTAATTCAATACATACGTTTCTAATAATTAATAATTCAAAATTGTATATAAATAAAAATTATAGAATTATAGAAATTTAATATTCTAAAATTATATAATTAAATAAATTTTACTATATTTCACACTATATTTTTTTTATATAACTATACTAAAAAAAATTGAATTAAAATTATTATATTAGTATATGGGAGTACTATTATGTATCAACTTATTTTGATTAGACAGGAGAAGTTAAATCCAACATCTTCATTTTATTTATACTATTTATTATCTAAGATATTATTTATGTGAGTCAAAGAATAATACTTCTTCTGTAATTTAATGATGTTAACGTTGTATAGTAAACACTATTAATTTAGTAATTTGATTCGATTTTTTAATATATTTACATAAGATAAAATATAATCAAGTGAGATGATGTTAGATTCGTCTAATCACATAGTTTTTATAATATTAAACTTTTTATAATTTTTATTTTTATAAAATTTGAGATATTGATCGTTAAATATTTGCATTGAATTCCCTAAAATATGAAATATTAATATTATTAAATTAGAAAATGAGTATTAAAAAAATATTGGTTAAATAAAGTGTGAAATCCTAATGCTTACTGTATATAGGTTTGCTGACGAGTGTCACTGTGGAGAGGATTGTAACTTGTAAAAGCACTAGGGTGTTTTGGCTCCCTCCCGCTTCTCTTACCTCACCATTAACTCTGGTAAAGGTGAAGGTTTGGTCTTGTTTTCTACTTCTATTCCCTAGGCCAGTGAACTTTTCTCACTTCCATTCACATTCAGGAAAAACATCTACGCTCTACAGTACAGTCAGTAATCTTCTCCAGTTTTCTCCTTGTTCTGTAAGATAACTCGATTGCCTTTTCCTCATTTAATTAACAATTTATGGCTGCCCCCCCCTTTTTATTATATAATTAATTGATTTTGTGGGCAAAACACGTCGTTTGTTTTGCTTGAATTTCTGGGATGTGGTTGCCGCAGGTTTTAGGGAGAAAAAAAATGATGGGTGGATGCATGGAGTGCAAGAAATGGGAAGAAGAGATGTACTGGTCTCGATTTCAGACACTTCATTTCTGTCAATTTCTTTCTGGGAGATTTTATCAACAGATTGTGAGCCCCCTTCACTGTCTTCTTTTTATTTACGTGTTCTTCATTTTGTGTGTGTGCGCGTGTGTGTCTGTGATTGGGTTTCTGTTGGTCTATTTGATCCATCAGATGAACAAAATTTCCTTGCATGTTGTTTTGTCCGATCAAAGTTGGACTCCTGTGGGAGTCCCACGTTTGAATTAATAGAACCCATATGTCAAAATCATTTTTTCTATTTGCCTGCTATATCAGTCTATTGAATTTGCCTTTTGCGCCCTACAAATCCAACAAAATAAGTAAAAGGATTGATTTGATCTTTATCTAGAAGATGGACTTCATTCATTTTAGGCATAAAGTGTATATACATTCTGAATTTTTTTTAAAGTTTCGATTTTTGGGAGATTTATGATCTTGAATTCTTGATGCAGGCTATTCCAGAAAAGTTTGCCAACAATTTGAGGGAGAAAATTGGGGAAACTGTGGCGCTGAAAGGTCCCAGCGGGCATGTTTGGGACGTTGGATTGGCGACAACGAATGGGGACACGTTGGTTTTCAAGAATGGTTGGAAGGAATTCGTCAGGGACCATTCCCTCCAGGAAAACGATTTCTTAATCTTCAAGTACAGCAGGAATTCAGGATTCGATGTTCTGATGTTCGATCAGGGCAGCCTCTGTGAGAAGACATCGTCTTATTTTGTTAAGAAATGTAAGCACGCAGAAACTGGATGCGGCAGCGGGCAACGGAAGAGAACTGAAAGGGTGGTCATCGACTCCGAAGAATCTGCAGATATCGACGTAGATGATGGCCCGCTGTTGAAAAGGCCAAGAACCGAGGCCAGAAAAACACCCCCTACGAGAACACAGCCTCTGCGGTTTTCTGGCAGGGGTCGAAGGGGAGGCAGGAGTAATTTACCTTTTGTCATTTATTTTGTTCAATTTCTCTGTCGTTTGGAGTTTGATATAATCTTGGTTGTAGGTGGAGGACTAGGTTCATCATCAAGAACTACCGCGCATTTTTATCAATTGAAGTCCCGTAGGCGAGTGGTATCTTCTGAGGAGATAGAAAAAGCTAAACAGAGGGCGAATGCAGAACCATCGGATACAAACTTTATTGTCGTGATGAGGGCATCTCATGTCTACAATGGGTTCTTCATGGTAAGATATGCCATTTATGGTTGCATTTTAGAAGTAGCATATAGAATGGGGGATAAATCTGTTATCTGTCCTGATATCATTTGTTTATTATGCTTCCAATGCAGACAATCCCGGCAGAATGGGCGAAGAAGCATCTTCCCGAGAGTAACAGAGAAGTTGAGCTTCGGACCAATGGGAACACATGGAAAGCTAAATACCAATACAGAGGACACAGCAGTGGGCTCACCGGTGGTGGTTGGAAAAAGTTCGTACGGGAGAACTTCTTGGAGGAGTTCGACGTATGTGTGTTTGATCTGGTTGCTGGAGTTGAGGATGCTACGACAGGAATTCAGGACGGTACAGCAGGAACTCAGGATACTACAACAGGGATTCAGGACACCATTGCTTTACAAGTCAAGATCTTCCGTGTGGTTGAGGAGGTGATCCCTCATCTAGTGATCTGGCGTCGCGCCTCAAGTGGCAGCAACCGCAGGCGGCGGGTGACATCGTTTGCCCTTGACTTCAGCGAAGAAGAAGAAGAAGATGATGAAGACGAATGATTTTGCATAACTA
Organism: Hygrophila difformis; assembly: GCA_030278955.1. NCBI lineage: Eukaryota > Viridiplantae > Streptophyta > Magnoliopsida > Lamiales > Acanthaceae > Hygrophila > Hygrophila difformis. The sequence continues at coordinate 56,610,439 of JAOANR010000005.1, forward strand.
AGAATGCCAGTTACTTTCAGGAATTGCATTAAAGTGTCCAGTTACTGTTCTTGTAGCTTCAGTAATGCCTCACCATTTTGTGAAAGGTTTTCTAGCGGGAAGGTACCATTTATATATGGACATAAGTTTAAGGCATGGATCGGATTGAAATTCTTACATCCTAAAGTCATCAGTTCTTACAATGCCAATGGGTACTGGAGAAGTTCTTTTTCCACCCACCTTGAAAAGGCTTTTGTGGTTTGAACCGTATTTATATAAAGGTGTTTGGCCAACCTAAGAACGATTTAAATAAATTTTCTTTTAGATTGAATAGTGTTTAGCCTTTAGGTGTATCATTTTTTTTTTTTTTAAATTACAGCACGCCGTATTTTAAATTAGTGATTAGTGTTGTTTTCTGGCTTCGGTTTATTAAAAAAAAAAAAAAAAAAAATTAGTGATTAGTGGGCTTTGGGCTGTGTGTCTGGGCTCAAACGTTCAAATACATAATACATACATATATCTATCCACAGCCCAAAGTTGTTTAACTTCTTGCAGGCTACAGGAGTACAGGTTACTTCTTCCTTGGTTTGACATGCAATGCTCAATATTGCAAAATTAGCTTGGAATCGTAAAATTTAGGAGTGTTAGAACTTAGAACTATATTATTTGATTTTTAATATATTAAAAGTTTGCATTTCAGCAATGATATATAGTAACTAATAAAACTGTCCATATGATTCCAAGGGCTTTAATTGGCACCGGTTCATTATTGTTTTGTTGATTTTATGTTCTATTAATAAAATAACATTTTTTTACTACATACATATATGTATATGTATGCGTGTATGCCTATTATATATAATTGGTGGTCCAAAACATTACAAGAAAGAATTGGTAGGGCCAAATTATTAAAGGGGGCATATGATTGAGCAAAAACAGCAGTCATATATCAAAATGGATCTATCTATCAACACTAATTAATTAATTATATATCATTGCGTGCCAAGTCTCCAGATTTTTGCTGAATTCTGCAAAACAAATTCTAGCCAAGTCACCAGATATATTTTCTTCTCCGGATTATAGATAGTAATAAACTAAAGCAAAATAGGTAGGAATTAATCAAAAGAAAAATCCCCCAAATACAGATGGCACTTTCCCCCTAAGAATTAGGATGTTAGGCTCTAGCTAGCTTTAACATTAATTAGCTAATTAAGCAGAAGAAGATTGCATTAATTTTAAGGGTGTGTCCAAATGAATAAGGCTGCTTATTGCATCATTATGGTCAACACGCTGATCCCATCATCATCAACATCTAAGAGAAGAGGATTTAGAGGTGCCCATTTGCCTGTTGCTTGGTCTGCCTAAGCTAAATTCCAGATCCACAAAAACTTCACCACCTGGTCCTGATGATGACCCTCCTGACATCAAGCTACTGTTTACCATACTATTCGACTTTAATTCCTTGTCTCCATGCGTTTTCTTGTCAGTTGCTTCGTCTCCATCTACCTACATTTATCAATCCAAAACAAGGATAGCTTTATATATGCACTCGTGTTAAATTAAACAATTATGTGAATTCAATTTGAGTATGTCTGAAATTACTGCGACAATGCATTCAGTATATATATACCTTAATTACATCAACTCCTGTCTGAAAATTAGCCCACGGATCCTGATGTGATGATGGGCTTGGCACAAGGGTAGGATCTGGAGACGACGTCCACGACCATGAAGCCCTGCTTGGAAAACAGCAAAAGCTAAAGGGGATTAATTAATTAGCTAGGCAAATCGACACTGCAAATACTACATCAGTTAGGTTAAATTGATCCACTGAAGTATTAAAAAATTTTAAGGCAGTCAATCTGGCGATCTTATTAATCACTTGGCCGTGCAGGATTAATTAAGACAAGAAGTCCAGCAAACATTTGCTTGTACTAGTATGCAAACACACACACACACGTCTGTGTATGTGTGTGTGTGTGGCTCCTACAGTTGCACCAAATGTCACCCGAAAACGTGCTCCATTACAACAATTGACATTGAGATTTGAACCTTCCTCTTTGACTTTTTTTAGAGGCTTTCGCTCTTGAGATTCGTACCATGAAGGAAGCATCTAATGAATGAATATGTTTTCAATTTATTACAGTATGTGTCTCAAAAACATTTGCTTCGAGACTTTCTTACAGGGAAATTAAACAACAAACCCTAACCCCTTAGTCATTGCCAATCCCTACTTGGACCAATTCTTTTTTCGAAACCCGCTATCCGTTACACAAGTATCAAAAAACATCAATCACCACAACTTAATGGAATATGTGTTGTGATAAATTTTAGAGTTTTCATTACACGACACAATTAAATTCGCGTTGAATAAACTTCTTTGGAAACAAATAATGATGATGTAAGAATAGAAAATATACTGTCAGCCAAAAAGAGGAGGAAAAAAAAAAAATCACTAAAGCACTCACCTGTGAGCATATTGTAATGGAGTATGCATTTGTAATGATGGTTGTGATGGTGGAGCAGAAGATGGTAATGGGGCAAAAATAGTGTGGCCAGGAGAGGTATTATCTACATCTGCCTTTCCATCTTCAATCCCAGCAGGACTGTATTGACATGTCAAGTTTAACCCAATATCTGTCTGCACTTGATGAGCTGCTGCAATTGAAATTGAATCATTATATTTTTTTCATCAGATAAATAATTCAAACATATACTACTGTGCTTTATTACAGGACAGTCCATGATGCTTCCAGAGCACACAAACTGAGATGAATCATTAAAACAAGCACAAACAAAGAGAATAATGTGAAAAAATGGGACCTTCTCGAGGAAGGGGGGGAAAATCCAAAATTACCTGTTCCTTTGTCAGTGCTCTTCACTGTTCTATACATCTGCATAAATGGCCACAAAGGGGAATAAAGATTGTGAGGAAAAACAGTCCAGATAGTTAAGATTATGTCTTTGATTGGAAAAGATGCCCCCTTTTTGTCCTAACGTCTAATGTGTTTTCTGAATTGAAAGTATTTCACCAGCGCACAAAATGTGAAGCGGAATGTACAACCATGTCAAGCACTGATCGAATCCATTCATTTATTCGTTCGAAACAAGAAAGTACGAACAAAGAAACCCCAGATTGAAAGGAAAGGAGAAAACCGATTGATGAGAAATGAAAATTTCACCTGCAAGTGGCTCTTCACGTGAGCTAGGGTTAGATCTTTCACATTCATCAATTCCAGGACGGATTTCGGTGTGGCTCCTGTAATGATTCATCGTTAAATCACGGATCACTGAATTAAACCGGCAGGGAAATTAGTTATCATCAATTGAAACTCGGACATACGTTCATGGCCGCCGAGGAGCTGCACGGCGTGGACGAAATGGGCGTGGAGGGTCGAAGTCCATCTCATTCTCGGGGCGCGGACGTTTCTCTTGACGCTACTGTTCATCATTCTGGAGCTTCTTTTGAACTCACGACCGCCGTAGATTTGGGGCTGATGATGATTGTAATAATGCTGCTGCTGCTGCTGCTGCTGTAGATTATGATAATGCCTGGGCACCGGCACCGGGAACTGGTTAAAACCCCCCATTTCAAACCCTAGGTTCAAATTAGGCGGCGGCTGCTGCTGCTGCTGGAGGTTACAATTAAAACCATTTTCGTGGCTCAAATCGCTGCCGCTGCTGCCGGAATCCGTCGTCAAAGAGCTCCGATCGCCGCCGCCGCCGTAAGGCAGTTGCAATTTCTTCATCATCATCATGACCATCATCCCATTATTGTCACTACTATCAGTACACGCTGAAGTTTCTTTGGACATGACGGAAGGGGTACTGATCTGCAGGGATAGATCAGGAGGCATAGCTGAGCCAGGAAGAAAAGCCTGATTCGCTGTGCAATACATTACGCCAGTATGCTGAAAGGGTGATATCAGAAAGGAAAAAAAAGTTGAGAAAAAAGGTGGGAGTCTAGGAAACTGGGAAGCAAAGTGAGAGGAGGAGGAGAGAGAGAGAAATAGAGAGAGAAAGGAAGGATGTGAATTGTGATTATATGATCATGAGTACCTTATGATTATTTGCATGGATATATAGAAGGGTAGGGAGTATCTAAAAATGTCTACAGTTTACTGTATAGGATTGGAGGGACAGAAAAGGGGAGCCTTTTTGGGTAGGCTGGGGTGGGGGTGGGGTGGGGTTGATAGTAGCTAGTAAACAAGGTAGTATATTTGGGGAAGAAATTCAAACAGGACTGCAGAAACGAGGACTGGTTGGAACAGAAGGGAGAAAGAAATGCTGAAAAGTTAAGAGGGGGGGAATTGGGCAAAGTGATGTAGATACATGAATGGATTACTGAAGTCTCTGAAGGGAGGAAGGGAGAATTTTGATTTCCTTGAGAAGGAAAGAAATTAAATTATGGGGGGGGGGGGGGGGGGGGGGAGCAGTAGTGCAGTGCAGAGAGCAGTGGGGTGGGGGTGGGGGAGATAATGAGATATACTAATGGGGGAGAGGAAGAAGGGTTGGGTTTCGAGAAAACAGGATGTACAGTGTTATTACATGTACAAGTAGTAGTGTATGTTGGAATTTGGGAAATTTCATTTAATTGGATAGTAGTAGTAGTAGTAATGTGGTATATCCGTGACCAGCTGCCCACACACAATTATATTGGGGTTTTATTGTGATTCCTTGTGTGGCCGTTTTTGTTCCCATATGGGACGAGAGGATCATATACCACATTACCAGTTTACCACCATCTCTCTCTCTCTCTCTCTCTCTCTCTCTCTCTCTCTCTCACACACACACACACACATGTTTAGTTTACCTTTTTCTTTTCTTTCGTTTTTAAATTGTAAATTTTCTTCCAAGGATGTTTGCGGGTGAAGCGAAGCCACTGTGCACTGTTGAGTGTTAGGACAACATGGGGAAAACAATTAGTCCATATTAAAAAAATATTTTCAATGATATTATTATGAATTTTAATACCATACTCCCTTTGAACCAGAAATGTGTAATATTTCTAATCCAAAAAAAAGTAATGTGTAATATTTGATGTGTGAACACATACTTTAATCCATTTATTTAATGGTTATATTTACGCTATAAGAATTTTCTGTTCTAGAGATCAAACTTTTTTTTTTATAAAATTTGATCACTAAAGGGGTTAACAACTGAATTTACGACCAAAGTTCATTAGCTACCACAATTTTAGCTATCAAATCTACAGTTTTTCTTGTACTGTTAAATTATATACAAGTAGTAGTTTATGTGGTATGGACCCTCACCACTAATTTCTTTGGCTTCAGCTTCGTAAAAAAATATATATATATAAATAAAAATTATATAAAATATATATTTTAAGATTATGTGATTACACGAATTTGACCAAAATTAATTGTTTTTTCTATTATATTCTTGGAAAAAAATTAAGTCAAATCGAACAATAAATAGTGTTTAAAAGTCAAATAAAACGCATTGAAATTACAATTGTTTTTAGGAGCCAAAATCAGGAAAGAGTGGTGGGAACCTATGCAACACAAATTACAAAGGGATAAAGGGGAGAGATAGGGGACCCGGTGGGAAATCGAATTCCCAACCATTTCCTAATTTGTATAAGTTGTTCAGAAAATATATATATATATTTGATTGCCTTCCATTTGCCGTGTGATCTTCTCAAATCGATCTTTTCTAAATTCTCAACTTACAATTATCATTATTTTCATTTATTTATTTATTTATATCGTTCTCTTTCTATTTTATTCCACAAAACTAGACGTTGATGTATGAAGTTAAATGTGATGAGAATGGTTTCCAATTATGGGTTTTTTTTCTGCAGGGTAAGCACTTTGGTTTTAGATCGATCCTTCCCCAAATCCCAATTAAGCATCAAGTTAAGTAAAATTTACCTCAAATTTGAGTAATTTACAAAACTATTCTACCCAAAATTTGATAAAACCTACAAAACTAAGGAGGCGTAGTCACTGCAAGAAAAAGTTACTCCAGTTGAACTACTACTGAATTCGGTAGCTAGCCATTTTTTTTTTTTAATATTTTTTTTTCTTGTAGTGGTATGTATTTGATGAAAGCCATAATGAAGGTAACTTGGCAATACTTGGCATATATAAAAAGCAAGTGCATGCATATATAGGATTGAGTTATAATATATATATAGTTGTTGGACGTTTATTAAATGGGTTGGGTTTTGATTGTGTATTGTACTGCACTACTACTGGTTGAGCTGGTGGCTATCTTAAATACTCCCATTCATGATGCTCAACAATATACTCCTACTATATATAGTAGTAGATAATTAGAGAATGTGAATGAATGCTTATGATCTATACATATTGGGGAATATGTATGTATGCATATTGTTATATTCCCGAATGCAACCGTATATATATAGAGTAATTATAATCTCTCGATCCATCATCATCAGCTGACGAATTAATTGAATGATCATACTAGTAGGAGTACAATAATAGATATGCAGATGCAGTAATTAAGACCATCATGACAAGTGGGCAATTTGGTGCATGCAGGGAGGATAAACGCAGAGACATGGAGTACAATAATAATAATAATACACGAGTAGTAGTAGTAGTAGAATTTAGTACTAATAATTGTGGCATTTAATTAATTGAAATTGAAGAGAATGAGCCTTAATTAGTGTATTATTATGAGTGATAGTAATAATGACTGAATAGGAAGAAGAAATGGGTGTCAGTGGCGACACCCGCCTCCATCTCCACATGCTGCAGCTTCCCCACCCCCGGCCTCGCCTCCTTCATTTTTAATTTAATTTGTCCCAACTCGCCCCTATTCAAATTCAGCACTCTCGGGGATAGGGACTTAGCCTAAGTGATTAAGTCCATCAACTTCCAAAACGGAAGGTCGGAAGTTCGATGCCCACGCCCCCTAGCCCTCCCTTTTATTCCTTTGTAATTTGTGTGGTATGGACTTCCACCACCCATTTCCTAACCTGTATAGGTTGTTCAGTAAAAAAAAAAAAAAAGTCAGCATCTCCCATTTTTACTAATATAGTACTCCCGTATACAATACACTAATGCTTATACGCTATATTGCTATTTGCTACCAATTTATAATAGCCCGGGATACAATGGGATCTTCGTAAAGTTGATCGTTATGATGTAAAATGATGCTGTATTTAATAGAAAATTCTAATCTCAAATTAATACCATAATAATACTATTATTTAACTAATTTGTCAAGCTTAACAACCGGCCTGTTTGCACATAAAATTATCACTTCATTGATATCAACTTGGATTACTGACTTACCGTGTTATTATTACTATTATTATTATAACTCGATGATACTCCTAGCTAGCGACTTTCCTACCTAGTTAATTTTTAATTTATATACAAAAAGATTATATAACATAAAACAAATAGTGTATGTGTGTGAAGAAACACCAATATTCCCTCCCCGTGTCCAAATATTCCTTGGTCTTGGCTTGTAATAATATACTACTGGCTAATTGAATCCTGAATCATACACCACCTCCGAGCCCCTCCCCATTAGTAATTTCCTTCGTCTTCGCCTGGATATTTGCAATTTTCCACATAAACCCAACCACAATCCTCGCTCCCCCTCACGTGACCCTTTCTCTTTCCCTCTCCAAATTCTTATTTTATCCATTATTAGCTACCTTCATTCTCCTATATTCTCCTATTCTTAATTCATTAAACAACATTTATAAGTCATCACTTTGGTCGCATTCATTCATTACTCTCGTGCATCACTACAATTATTCCAATCGTCCAACGGTATATACATATACATCAGTTGTCTCACATTAATTCAGATCTTAACACTCCCACATCTTTCCATATGAAATTACATATTTATTATACCCCAAACGAGGTTGTAATGCATGAGACGATGAGCGAGGGAGGGAGTACGTAATAAGTGCTATATATATATATACTAGAACTCGGCGGCGGCGCGCGCTACGCTGCGCGCGCCCGGTCAGAAAAAAATATTATGGAAAACTGTAATTAGACGTTCAAAACTGAAACAAAAGCAAAATTAAAATAAATTTAATTGTGAGATTTGGATACACCCTAACATGAAGGTAGCATTAGTAAAAACCATTGAATCCGATAAGAGAAAAAGTAACACAAACCCTCCCTTCAGCCGCTTTCAACCTAGAAGCCATCAATGTGACTCGAGAACTGCAATAAAAAAAGCCTGAGATTCTTCAAATGATCAAATAGGGAAATTCAGAAGAGGAGCAAAAAAGGGTTGATTTGGAGTGACCCTGCAGAACGAATATTGCACATCAGCAAGATCCAACACAATGTCACAATGATATTTCCTATATACAAAAGAAACTGTACAGTGAGAAAAAATAGGCATTAGTGCATGTGCAGCAGAGAATAATTGTAAAGGCAAGAAGTCGTTTGCATTTTCTGGGAAGAAACATGTGAAAACCAGCAAAGTATTACAAGGGTCCCTACAAAAGCGAATGCGTGTGCAGGTGCGCAATTCCCAAATGCAGAAAAAAAACATGGATCTGAATCAGGCAGACACAAAAAACAGCAAACTAATTATTTCAAATGCTTAAACAGAGAAATTAAGAATAAAATTAAATGAAAGAAGCCCTGGAGCTATGAAAGAAACACAGATAAATGTATACAGAAGATGACCCTAAAACCCAAGCCAGCTAGACAAAGCAAACAAACAAGTGTCTCGTTAATTGTACAAGAAAATAGCAATGAATGGGAACCAAAAACACTAGGAACTCAGGAAGCAAAAGGCAAGTGGGAGAAGATAGTTACCTAGACAGGGTTAGAGCAGGCGATGGTAAACCACACAATATGGGAATATAATCATAAACCCTAAATAAAATAGAGTAAACTATTTCCACAAAGTAAATCCAATTTAACCATTGAAAAGAATTAAAATGAGGAAATATAGAAAAGGGGATAATATAGAAAAATGGACTTGAAAGCATGATATGTTACACAGTAAAACAACCAAACAAGCCTTCAGAATAATCGTTAAAATGGCGGCAAAAATTCAAGCAAATCAAGCATTTTATCAAACCCCTGATGTCACAAGTCCACAATTCCATTATAAATGATACACCGTACTCAATAAAACAAAATGTCAGACAGAGATGAGAAAGCTAACCTTTCTATGGTAGCATATTCATATATATTGTGAGGAACCAAGGTGAAGTCACCTATGCAGCCTGCACTCCCTGGTTATATAGATGGTTATTGTGGCACAGAGAAAATGCATGAGAAGTAAAACAATGACAGTGGAAATAATTCCCATGTTTACAGGAAACCACAACATCGCCATGAAGAGAACCATTAAGGGTTGACTCATGAATTGACTGAAATTAGAGCCACCAATGGAACCTCGTTTGCTTTTATAAAGAACAATGCAGAGAACTATAGCAAATGAGTCCCCAAGAGTTTCTAATTGGCAGGGAACCTTACAACGAAAAATCAACCAAAATACAGTAAAAAGTTAAGCAAGAATGGAACAAGTACAATTTGATAAAACCATGAAAAAATTCTAAAAGTGCAGCATCATTGTGTATGTCCGGAGATATCTCCTCTGGCTTGTGGTGCTCTAGCAATAATCCCAAACACACAACCAACTTTGAATTAGTATATTAATCTATTGCAATCAAGTTGACTGCTGGACATGGCCTTCTTCCCAGCAGATTTACTTTCCAGAGGTTAGTCAGCAGTCCTGTGAGGTCACAATTTCAAGGATGTAATCAAATAGTAAATTGTATAGATAGTGTTAATGTAGAGAGTAGAGGAAAACAAGAAGATGGAGTCCTTACCTTTTCCGGGAACCATGATTTGCACCAATACCTTTCCCATCTCTAGAACTGGGATCACACTTTTGATTTTTAAGCATAGGAGACCTAATCAATATATTTGTTTGGTTATTTCTTATAATCTGGTCCTCTGTCACAAGAAATCAAGGGAAGATCTTCACTATTTGCAGTAACAAACAAAGGACAGAAATATAGAATATTATAGAGTGTAATGAACCTGGAGGTGATGTATCATGATCACAAATGTAAACCCGAATGCCTCTCCCTGCACAAATTGCCAAAACACAAAACTTAAAAATATCAAAAATCAAGTTGTGTTCATGTCTTCTTAGATGGTAAAAAAATGGCCAGTTGCTATTGTATAACCTCTAGTACAACAATAAAAAGTAGAATAAGTAATATGGTCCACAAAGTTACATGAATCCTTTCTTATTCCAAGAACAAATGTAACCAGAAGCAAGAAGATACAAACCGAATTATACTTTTAGCAGGCCTGAAGTTCCATATCTAGATATAAGTCAATAAATTCATATGATCTAATATAATAAAATGGATGCAAGAAGACACATATAAGATTATAGTTTTAGCAGTCCTTAACCATATCCAGGTCATATTACTTGCTACATGAGAAAGCCTAGTTTTCTGCTTGATAGGCACTTACAATTCAAGGAGTAGGTGCTTTAATGCGATTAATTTTTTTTTGGTGCAGAGTTTCCCAAAAAATTCTGAAATGCAGGTAAAGTATAAGACAGGCAAACATTATAATCATCTAAAAGAGAAGGGAAAGATATCAATAAATATAAGGTGATAATGTCAGACGAACTCGGTTACCTGCAATAAGATAGATACGAAGAACTATTAGTTCTACAGACCTGCTGCTTGTAAAAGTTCTTGGTAAACAATATTACGGGTCCATTCCACACAAAGATTTCCTTCTGCGATGATTTGATCAGAGGGACGAATTGTTATATATAAAGTATCAAATGACCGTGCACGAGACAAAGCTACATATAATTGGCCATGCATGAAAACAGGTTCTTTAATGAATACACCCACATGCTGTAGTGTTTGTCCTTGCGATTTATTTATAGTCATAGCGAAGCACAATTTAACTGGAAATTGAATTCGAGTGAATTCAATAGATGTTTTATTCGTTTCTTTTGGTATAAGGGGTATTCTAGGTATGAAACACGTGGTGCCAGAACATGGGCCAGTAATGATTTCAGCTTCAAGTAGTTTATTTGACATATGCTTACAGATAAGCCTGGTTCCATTTGATAGGCCGTTTGATGGAGATAGATTTCGCAACAACATTATCGGAACACCTTTTTTTAAGGTGAGGATATGTGGCGGCAATCCATTAGGAGTTAGCGTACAGAGCAAATCTTCATAATGAGCTTGTTGAGTTGGATCTTTAGTTTTATTCCTTGAAATAGATGTCATTACTTCACCAGGAATTTGATTTAAAATAATAGCATTAATGTGGTCAACAACCTCGTTTGTAGTTGTAAGAATAGATCGTGATACAAAAGCCTCTTTAGAAGGGAATTGGAGTATATGTGAAGGATATATTTTTTCAACTAATGTCGAAATGTTATCATCTAGAAATGGAATTAAATTATTATTGGGAATCTGGACTTCACCATTAGCTGAGTTTATGCATGTATTGTTTCCAATACGATCCAGAAATGTTGCAAAAGCAGGATCATTTTGCGCCCGCATATTTTTCTTTAGATGGAATTTCTGTGCAGCTCGAAACAAATTTGATGAGACAACGCTGGCCTCAATGTAAATGTCTTTCGTAGCATTTGGTATGACTGGGGTGATTTGTCTAAAATCACCACCAAATATAATAACTTTTCCACCGAATGGCTCTGGGATATCAGTGATATCTCTTAAAGTATTGTCCAATGCTTCGATAAGCTCTTTTCGTGACATAGAAATTTCATCCCAAATAATCAATGCAATTTCTCTCAAATGTGCTGCTAGATTTGATTGTTTTGATATGCTACATGATTTATGTTCAACTATATCTAATGGTAATTTGAATTTTGAATGTGCTGTTTGGCCGTTTGGTAGTAAAGAAGCTGCAACGCCTGAAGACGCTACAGCAGCTGAAATTAGATTAGATCTATGAGCATAACCCAGAATCGTATTATATAAATATGTTTTCCCGGTGCCAGCAGGGCCATCAATGAAACATACAAAAGGCAATTTGTTTTGTAATTTATCTGCAACTATTTGGAAAATTTCATATTGATCTGCATTCAATGTATCGGGTAATGGTAGGGTATCATATAACGAAGAATGTGAAAAAGGAGTTGGTCCAAAAATATTCTCATCTGTATTTGATATTGGATCATTATTTACTATAATACCAAAGTCTGGTAAACTATTTCCAGTTGCTGAAAGATGTCTATTAACATTCATAGCAGCATGTACTTCTATATATGAGTCAGTATAATTAGCATTAGTATTAGATGATATAGTAGTAGTGCAAAACTCATAGAACTGTTTCCATAGACTTTGAGGTTCAGAAGGACTACAAAACATCAGGAGTGTTGCAAAGAGTTGAGAGAATGAATTTGGAAGGTGAAACTGTGAAGCTTCAATTAAGCAATCAATGATTGCTGTGTCACTTTCCAGTAGACCCAAAGCCACACATGCAGCTCTAAAGCTTTCACATCGAAGACCATTAACAGTTGCAATGTCATCAAATGATTTTGGTGCACGACGGTTTTGTAAAAGGATTCGGAGATAATATCTTTCATTTTCATTTGGTCGTGCAGTGACAATACGGCCTACTACAATTCCTTGCTTTCTTTTATACCATTCTTTCTCTCTTGAATTCCAAACAAAGTGTTCTGGAAAATCCTTGTATAAAAGGTTTTCCTCTTTGGCAAAACTATCAACACTATTCATGCGGAAAAATTCTGTAAGCATGGTACGTTGTGCCTGATTGTTTTCTAATATAGATTCAACAGAAGCATCCGTACAGAAACTTGTGTATTGGAAATTTGGCAAGTGCAGCTGAAGTGAAATAACAGGAGGCCGCATTTCATTCATGAGAAATCCAAAAATACGCCAGGCTGCCTCAGGAGGGGCAACCCAACGACCAGTTTGGAATGCCGCTATTTCATCAATTTGTTCAGATTGTTGAGACTCACGAACAGAAAAAGCAATACGATCATGACCCTTATACACATACTTATACAAATATTTGACTAATTTAATTGAAGAACAAATTTCAACGTTTATGTGGCAATCAAATTTTGAAAGCAAGTATGGGTTATAAGGCACAATCCATCTATTGTCCAGTAATCGGTTGCGTGAAAAAACAACCACCCCATCATTGCGTCTCCGATATAAAGGATATCCATTTGAAGCATGTGTTGTAAGATCATTAAATTCTTTTGGGTAATGATTTTTACATTTTCCATCGCGCATACAAACATTTGATGGATTATCAGCTCCACAGGGTCCATGAAGCATATGTTTTGTAACTAATTCATGTAGATATTTTTCTGAAGCAGGATTCGGAAGTTCAGCAGATATAAAGTCATCATATTGTGAAGGATCTTCCATTTTATCTTCAGGATGCATGATTAATAATATGTGAGCATGTGGCAGGCCTCTTTTCTGGAATTCAACGACATACGAGTACGCACAAACGTGGCCCAATACATGCTCTTTCAACAACTCATTTTGAAGCTCTTGAAGTTTCACACGAAAGATGCGGGAGGTGAGGTCAGGCCGGTTAGTGCAATTCTCATTTTGAGAAAGATGTTGTGTAATTTCAGGCCATTGGGGATTACATGTCACTGTAATGAAGAAGTCAGGTTTACCGAATTTTTGAACAAGAGCCATCGAATCCATATAACGACGGTGCATATCACGAGGACCACCAATAAAAGAAGAGGGTAGCACAATTGGTTTTCCAATTTGATTAAGATCATCTATCCCTTGTAGATTGAAAGCATCTTGAATTCCTTGCATGGTCTCAATTCTTTGGTTTCTTTGATTTTGTTCAGATCTAAAAAAATCCAGGCGTTGAGTTTCTATTTTGATATACTGATCAACAAGATATTGTTGTAATAAACGACCAGTTTTTAGAAGAACCCCTGGGGAAGCTGGGCGGATCTGGAGGCGGTATGAATAGTACTCACGAATCGAGACATGGCTTTTATCCATTCTCCTTTGCCTTTTTCCAGTGGCTGTATGAAACAGAAATGAATGGCATTAAAGCAAGAACAGGAATCAATGAAAAAGTATTGATGTAAAGGCGTACAAATACCATACGTTCTGATCCTACTTCAGGAGATGGCTCATGTATACTGGCAAAGAAATTTTCAGCAGTAGCAGTAGCGACGTTAGGAGGCGCATTGCGTTTCTTCTTAATGATGCCTGGTTGCCAGCCTGGCTCTCCATATGGATGGATGAAAGGGTATTGAACAGGATCATAAGCGAATGAATAGTAGGAAACTTTCTTCGGGGCTCCATCGAATGGGTAAACTTGTATATCGCGAATTAAATCTACATCAGTGGACTGACCATCTTGCCAAATAGCAGAAATATCATCAACGGTTGGAAGGTTATAGACTCGCTTGTCCAATTGGGTGGATGTTTTTAAGAAGATTTTATATTCAGTAAGGCATGGAATCTGATGGAGGTGTCTGAAGAATTTTGCATAAGGATTTGATTCAGTAATTTTCATGAGCAAAGCAACAAGATCTTTGTTTAGGTCAGGCTTGTCATTCATTCGTCTTTCGAGTTCAATAGAAGCATCGTGAAAATAGAGCTGAAGGTTTTTGGGTTCGTCTGAAGCCGAGAACAAGGAATTAATATAGTGGTGCATCATCCCATTGACACGGAAGACATAAACATTTTGTTCATTTCGCTGCAAAGCAACATCATATTTCACACCCAATGTTGAGAAGGAGAATGAATTATTGTATGTACGAATATATGCCAAGAAATGAGCAGATAGTTGGTGTCTCTCAAGCAAAAGGTCTTCAAGAATAGGATGTGTGAATAATGGGTCCAAGCAAAAACTTCCAAATGCACAACAGAATCCTTTAGACTCACCATTGAAGATTAAAGCACCACAATGATAGCAAATAGTAGGTGAAGGAGGTACCCAAGGCGAATTGAGTATTATATTCCTGCGTACCTGTGGACGTTGTGGTGTAATCTGGGCCCGGCTCCTTCGCACCTGACTTTGGTTGGATTGCTGGGGTTCGTAATGATTACAAAATAAATGCAGGGCAATGATTGCAAATAGAATAAAGTTAGGCTTTTGAAGGACCAGTGTCAATATTGGTTCTACGCACCTGTGGTTGGGCTGCCTTTGAAGGACGACCAGACCTACGGTAATTGCGAGTACTGGATGTTGCAGTTTGTTGTGTGGCCCCTTGATCAATTGTCTGGCATTGAGAGAGTGGCCCAAAAAAAAATAATCAAAATGATAAAATTGTAAAATACAGCGCACTATAAAGGTGAGACAGGAGTTTTATTAAAGTAATTGGAAGCAATTTAAATATTGGTGAGACATACCTGTTGTTGTGTTAAACTACTATCATGAGCATTGATGTGGGGTGGTTGGTTAATGGATGCTTGATTAATGGCATTCTGCTGAGCAGCCTGTGCTCGGCGATTGGCAACACGCCGTCGAAGACCACTTGAATGCAGCTCCCGCACGTCAATGTCCTGGCATTGGAAGGACGGTAAAAAAAGTGAAACAACCTGATTAAAAATGGGAAACTTATAGTAGAATATAGTGATCTTTCACAATATGGGCTGGTGATAAGTAATGTGAAGTGGAGTTTAAATATTGCTTACACTTACACATGCTTGTTGCTGTGCTGATGCAGAATGATCAGTATTCATGTAGGCCTGCGGGGTACTGGATGCTTGAACAATGGCATGTCGTTTCGATGCTTGTGCTTGGCGTTTGACAATACGTTGTCGAAAACCAGTGCAATGGGTCTCTCTTGGGTCAATACTCTATGGGGGGGGGGGGGGGGGGGGGGGGGGAAGCTAAAGAATAAAAAACCACCTTATTGAAAATGATGAAATTGTAAAGCATAGTACACTATAAGGGTGTCACTAAAGAGAATGGGAATTTTTTTACTTTTTTTAAAGATCTTGTACAACAGAAGGTGTTTATAACATATTGGAAGCAATTTAAATATGGATTGACATGCCTGTTCTTGTGTTGATGTGCTATCATGAACATTCATGTGAGGGTGCTTGGTATTGAATTCTTGATTAATGGCCTGTGGTTCAGCAACTGCTGCGCGGCGTTTGCTAATACGTTCGCGGGTAATGACTCGAAGTTGCATTTTCTAGCATGTCGGGCGTGTGCATCAGGTCGTGCATTGGCTGGCCTGCCTGATTCCGTCTGCGCAAGATGCGTTGCTGCCGAATACTGTATCCATCTACATGTGATTCGTGTTGTTCGGATGATGATGAAACGTCCTTACTCATCTGTCTTTTAAAAACATAAAAACCAAAATCAATAAAGAAAAAGTAGAAGAACCTGCTGGCAAATTCTAGATTTATAATGTTATGTATTAGAATGCGTGAAATGCAAAAGTGGAAAAGATATAAAAAAACGGATGGAGTATTAGTATTATACAGTATATTAGTACTATATATTATGGCATTAGAAATAGTAATTAAAAGGAATTGGCTTAAAATTGCCAGATAATTGTGATCCGACTAAAATGCAGATTCTGCAATTTGTGTTGGACAAGTGTGAAGGAAGGTGTATATGCACACTGTATTGGTATAATTGTATGTATACTTGTACAAAAGGAGACAAAAGTGGGATTGTATATGCAACCATGTGAAAACCAAAGTAGGAAGACAGTAGACAGACAATACAGCAAGCTGGCTAGCCTGTCCCACTTCTCATTTCTCGACTCCTCTCCTTTTTAATACTACTTCTAGTACTAATAATTTCTTCCAATATTCCAAACCCTCCTTAAAAAAAAGTCTAAAATCACAACCCAATTTTCCTGAAAAAACAAAATTCATCAGTAATATTGATAATTCAAAGACCCCATTCACAGATCACAATTATTATAAAGCCAAGCACAATTATTATTTAATTAATTGACAAAATAAGACATTTTTACTTGAAAGAAGTAAAGAATTGTGAATGTGTACTCCATTAATTGGGAAATATATTTTACATTCAAAATTCCTAGAAAACTAAGACCAGGTTTCCAGCTTTTTTGTGAATTTACTCAGAGGACAGAAAAGCACTGGATAGAATATGCACAACACCCATACAATATTTAAAATAAGAGAAACAGATGAACGTAACTGGTAGTTCAATGCAATGAGCAAGCAGAAAAAGGTAAGGAAAAAGCATATATTTACTGGGCAAACCATTTCGTTGGAAGTTAACAAAAATGCATTATAAAGTAGGGAAGGAAAAAGAGCAAATATAAGGGACTGTGTTATGGGGAAAATTAAACCGAATAACCATTTTGCACAGCTGAGTGTTAACATAGATGAGTGTTAACGAAAAGAAAATGTCCGACTAATTAGGGCAATGGAGGCCACATCCGACGGAAGAACACAAACGGAAAGAAAATTACAGAAAAATCAACAAACATGCAACTTAAATGTCCGACTATCACAGAGTTATCCATATTCCAAATTATGCAGAGCAAACAATGAAATGTATACAGTTAAATTAGCCACACCTATGAATATAAAGGCTCCGTTCGGTATATAAAGAAGCATCAGAATTATGAAATAAAAAACTTTTCAGGAGGCCTCTCATTCAGTTCTCCCAATTCCTACTGCTAACTGAGAATAAGATTTATCGAACAGAAAAGGGTGCAGTTCTTTCTTTACCTTGAATTTTTCTTCGCTTGGCGAGTCGATATGTAGAGAGGCCTTTTTAAGTTCAAGCGAATGCTTAACAAACGGTAGCAGTGCAGGGAAGGCGACCAGGTTCGCAGTGAAGGAGCTAGGGCCGGCGATCGTGGGTGGGTGCCGTGCCGCCGGCGATTTCGTTCGCAGGTGAGGGCGGCGATTTCGTTCGTGTGGCTGACGGAAAGGCGACGCGAGGCGGAAGCGAGCGGCAACGATTTCGTTCCTTCAGCGGTGGCGCAGGCGGGGCAGCTGCCTCGCATGGACGGCGCACGCGGCTGCGCGAGGCGGGCGACAGTGAGTGCCGCATCCAGTGCAACGGCCGACGACACGGGTGAGGCGGAGCGATTAGGCTAGGAATTAACAGGAGACTGGAAGACTGGAGAGGGATTTGGGACGCCTAGGGTTGGAGAGGGGAATGGGGGAAAACGAGGTTTGGGCATTTGGGAGAATGGGTCGAGCAATGTAGGAGATGAAACAATCTGGTCAGGCGGGCAGATCCATTCCTGTAGTACTGTAGATCCATTACTGTAGTACTGTAGTACTGTAGTACTGTAGCTCTGTAGATCCAGTTTCACATTTATATATATTAGATATATATATACATATGTAATGTAATCTTGCAATTTCCCATGGAATTAAAATTAATAATTAGAATGGGATGGGATCACGGAAAAGGACGGCAAACAAGCTAGATGAGAAATTCCGACAAGTAAAAAATACTACTACTACTATAGGAATTTAAAAAAAAAAAAAAAAAAAAAAACAGGAGGAAATTAAAGCGGGGAGAGGTCAGCGCCTGATGCGCTCTAGATTCTCCGGGAAACGGGAACTTCCAACCCCATCCCACTTGTTTATTACACATCCATAAATATTCCCTTTCTAATCTCTCGTCTCTAATCTATAATCAAATCTCTTATCAGGACTAATCATTCTTAATTACTATTAATTAATCCGGTCAACATGTCTCTAGCTAATGCCTCTCTACTATATTATTATACGACTAATAATTCTTCACTATATTTATTTATTTATTTATTTATTTATATGTACTGCCTCCCTCTCTCTCTGTCTCTGTCTCTCTGTATGTGTGTATAAATGTATATTCCTTGCGTTTGTCCTCTCTAGATTTTCGATGTAGTATTAGTAATAGTTTTAGCAATGTGCTGTCCAGTGATGTGTCCTAATTGTTTTTTGTACTACGCATTGGAATGGGGCAACAACGTTCATAAATAAATAATAATACTAGTAGTAGTAAATCTTATAACTACTACTATAGTAGTATACATGTGGAAATGGGAGGAGACTATTTTAGTGGTCGCCCCTCTTAATGTGGGGGGCCGGTGCGGATCGGATCTTCCTTACAGATTTATCTGGACTACTGCACATATGTATAATTGCAATTGCAATGCATAGGACGACCACCAATCCATTTATAAATAAATTGCAATTCTCAAATACTAGTAACCATACATATATACTCCCTATTTTCAAAAAAAATTGAAACGGACCCACAATGCACATTTTAAATGATTAATAACTCAATTTCGGTAAAAGTAAAAATTCTAAAAAGTTCGATATTTAAAAACTACTCGACGAGACGAATCTAATAAGATCCCACTTGGCTATATTTTAACTTACATAACTATAATAAAACTTTAAATTAAAGTGCGTGTGCGAATAGTGACAAATTTCCAAACGTTTCAACGGAGGGAATATATATATATACACACACGTATTAGCTGCTATACACACAGAGAGACAGAGAGAGGGAATAAAGTGAGTACAATTACGAACATTGTGTTAGGATGCAAATGGCAGCCTTTGGATATTCAAGAGTCACATAAAAGTTCCCGTCGCCTTGGCGTATAGAATAAGACAACAAAATTTGGAAGGCGACGAAGTTTTAAGTAAGGACATGACTATCTTGTTTTTCGTTGCCTTGGGGCTAAACTTTAGGGTTACTATGTCATTTTTGCTTTTCTAACTCTAAATGTCCGCAAGCTTTCATATAAAATTTTGTGTCCGATCAATCCCTAATGGTTCATATTGATAAAGTCAACGATTGTTGAAATTTGAATAAATGCGATTACGAGATGTAGCTAGGGTTTGAGTTTAAACAATTTAGGCTGGAAATTAAACAAATCCAAAGTCACACGCATGTTTAGCTAGTAACCCACTAACCCGGCCATGCATTAATTAATTGTGGGGCTTTGGAAAGGGGTATTCCAACAATCTAATTGCTAAAAAGATTAGCCATGTTTGGTAAAACAGTCAAATCCAATAATCAGCTAATTTGTCTTATAATATGAGATAAAATAGTTTAAACAAAAATAAAATAACTTAAAACAGTGTTCAATCAGCTCTTTTTAAAATCACTGCAAATAGCAGCATTTTTTATTTTAGTTTATTCTAGGCAAAAAGTGAATCTCGAAATTGTCAAACAACTAATTTTAATTAATTATTATTCACAAAATCAGTTAACATCTAATATCTAATTTCTAAACAGCACATAGTACAATAGTTAAAATGTTGCAATTATTATATACCTGGAGATGAGGAATTTGTGGTGCTGTGGTTGTTTGGACCTAACAATACACCGAATATTCAATAATAAAATCATCTATATACTACCTCCCTTCTTAAAAGTTGTTTGCATTTAGTTAGGTATCACTATTCACACACTGACTTTCAGTTAAAGTTTTATTATAGTTATACAAGTTATAATATAGTCAAGTGAGATCTTGTTAGATTCGTCTCGTTGTGTAGGTTTTAAATATCAAACTTTTAAAATTTTTACATGTACTAAACTTGAGTTATTTATAATTTAAAATATACATAGAATTGCGTGATATGTGGTCCCGTAAAAAACTTTCAAAAACAGAGGAAATATATACTTCCTCCGTCTCATTATTTTTGTTACATTGGCTTTCAACACGCATGCCGAGACACATTTTCAACTGTTAATAACTTAAATTGTGTATAACGAAAAATTATAAAAATTTGATTGTCTAAAACTACAATATTAGACGAATCTAACAAGATCTCACTTGACTGTGTTTTTTCTTACATAGCTATATTAAAAATTTGAATCAAAGTTAAACAGTGAATAGTGCAAAAAAACCCTCTGTAACAAAAATGTTGAGACGGAGGTAGTATTAACACATAATTTTCCCTGCTGATATTTTTGTAGTAGGATTTTTATTTTATTTTTTTAGCAGAGAGATAAATCAATGGGTCCAGGGCATTAACTTTAGTATTTATTTCAGTACTATATACTCCCTTCTTATCTATTTATTGATAATTTGATATAGTTGAAGGTATATATACTTGTACTATTTAATTATATGATAAATGTGTCGTCGCTTGAATTTTGTTCTAGGAGTGAATAAAGAAGCTAAGGGAATGAATTAACAAAAACCCTGAATATAGTGTGAGATGAAGTGAGGTATATATGAATAGTGTACTATGTCGTACCATTTGCATCAGACAATGGAAAGGTGTTTGCGAATAATTACAGAGACAGAGAGAGAGAGGCATAATTACTGGTTCGAGAAAGCAATGTTTGGGCCACAGTAATCCATATTTAATTACACAAAAAACCTTATTTAATTAGTTTATTACTTTAAATTAGCTAACTAGCAGTAATTGCTCGAAACCTATATAAACCTATAAACACAAACATAAGCTACCAAACCCTAACGACAATAATTGGTCAAAATTATTTCTTTTTTTTTTTTGACCAAAATGCTTAATTCCCATTTTTTGTGGCTTTATGTGATTAATTAAGAAGACATTAATTAATAAGTTTCATCAATCATAAGTCTCTTTCATTACGAAAATATAGTAGTATTACATAAATAATTGATAAAATAAAGTGAAAAATGGAGAAAACTGATTTCACTTTTTGCCGTTTATAACTCTTTCTTTGTTTGTTTGATTAAAAAAAAATACGAACTTTCAACTAAAACTAAAAGGCATTGTTGGGGACAATTCAACTCGCACGTTCAAGAATTTAACAATGCTAATTCAAGCTATATACTAGTAGTATATTAGGAGGAATAAATGTGTGCAATGTGTAATCATGTGTATGTATATTGGCGTAAGTAGAATAAGGGAGTATTAATTAAATGCGAAGAATAAAATAGTAGTAGTAGTAGTAGAAAGAGGAGATGGAAGAATAAAAGTTTGGTGATGGTGAAAGGATACAGACATACGTGTGGTTGAACTTGAATGCTTAGAGATCCACCCTTCTTCACCTCACGACAAAAGAGAAATTAAGGAAGGAATCTCCCTATTAGCAGCTACTAGTATTCTGCATATGCGGAATGAACGCCGTTTCGACTGACGTGACACCACCTTCTTCACTAATCACTATTAATTTATTATTAATTATTATTAATTACCTCCGTATTATACTAGTATTAATAATCGTTTTCTGCATCCCAATGTTTCCTTTTATTCAGTTTTTTTTGATATATCCATCGTTCTTCACTCTCCCCTTACCTTAAATTCCTGTCTCTTTCGACAAACTCTTGCTCATCATCTACTTCAAAACAAAATAAAACCCCATCAATTCAACTCTTCTGCCTTACTTTTCTTGATATAAAATCAATGCAAAGCAAACTGTACCCAATCGAGAACAGCTCCAAAATTTTAATGAAGGAATGAGAAATCATTACGATTTCCAAAAGGGCAAAAAAAGAAAAAGCAAAAAAAATACAAAGAAAAAGTCAGCGAAGATATAAATAGTCCAGTTGCATATGTCTACTTATTACCAATGTTTATCCGGCCATGCCCTCCAAATTTAACTTGGTCAAGCTCGCAATAAATGTTGCTGCAATATTATCCTTGCAATTTTGCCGACATTGGTGTAACATGTTCCTACTATTCTTTTTCCTCATTTTAACTAATATATTACCAATGAAATAAAATATTAAATACTACCTCCGTTTTCATATGTTCTTGACGTTTAGTAATGTGTTACTATTCATCCACAAACTTTTACTCAAAGTTTTATCATAGTTATACAAGTTAAAATATAGGGCCCGTTTGGAATAAGCGGTCCAAACGCTAAAAGCCCATTCCCAACTCTAAGAAATTCATATCTGTTTGTTTTTCCGAAAATACAAGATTTGGAATCGCTGATTTTCTCCACAAATTATGGTATTGGGAACTCTAATCTCTGAAGCTAAACTCTAATCTCTGAAACAAAACTCTAAAATAGTCAAGTGGGATCTTGTTAGATTCGTCTCGTCGAGTAGTTTTTAAATATGAAACTTTTAGAATTTTTACTTGTACCGAACTAAAGTTATTAATGGTTTAAAATGTGCATTGGACTGCGTGAAAAGTGGGTATGTAAAAAACATTTGAATACGGAGGAAGTATGTCAATTAGTAGCACACCTCCGTCCCAATGTACTTTAATTGTTTTGATTTTTGTTATCTTTTTTGACAATGAACTTTAACCTAAAATTATCGCAAATATATAAATATAAAAAAACAGTCTAAGTAAAATTTTAGTGGAATCGTCTAATCGTATAGATTAAAATATATTATAATATTTTATACAACTTTCATTGATATATATGATTTTAATGAATTAATCATTATAATAATATATTAAAGTTCATGTGTATGATAAATGAATAAAAGTATGGAGACCGAATTGAAGGAATGCTAATATAGTACTTCCTCCGTTCCTTAAAGAATGTTAGTATGTTACACATAAAGATTTGTCACCGTTCATTTATTACGTAACTTTATTCAATTCTTTTAGCATGATTAAATCAGAAAAATATAGTCAAGTAAGATATATATTGTTTAATTAATTTAATAACATAATTTTAAAATATTACTCCCTCCATCCCGCTAAAAACGTCCAATTTCTTTTGGACACGGTGTTTTATGTAGAAATAGTGAGTATTTAATGTAAGGGTAGATTAGTGTTAAAGTATGGGTAAATTAGGAATTTACGTGATGTGATGGTAATGAATTTGAATTTTTAATTGATTTATTTATTTGTGATGTGATAGTTGTGTGTTTGAAATATTAATAATTTATTTATTGATGTGATATGATGAGAGTGTGTTTGTATTAATTATTTCCTATAAAGAAAATGAGACAATTGGTGTGGGATGAACCAAAAAGGAAAGTGAGACAGAATTAATGGGACGGAAGGAGTAATATTTTTATAATTTTTATTTATACACATTTTGAATTATTAAGATAAAAAATGTATCTTAAATTATGAAAATTTATGAATGTGAAAAATATTGAATGGGTGTAGTATGTAAGTATTTATTTAAAGACACATTTATTTTTCTTATTGGGAGTAAAGGAGAGAAATGATTATAGTTTGAATGTAGGAAAGCATGCATGGATTTTTCGGATCTATTATTAACTGAGAACTGACATACTATAATAATATAATACGTGCTCTGGAATGGATGCTCTAATTTAATTTTGTACTCCCTCTTCCTCCCCGGCCCCTGTCAAACATGCATCATTATTATTCTCCTCTGCATTTTCTTTATTCCTCTCATTAATGTTTGCTGCTGCTTCTTTTTTTTTTTCATTTTCTTTATATTTATTATAAATCCCCACTTGACTACTGGTTTTGGTTTACTTTTAAATGTCGTTTTGTTATCTAACCGTGAAAATAGCCGAGTTCAATTCTTTTCATGTTGCGAATTTGTACTACTAGTTTGCTATAGTGTGTGCCAGATTTTAAAGTTCAAAATTTTATGGTCGAGTAAAGAATATTATTGAGTGAAATGAATTTTTTTAACAATAAAAAATTAACGTATAGTACAGGGGGAAACTCTGCAACATACTCCATTATCTGACATATGCTATCAAACGTTTTCGGGCATACAATATTATCACTTCAAACTTTTATGCATATAATAAATGTCGTCATTGACACTTACTATTATAACGTTTTGCTGTTGAAGTGTACGTGATATTCAATGAATAAACTGTGGAGACCAAAAATATCAATACAGTAATATATACCCATTAACGTTTTTTCTGCTATAAAAAAAAATGTTACGTTTGTTACAAAAATTTAGCAACTTCTGTTGCATAACCAATTTTTGTAAGTTGTGATGGGAAATGGTTCCATTGTTATTTCTTTTATATTAAATCTATTTCTGATGAAAAATTAAGTTATAGTA
The DNA here is from genome assembly GCA_030278955.1 of Hygrophila difformis. Taxonomy (NCBI): domain Eukaryota; kingdom Viridiplantae; phylum Streptophyta; class Magnoliopsida; order Lamiales; family Acanthaceae; genus Hygrophila; species Hygrophila difformis. The sequence goes on from JAOANR010000005.1 coordinate 56,635,296, forward strand.
TCAAATAACAATGAAAATTTCGCGTTACAAATCCTGTCGAAAATGGAACAAAAATCTGTAGCAAAATCTATTAGTATTTGGACCAAAAAAATTTCGTTACAAAAATGGTGGAGATTTGCGATGGAAAAATTTCCTTCAAAACACCTCTGTATTCTATCATTTCTTAAAGCCACAACATGTTGGAGTAAGTTTTGTTGGAAAAAAAATCACGAAAGCAAACATAGTATATCCATACCTAACATTATAGAATTTTCGAGAAAGAACAAAAGTTGTAAGAATTTCACATTCAGTTTTGTTTATCTATTTCTATCATGTACTATATATAAACATAACCGTGATCTTGCCACTGATTTTGGTTAATAATTTGATTTGAGTTTAATTCGACTTTGTGTCTTAACAATATAACAAGAGAATTCAAAATATGGGATATCTAGATCGTCAAAAAAACAAACACTGCAATTTAACAATTTTGGATATGTCTCCTTGGCAACTTTTCTCATTCCAGTTTTTCATTTTTTTAGAAGATAAAAAAAAAAATTCTTATTGATACTAAACTAATTGCAATAAACATTACTCCTTGCATACATATGTATTTTGAATGTCATGTGCTCGCTCTCAGTCATACCAAAAGAATAATTACGCATATAAAGAAAATGGTAAATAGGCCATTGTTGGGCCTTGGGGGACGGGATAATATAAAGAACAGAAACGAATAAACCACCACCGATTTATACTGGGCCATTGTTCACAAGATTGGCCCAATTATGCTTAACCCTCAACTTCATTTGTAATTATTCACGGCCCACGACCGTGTGAAGTAAAAGTCTCCATAAACGGCCAGCAGGTGTGGTAAACATTAGCAATAGCAATACATGACATGACAGTAAGTACTTTATTCAAGAATAGATATCGAGAAAATTTGGGGACATAATTCGTATGTATTTCCAGAATCAAAATTAGTGATAGTTGGATATTTGGGTTGTTTGTTGGGCAGAAATAAGCCGAAATGCTTCCGATACTCTTCAGGGTCGTCGTTCATGTTCTCATCAAACAGGGCAAATAAGTAAGTTTCAATTGCCTGTCCGGGCCGTTTCGGGGTTCCCTCTTTCACATGCTGAATTAAATTCGTGTAATAAGTCCGCGCACTGTCCAAGGACGCTGCTTCGTCTTCTCCTGCCGACGGCCAGCCGGTCTCCCCGACCACAACTTCCAGGGATGACGCATTGCCTTTCTCCAGGGCAGCGTACATGGAATCCACCAGGGCGTAGAATAGGTTTTGGTATTCATTGATGATGTTCTTGTCGGACGTGAAAAGGGCGTACGAAAGTGGAATATTAGCCTTGTTGTCGATGTAATAAAAGTAGGGGTACACGTGGACGAACAAACGGGGCGCGTGTCTGCACCAGGAACCGGGTGATTGGGTTCAGGTAGTCCATAACATCGGGCACGAAGGCACTCGTGGCTGGAGAATACGAATCGACAACGTTTGTCCCGATGGAAGTCGTGACTTTGATTATTAGGCGGCGGTCGGAGAGAGTAGCATTGTAAATGTTATGCATTGCTGGGAGGACAAAATCCGTGTACTGAGCCGTGCCGGCGTTGATGTCGGTGTCCGTGGGACTGACTTCTTTCCCGACGATTATGTATCTGAAGTTGACGTCGGGATAGTTTCTGATGTTGTTTTGGATCCAGAGGTCGGCATTGGCCAGGCTGGCGGCGACGTTGTGGAGATCGGTGTTGGGGATCCCGACGGCGACTTCAATGTCGGAGCCACGGAGGGCTTGGAGGATGCCCTGGTCGGGAAAGTAGAGTCGGATCCTGCGAATGTTGTGGTTATTGAATAAAGCAACGACCTCGGGCGGGGAAGGTAGGTTGTCGCCATTCCTTCCGTAGAACACACCTATTTCTGCACCTACACACACAGTATATATATATATGTATGAAATTAAATGTCTAGTGTGGTGATTTAGAGTAGGAAGAAGACAATGTGAAAATGATGAACGATCGAACCAGTGAAATGTAGAAGGAGAAGGGCGGTGGTGAGAGCCCTTGCGGCGCAAGTGACCAAATTCATAATGATAGCAATGGACATGGCTCCTTTGCGGATTCTTCATATATTTATTTATGTACGTAGTACTTAATAAATAGTAATAGTGATGGCTTCAGTTAAGCATCATTATTGATTTATTTATTTATTTGCTGCCAAATTAACACCATACCTTGTGGTTGAGGCAACTGCAAATTATTCAACGATCAAGTTGGAAAAGGTCAACCAATTTTAAGGGCCGGGTGCGGGCCGGGCTGCTCTCACTACAAGATAGTAGGAGGATAATTAACAGGTAGTAACTTTTATGATTGAATTGATGAGATGAACGTTTTCGTGAATAGTAAGTACTCCCTCAGTTCCTTTTTAGTTGTCTCTTTCAGCTCAATTTCAATAACTAAGGTTTGCATTAATTAATTCATAAATTTATATTTTTACCCTTCAACTAAACTCATTATTAATAAATGTCAACAAATAGCATTTATGTAAAGTGAAGGGCAATATAGTAAAAATATAGCATAACTACCTATAACTATCTAAAAATGACAACTATTTTGAAACACTTTTTACTCTCTAAAAAGACAACTAAAAAGGAACGGAGGGAGTAATATTTTTTAATTTATTAGTATATTCCAAACACAACAACACTTGTCATTTTAGTAATTTTACAATTATTTAAATACTTTATTATGATATGAATATATTCTTATTCAATAAATAATTATTATATGAAGATCCAGCAGTGAGACACACGCATGCTTTAAAGTGGAAATCGTTTGGGTGCTGGCAGCCTGTAGGTGCTGGCACATTCAAAAGTGATGGGTATGTGTATATGAAACGTTGTGTGTATAAAAAATTGATGGATGGAGGTTATGAACAAAAAAACTAATAAAAAAACAAACTATCATCTATATATCACTTTATAAGGCTTATAAATCATTTTACAAAATGCTACACATCATTTTTAGCGCTGCCTGCACCTGCTGACAATTGTTATGCCAGTACAGAAACCGGATTGCTTTAAAATTTTGTTTAAACTAAGGTTTGACGTTGACTTATTAAAGTCTCCCTTGTATATATGATGTAAACAAGAAAATATCTTTACGAATTTACCGTGTAGTTAATTTCTCTCTCTTAGCATTGAGAATATCATACTCACTCAAAGCACTCTAAGAAAATATCTTTACGAATTTACCGTGTAGTTAATTGTGCGGTTGTGCCCATTGATTGAATTCTTAAACAAATCATTCGTCGGGTTGTGTTTTAAAGGAAAAGTTAATATTTGATGTTTAATTTTTAAAATTTTTATTAAAAAATAATTTAAACAATATATATATATCTAATATTTATATATGCTAGACCAGGTTTGAACAGTACTCATAGAATGAACAGTTGTTTTTGATGAATAGTAAATTTTAACCCCTATTTCCTATTATGCCCTTCCTTCATTTGAGTTTTATTCGAGTTTATAGTCTCGTTATTTCCGCAACATCAAGCCATCTACAATTCCTTCCAGACCTTCTTTGCTGGACACCCGTCTCCGCCAGTGCCGTCCAACGACCTCGTTGCCGCCCGGCGTTCCCCGGTCCGCCCGTGCGCTGTCGTCGCCGTAGGACGAACCCACCGTCGTGCGAGTTCTGATGCCGGAGCAGCACATCGTTAGCCACCTCGCACTCGCGCCTGTCCCGGATTCTGCGTGGTACTGAGGAACCCGACCCGTGCGCCTTCTTCCTCACCAAGTTTCCCAGCCGAGCAATTTCCCCCAAATTACCTCCTCCGCCCACCAGCCCTTCCTATAGCAGCGCTGCCGTTCCCAACTCTCATTTGCCGCCTCGCCGCCGCCGCCTTCGAGCCAGCCTACTCCGCACGCTGCATGCTCCGCTGCTGTCGCTCCCATCTCCGCCGTCGTGCCTGTGATTGCTCCTCTGTCGCTGCCCTTGTCGCACCACCTCCGTCAAGCCATTCCCAACCTTTTTCATTTTTTGCATTTGCGTTATGTTGCCATGGGTTTTGGGCAATACCGTCCGGCCCGCACCGCCCGGTTCTCCGCCTGTGCTTCATTCTCTGCTCACGGTAAGTCCGACTGCCCTTCGTCTGTGATTGCCATACCTGGAGCGCCTCTTTTTTTGGGTGTAATTTTCCCGTTTGCGGCCATTAGAGTTTAGGGTTTTAGACCACGCATTCGATGAACTCCAATTGTTGCTCTATTTATGTAAAAATTTGTTGTCAGTGTTTCGCCTTTGTTCCAAATCGGTAATGTCGTGCTGTAGAATTTACTTACACGGAAAGATTTCGTGCAAAACTTCCTTTTTGATTTTGGGTGTGCACGGGTTGGCCATTCTCTTTTGCAGTGAGGTATGGAGGTCGGCGTTTCATTACAATATTGAATATCGGATGTCTTTTGCCGGGTCTTTCTTCTCACGGGAGTTTAATTGTTGTTAATGGTGGTTTTGAAATGTTATATGATGGAATGTTAGGCCCTATCAATTCTTTACTGTTCCCAGATGCTTATACTTTCTATTTGGAGTCTGCTCATAACACTAATAAGACTTTGTCCAGGTGGTACTGCAGGTGGTAACTTATGTTATTTCTTTTTATTTGCCAAAATCTTCTAGAAGCATACTTTATCCAGATTTTAGATTTCTATCAAATTGTGCTTCGGTATGGTGATTTATTGGTAGAAGTAGTAAGGTGGAGTTTTTTATTTTTTATTTTTTATTTTTTATTTTTTTATTTTTTTATTTTTTTATTTTGCAGCAGAGGTCATCCTTTTTGGATCTTAACATTTTCTGGTGATGCTATCATCATTCCCTCTGCCTTGGTTCCTCAAATGGGAGGTGGAAATGTGAGGCATTACAATGCTAAATGCACTCGGCTTTTGTGTTTTTATTCAATTTAGCTTTGTATTCTGGGTATACCTCATACTGTTGTACGCTTTTCTTTTTTCAGGAGGAGAAAGCAAAAGTTTTCCGGACTCTGTTGTTTGTTGCCGAGTTGAACACCCTTTTGCAGACATGGTTCGGGACCAGATTACTTGCTGTCATAGGAGGTTCATATAAGCATGTATGGCAGCTGCCTTATCATCCTCTCCAGGTATTCCTGCTTTAGCCCTAGCCCCTATCTATAGATGTATTTTATCTGTTCTTTTTAGGTTTTAGGACAGTATATGTGTTGTATATTGTTGCAGGTTGTAGCTGTGGCGGTGTTTGCGGCTCTGGGATTTGCTTTCTATGTATTCTTTGCTCTTTTTGTGCGAAAGCAATTGTACCATTTCATTATGATGGGGATTTATACTCCTTTTGTATTACTCCAGCCTTATCCTCTTTCATTTGAAATTGAATTCTCCTTTCATTTGGTTATGATGAAATCTAAATCTCTTGCTAATTGATCTTATCAAATGTCCTGAATTCGATTATATTGTTTCAGGTTTGATTCTGGATTTGCTAGAAAGAATCATTTTTTTTAAGTTGTTTGAATGACAGGGTACATAATGTGTGCTTATCTTGGCACCAATTCAATCTCGAATTTGGGTAATCATTCTTCTTTTGTCTTCTGTTTGTTCAGATCTTTACGGAGAAATTGAATTTGGGTAATGCCATCAATGTTCCTCAACATTCTCGTCTTTGACAAAGTTTCATAATAATGTTTAATTGTTGATTCTTTTGAGAGTGTCGCGCGGAGAAAATTGCCTTCATCATTTGACATGAAGGCAATACAGTTTGGGTTGTGCGGATACAGTTTGGGTTATTTCCCGGTCTTATGAACCTATGGGGCTGCATTTAGATGTTGTGCAACGACCTAATTCTTTTTTTGGATTGTTTACTCTTTTATAAATTCATGGTCGTCAGCTCCTCCACGAATAACTCCCGTCTTCATTGTCCATCTTGTTTTCTGCTTAACTCTTTAATTTAGCTTATTAGATCGTGTATCACTGATTCTTTGTGATTTATTTTGTGCGGTTGAGTTCATTGAATTTTGGTCTCTTTCTTGTGTGGGTTTCCATTGGGGGATCTTGGGGTGTTATGTCGTTTAAGAGGTGTTTCATATAGTTTAAATCTGCCTCTATACTTTAGTTTGATTGAAGTTTCTGGTAAACGTTCGTTTAGATTCAAGACTTTATTTGCTTTGCCCAGTGTTTATGTACCTTATTTTTTGTTATATTTATTTATATATTTCATTGCTATATGATTTTTAATATTAATATATCTTTTTTATGGTCTGCAATAGTTTCTAATGTGCAATGGCTCTTGATGGTCTTCTTGACATGCGCCACACTGACTATCATGCTAGCAATGTCTGCCAATTCATTAGGTTAAATATTTAAACTTCTAATCAATTTCATCTAAATTCACATGTAGTTTCTTAAAATTCACGTGTAGTTTATTTATCTAAAATTTAGCGTGTAGGTGCTTGCAAGATACATGAATATTTGGCAGTGTTTCGTGCAGTTAAAATGTGAATCTAAATTTATCGAATAAGTGGAGAAACAGACTTAAATTTAATTTTTAAAAGCATAACTTTCATCTGTATTTTGATGCACCATATTCTCCTATTGTTCCTGCTCATGGTATGCTATTTTCAGGTTTCTCCAGTCGCTTGGATTCTAAGCTCTGTTGGTCAACAGTCAACTAATTATGCTTTAGGATTACTATTTGAGGCCACATTTAAGTTTCATCTTCTCTGATTGCAGGTGGTTCAGCTCCTCCCTAATTGAACCAATGTGCCAACAGATGGGAGCTAAAATGATTTGGGCCTTTTGCAATTTTCTTGTATTTCCAAGTGAAAAATTGCCAGCTAATCATGTTTTCCTTTCCTTTATTTTTTTGGCTGTCTTGTAGTATTACCAAACAATTCTCGGAAAATCATATATGCCCAGGTCATATAAAGAGATTCAGCGCATGACTCCGTAAGATTTCATTCCTCTATTTATCAAACTAATATAGATATTTTTTTTTGCGTCATATATGCCCAGGTATATTGATATTTCAATAGAACTATTTTTTAGCTTCTTTCTGTAATTCCAATGAGGAACTTGTTTCATTTTAACCCCCAGAACTGGAACAAGCTTAGTATGTGTTACGAAATGATTGATTTGGCACTTCAGAGTCAACTTACACCACATGTAATGCTCTTAATGAATCTATTTTTCTTTGGCATGATAGAGTTTAAACCACCATGCTCTAAATCATTTTTGTTACTCATAAACTCGGGGAAATAACTGATATTTTCTGTAAATGCTTCGTTGGTTGTTTCTTTTTTATCCTCTAGACCTCTCAGCCTCTTATTTCTATCTTTCCTATCACTAGTATTTTTTTTCAAATTTTAAGCATATGCGTGAAAGCATCTTCATCTCAAAGCTGGTTTATTTATATTTTTTACCAGCTGTCATAATTCCCCGTTATCATTGATTAGGTTTAATAGTGATTGGGTCATGAGTGAGGGTCATATTTTCTCTGTTTCATGGTACTCTGGTAGTGTTGATTTGGCAGTGAATTGTTCTTGGCCTTTCATTTTAACCAAGTGTGAATCAGCGTATTTAGATTAAAGCTTCCAAAGTAGTAATAGTACACTTAGGGTTTATGATTTATTATCTTGGTCTTTTTTTACCACAGTCATGGTTAGTGTAGATAAATATTGTGATGCTCCGATTTAAGGTGGGCATGTTTAATCGTAAATTCGATGGAATTTGTCAGATGCCCCTGTTCTCTGTCATTTTAAACTAAATTAATGTAACCATGGTTCTTGTTCGAAGCTTTCATTCCCAAGTCAAGATGTTGCACAACCATTTTCGATGTTAGGACTGGCCAACTGGGTGATATCCTGATTCCCTGGACAGATTTTTAACAATAAACTTCGCCTGTAAGGCTATGTCGCAGTTACGTTTCTGTAACTATATAGATGACAAATGCTTTTAATTTTGAAATTTTCTTTACAGAAATTTTGTAGCATTGGCCCTATGCTTGATGTCCCTAGAGGGAAAGAGAGCCAATACTTTGTGAGTGCAACTTTTTCGGGTATACTGGAGGCTTCATTGTTACTATCATAGTCATGAAATCAATATTTTTAATTGATCACATCATGCAGAAATACATGTTGAATATGTTTGACTCAGGAAATTTTGAAACAAAATTTGGGTCAGATGTCTTTTCTGCTTGCACTCAAGAGCTTGTTGAGCTAGAAAAGTTTGAGATCACTTTCGAATTGTGTTTACTTGTGTCAATAGAGTACATTGTGATGAATAGATGGATGCATGGATTATCGTTTTCTTACAAACCTTGCTGCCTAATTTTGATTTCTATGGGTAATTATTGGAATTCAATGTATACTTGAACTTGAGAAAGGAAGTAATCAAAGTACTTCCAAGTTTCAAATTTTGATCATGAAAATTATGAGTTCATGTCGAACAGGTTGCTTTGTGCTCCTATTGTAGCCTGATTTTATTTTATTTTATTTTATTGCTTAGTTTTGTTGCATTTTAATTGTCATTGTTTAACTTTCAAGTGCATTTTTCACCAATTGAATAATTTCTCCATAAATTGACTGATTCATACTCCATTTGTCAAGGGGTAAAGTTATATGTTTAACTTTCGGTTAGATAGAACATAAATTAATAATAATTTATGATTGTGAAGGAATATATTGTTCAACTTATTACGATCTCTGGACTTATTGTTCTTCAGTAACAATTTATTTGAACAATTGCTTCAGCCTTACATCCGCTTAGCCTTAGATTCGCGCGGCGTAGCGCGCGATGCAAGCGTTCTAGTATATATATAAACAAACACTTGTTTGAGTAATTAACATAAAAATTTTAACATTTAAACCCAGTCTATCACATCCCAACTTTTAAATTTTTTCAATTTCAACTTATAAACTTTTATTTAAAACTATAATATTAAATTCTGGAGTAATATTTAAAATTATCTCTATTTAAAAGTATTTTCATTGTTAATTTCAACCTCTAAATTTTAATTATTTTGCAAATATAAATTTAATGACCCAAGTGAGACGGTACTTCACCGCATAAATAATTGAAATGCTATAAGGGCATCTCCAATGGGAGAGCTAAAAATTTTAGCTCTCCCCTGTCCTGCGCCACGTCAGCAATGCGCTGACGTGGCGCATGGTCCTCCAAATTGGAGGAGCACTTCCGGTCACAGTGCCCGGCAGCTTTTGCAGCTTTTTTTTGTTTTTTTTAAATTTTAAAATATAATAATTATAAATATAAATAATTAAATAATTTTGTAAAAAAAATTAAAAAATTTTTTCTTATATTTTATTTAATTTCTTTACAATAATGATGTGGAAAATATTGAGTTGTTTTATTAGAAATGAAAATGAGATAAAGTTAATTAATGATGTGGAAGAAAGAGAAGATGATGTGGTGGGAAAAAGTATGAGAGTTAGGAAAAAATAGGAGAGTTTTTTTTGTTGGAGATGGCGTGAGCCACCCGTCCCCACATCATCACAATTCACAACCAAACATTAGTATATTGTGAAATATATAGACCATGCAAGACAGTTTGACACACCTTCTGTTCAATTTTAATTTATTTTTTTTATTTTTATTTTTATTTTTCTTTAATCCCCGGATATTGAGTAATCAAACCTTCGTTTGGGCATTGGGGGATAGATATCCACATTTTTTTTTTTTTTAATTTTTTTTATTATTATAGAGGAGGAACTAACCTTCATTTATGTATCCACAAAGCACACCGGTGTGCTACACTATTATTACTATCCTCTAATATAACGATACACACATATACATACAATCAAGAAGGAAAATCTGGGATGGATATGGAATAAAATTGTGGACAAAAACCGTATGTTTCCCCAGTTTCATAATTGGCGATCGGGTACTTGGGTTGTTTGGTGGTCCGAAATATCCCGAAATGCTTCTGATACTCGGGGTTCTTCATATTCTCATCAAACAGGGCAAACAGATACGTTTCAATACCCCTTCCAGGCCGTTTCGGAGTTCCATCTCGCACACGATCAATCAAATTCGTATAATAAGTCCGCGCATTCTCTAAGGTCGCAGCATCCCCGCCGCCCGACGGCCAACCCGTTTCCGACACCACAATTCTCAGGGATGTTCCGTTGCTTTTCTCCAGGGCGGCGTACACGGCGTCCACCATCGTGTATAATAGATTTTGGTATCGTACGCCTCCCGGCACGGTGACCCCGTCGGAGGATGTGAACAGGACATAGGAAAGGTCAATGTTAGGTTTGTTGGCAGTGTAAGAAAAGTATGGGTACACATTTGCGAAGAACGGGCTGCCTGTCTCCACAAGGAACTCAATGATTGGGTTAAGGTACCCTATAACATTTGACCCGAACGCCGCATTCGCAGGGGGATATGAATTTTGGAGGACGCTTGTTTCGACGGCTGTCGTGACTTTGATTTGGTTTGCCAGGCCGGCGGAATGAGTGGCGTTGTAGATGTTTCGCATTGCCGGGAGGACGAAATTGGAGTAGTTAGGCGTGACCTGTAAGGGGCTGACTTCATTCCCGACAACTATGTATCGAAACCTGACGTTCGGATAGTTTCTGATATTTTTTTGGACCCAAGTATTGGCGTTGGCTGGACCGGCGGCGATAGTCTCGAGATCGGAGTTGGGAATCCCGACGGCGACTTCAATGTTGGAGCCACTGAGAGCCTGAAGAGTGGCCTGGTCGGGATTGTAGATTCGCATCCGGCGAATGTGGTATTGATTGCATAACGCCACGGCCTCGGCTGGGGAAGGAAGGTTATTGCCTATCTGGCCATAGCAGACGCCTATTTGAGCATCTGCACAAGAAATTGAAGTTTTCTTGTATTATTAAGCAGAAAATTATGGTATGATGGGAACTTGTCAAAAATGAATGTTGACAAGAACCTGCAAAATACAGAGGAAGCATCAAGAGAAGAGCCACAGCAGAAATGAAGTACTGGTGATCGTTGATGAGGACGACATCCATGGAAACACTTTGCAAGATGCTTCAACTATAGTGTGAAAATTTGTACTTTTGGAATTTGGACTAAGAACTGGAATTCATGGTGATAACGAACTCTCGAAATTATGGGTCAATGGCGACTATTCCGACGTAGAAATTCCACTATATACCGTGTGGAAAAACTTTGGCAATCAATCACACTGAGTGCCTCACCCAATTAAAATAAAACAAATGTCTCAATCCAATTGTAAAATGAATGAAAGTTAAAATTGCAACCCAGTGATGTGAATCTGAATAATTTGTTGGGATGCTAGTATCATATGGTACCTCTTTTCCCTTTCAATTTACAATGAATAATTTCGTCAATGGGTCTATGTTTAACGAAAAAAAAAAAAAAACTCATATAAAGTCAATAATGTGCAATTTTTAAAAAATTTATTTATTTGTAAAATATTCACAATTCAATTAAAAATTCACAACTCATTTAAGAAAAATCAATATTATTCATTTGTAGCAAATAAGATTATTTGTGAATTTATTTTAGAATAATTTTAATAATAATAAAACATATTATTAAATTTTATTAAAAACATGTTTACCAAATTTTTTTTATTAAAAACATTAAAAGTTATTCATGTAGTTCAATTGTGGGCACTATAATTTTTATTACAACATCAATATTTTTTTTTTTAATAAAGATATAGTTTATTTTACATTTTAATCTCTACAATATATTCATGGCTGTATAGATTTGTTGTATAATTATATACTCCATCCGTCCCATTTATTGTGTCCCAAAACTTTTGGACACGTGTGTGAGTAGTTAGTATTTAATGTAGGGGAGATTAGTGTTTAAAGTAAGGGTAAATTAGGAAATTATGTGATGTGATTGTAATGAATTTGAATTTTTTGATTGACTTATTTATGTGTGATGTGATGGTTTGGGTTTGAATTCATTGATGGTAGTGTGATTGAAATTTAAATATATTTATTTATTGATATGATGTGATGGGAGTAGGTTGAGTGGTTTATGTTAATTATTTCCTAAAATAGAAATGAGACAAAAGAATTGGGATGGACAAAAAAAATGAAAGTGAGACATAAATAATAGAATGAATGGAGTATTTAACTTGAAAAATAAATAAATAAAGAATTTATATAATCAATTATTTCCGTCCCATTTGGTTGATGAATGATGATGTGCAATTCAAGTTAAGTTAAAGTTGCACTATCATATTCATTTTACCAATGCCGTTAGGGTACAATCTCTTTAACAATATATATGTACATAAAAAAAAAACCTCATTTGCATCACATAATTAGGGTACAATCTCTTTAACAATATATATGTACATAAAAAAAACCTCATTTGCATCACATAAAATATATCTGGCATTACATATTGTTCCATTACACAAACATATCCCACACATAAAACATATAATTTCATCAATTACACAATACACACAATACAATCCTCACATCACAGGCCATAACTCTCTCACATTACACACATGGTATCTACATGTCCTTCATTTCAGATCGGGTCATCACACAATCTTAGCTTATTCTAAGACGGGAGTGTAATTGTCCATGCGCAACAAGGTATCATCACTCCTTGTGGATACATTTGTGCCCGCCGATACACCTGTATTAAAACTAATCGGATACTTAGCCTGCCTGTTTGCCAGGAAGATTCCGAAATGCTTCTCATACTCCGGACTCTTCCAGTTCTCATCCAATAGGGCAAAAATGTACGTTTCAATTGCCTGCCCTGGTCTTTTCGGCGTTCCATTTCCCACACGCTGAATCAAATTTGTATTATAAATCCTGGCATTGTCCATAGACGTCGTGTCTCCTCCAGCCGACGGCCAACCGCTTTCCGATACCACAATTCTTACAGACCACCCGCCGCTCTTCTCCAGGGCAGCGTACATGGCGTCCACAATGGCGTAAAAAAGATTTTGGTACCGTATGTTTCCGGGGACAACAACCCCATCTCCGGTGAACAAAGCGTAGGAAAGTTGAATGGCTGCTTTATTGCCAATGTAAGAAAAGTAGGGGTAAACATTGACGAGCAGCGGCGCGCCTGTGTCCGCCAGGAATCCGATAATCGGATTCAAGTACCAGGTCACGTCGGATCTAAAGGCCCCGTCGTTGGGCGGGTACGAGTTCCCGAGAACGCCGGTCTCAATGGAGGTGGATACTTTGATTTGGTTTCCGAGGCCGGCGGAGGAGACGGCATTGTTGATGTTGCGCATTGCCGGGAGGACGAAATTGACGTACTGCGACGTGTCGCGCAGCGGGCTGACTTCGTTTCCGACGGCGATGTATCTGAATCTGACGTTGGGGTAGTTGCGGATGTTGTTTTGAACCCACGTGTCGGCGTTGCCCTGGCTGGCGGCCACGTACTGGAGATCCGTGTTAGGGACGCCTACCGTGACCTCAATGTTGGAGCCACTGAGTGCTCGGAGGGTGGCCTGGTCGGGGTCGTAGATTCGCATCCGGCGAATGTTGTACTGATTGCATAGAGCGACCACATCCGCCGGGGATGGCAGGTTGTCGCCGTTCCTGCCGTAGCATACGCCTATCTGGGCACCTATATGCAAAATTCAAAATTTTGAATAATTAGCAAAATACTACTTACTACGTATTTTTATCAAGTACTATATAAAACTATTAGTTCGCATAAATTAGTTAAATAAGAATTGAAATTAAATTAAATAAACCTGTGAAATCCAGGGAGAGCATCAGGAGTAGCCCGGTAAGGGCCATTGCAGAAACGAACTGGTTTTTTCCAAAGACTGCCATTGAGATTATTAAGGGATGTTAAGTTGTTAACTGACTAGTTAATTACGACTTTGTCTTCCGAATGCTTCCTTTTATAGAAGCTACTTATTATTAGGGGTGTGCAAATTTTGGTCGAAACCGAACAAACCGACCGAACCGAACCGAATTTTGCAATTTGGTTCGGTTTTTGGATTTCGGTTTGGTTTTCGGTTTTGAAAATCCAAAATTTCGGTTTTCGGTTCGGTTTTTGGTTTTCAAAAATCTAAAATTCGGTTAACCGAACCGAACCGAAATTTGAATTATATATTTAAAAAAAATATAAAATACATTATGCCATTATACAATAAACACAAAATAATACCCCTATTTGGTGACTGTTTGTGTGGATGGGAAGTGAGAACTACTGTTGAGAGTTTTCAAACTTTTATATTGTTTCGTATTTGAACTATTCGGTGACTGTTTCTTTATTTTGTCATTTCATTTGTGTATAATTTGAACAAGGCAATTTGGAATGGTTTACTATTATGCACTCATAGTTATATGTAGATATGATGTTTTTGTTTGACAGGGCGAATTTACAGGTTTGAAAATGGTAATAGAGATGTTTTGATCAAAAAATATTTTATTTTTAGAAAAGCAATTCGGTTCGGTTCGGTTAACCGGTATAACCGAACCGAAATATTTCGGTTCGGTTATTTCGGTTTTCAGTAATTTTGGTTCGGTTTTGGTTTTTAGAAAAAATTCGGTTTTTAATTCGGTTTTGAAGTTTGATTCGGTTCGGTTAACCGAACCGACCAATGCAAACCCCTACTTATTATAGTGATATTGGGTGTATACTGAAATGTTTCTTTTTTTTCTTCATCCAAAAAAATGTTTCTTTTTTTTTTGGATAAGCGTGAGTACTGAAATGTTATTATAGTGAGCATGACGGGCGGCTGCTGACTTCTTCTGCCAAACAAAGTTGGCTGCGCGTGGAAAATAGTAGTATTATTATAGTAAAAAGGAAGGAAAGGGACACACCAATGGATTTGAAAATTAATTTCTGCTCCTTTGATCTTTACATTCCATAGAATTTACATATGTTTGAAGGCTCAGTTCCAGGATTCTTATCTTCTATCCAAGTTTAATGATTTGCTGATATGATTAGCCGCCTTGTTTAGTGTTTATAGTGGAGTTTGACCCTCCCCACTGGGTTATTTCCCCATTACCGCCCACAGAAATAGTATTAGTGGATTTCTGGGTATGGTTATCCAAGAATCGGACAGTATATGTCATCACAAAAAGAGGAAGTATGTCCTTATCCTGTCGTTGCAATCCGGTTTTTATAATGGCATAACAATTGCCAGCAGGTGCAGACAACACTAAAAATGATGTGTAGTTCTTCGTAAGTGATGTGTAAGCCTTATAAAGTGATGTATAGACAGTAGTTAACCTCCATTCATCATATTTTTATACTCACACATCACTTCATACACACATACCCATCACTTTTGAATGTGCCAGCACCTACAGACCGCCAGAACGCAAACGAAGTTGAGGACATATTGGGATGGTGGTAATTTTATTAATTAGTAGTATTAACTTAAGATGATAGAAATTTATTTTGGTTCGGCCCAATCGAGGAAGCGATGCTGAATACATTCATCGACTTAAATAGTTCTGTGTGAAATAAAACTTTTGATGTAATGAAACAAACATGAATATATATATTGGTGTAATAACAATATTTTTTACATAACCAACCGTGATTGGTGTGAGTAATTATTGAGCTTTTAAGGTTTATTATTGAAGAGGGCTTACTCAATTTAAATGTATGGATGCTTTACCCTCAACAAAATCTAATAAATTCATTTGGTTAGGAAAATGAGATTCCCATGGATCCACCAAATCTAGAGGAAAATAATTGCAGACATCTTATTATGAAATTAAAAAATTAATTTTGCATCTATCAAATTCGTGTTCTACAAGCTAAAAGAAATTGAAAATTCAAGGAATCATTTTCAAACTTTTTTTTGGAATTGAGACTTGGCTCAATGGTCATATTCCCTACTTTTAACCTTATGGTTTGAAGTTTGATTCTCATCCGGGCCCCTATCACTCCCATTTATTCCCTGTAATTTGTGTAGCTTGATCTACTACACACCCCCAAGAGAAAAAAAAAAAAAAAAAAAAAAACTTTTTGCCTTCCAAACTCTCTTTCACTTTACCAAATAATCAAACTCTGTGTGCACTCAAAAACCAAACTGCCGCAAGCATAAACACACCAATATAGAAATAAACAGGCTTATGTGTGGGATGAAAATCCCCCAGAAATTGTCTCATCAAGCAGAAGCATAATATTCACACATCTGATCACTTGAATTAAACGACGAACCATATAAAAGTCGGTTCAAATTAAAGCAGCATTCTTAGCCAACAGCCACAACAATGTATTTATTGATTCAACAAATTAAATAATGTTTCAACAAAGTATGTACAATGTATACAGTAAACAAATAAATATACAGTGGTTTCAACAAAGTATGTACAATCTATAAGTATTGAAGAACTATGAAGCAGTTGGGCATTGAGATCCAAGCAACTTCCAAACAGTGATCTCTCCGGTTGCATCACCAGTAAAGAAGAGTCCATCAATGCCAATTTGAATCACTTCAACTTCTCGCTTGGAGAATATTCGTCCCCTTTCAGAAAACCTGGGAAACATCAATAAAAACTAGTGAGATAGACAATACTTAATGAAGTTATTGAATTATGTGTTTCAAGACACTTACGAAGGCAGATCGTAGAGGCGCACAGTATAGTCATTCAACGAGCAGAACAATATAGACTTATTTTCAGCATCTTTTATGCCACAAAGTGCGATGACCTCCTGGAAAAGTTGAGGAAAACATGACAGTCAAAAAATTGGAAAAAGTACTATTGAAGCAATTCTATAAATTAGACACTATCGTTAACTTACATGATCAACGTTAATGTCACCAACCATCTCTATGGCTCCACTTTCAGATGTGGTCCATGCCTATCATTTAACAGACAAGAAATGCAGCAATATGTTAGTATATTCAGCAAAAATTCACTATAAAAAACCTTGTAAGTTACTCATATAAAGCAACGAAAGAACTAAACCTTTATTGTACTGTCGAGTGAAGCAGATAATAAATAGCAGTCCCAACAAAGGACAGCTGTCACATCTCTTGAATGGCCTTGCAATGTTTGCAAGCATTGAAAATTTTGTAAATCCCATACCTAGGAAACATGAATTAAGGTAAGGTTAATATTTTCAAAGATATAACTCATCGAATGCAGATACTTATATCATCAAAAGTTTATTTCAGAATTTTCTAAAAGGTGCATATATACCTTAATGTTGCAGTCCCTCGAACCAGAATAAAGTTTCTTAGCCCCTATAACAAGTGAGCACACAGCACCATTGTGCTCTTTCAACATTGCAATTGGCTCAGCAGGAACAATGGCATCCGGTTGCCATTTCCACACTAATATAAACCCATCCTGCAGCCATGTAAAGGATCATGCACAAAATCAAAAACTATAGATTATTTAATCCATGCCAAAGGAAGGCTAATTTACATATAGTGTATATGAATTCAAAGAGCAGAAAGTCAATGCATCACTATATAGTGAATATAAGGTTTTTCATATGAAGTATAAATCCACAAAGCACCCTATCCTCAATAGTCAGTCATATATCAATATAGCTATTGAATTGAAAGGCTATTGTTTACAAAATTCATACCCATAAGTATCAGATGGATAGCAAAAATTGAAATGATAGCTAACATTACCTCTGTTCCGGCGAACAACATGCCATCATCCATAGCCATGCTACAGACTAAGCCCCCTAGTCCATTTACAGTAAACTCGGAATCAAGCTTGTATGCCTATATTGTCAAGAAGAAGGATAAGAAATGATAAAATTCAAAACTATGAAAAGGTAAAGAAACTAGCAACAAAATATTTATACATACTACACATTGACAAGATACGTAAATAAATAAAATCAAACCTTAACAGCATTGTGCAATCCAACAAAAAGCCACGGACCTTCGGTGATTAAACAACCAACTTCACCAACATTTTTCACACCAGCACACTGAATCAAACAATAAAAACCATATAACTAAACCATCTACAAAAAATGGTTACTTGCATAAAGCTATAATATTCTAACCTGGCCGCTGTGGCAATCCCAAGCAAGAAGATAACCATCCTTACTACCAGAATAAAGTTTATCATGATCAGCCCGGAGGCAAATTCCAGAAACACCCTGTTCATGTTAAAGCAAAAAATATCTTAAATTACTGCAATCAAACAATCTAACAATATTAAATAGAAACACAAACTCTTGTACAAAATAAATACCTTGGTGAGGCCTTTTAATTTTTTCAGCATGGTAAATAATCCAGAGCCATATGACCAGGCATGAAGATCCTTGCATTTCTCTCCATGGACACAATTGCCAGTGACCCAATATTTACATTGCTTTGGCTGTGCAACACTAATTGGGTAGGGTTGGTCATTTGTTCTGCCGTCCTCCAGCATGGAAGGATTGGATATTTCTCGATCGTCCATATCGCAGTCATCACTGCACTTTCTCCCATCATTTGTCGATTTCTTATGTGAGATCCCCTCTGAATTTCCGACCAGCGTTCCTGCTGCACCCCGAATCTTGGAGGTGCAGTAACTGGGATTAGTCCAAACCATGTTTCTAGATTGCTTCTGGTGACTGCTGCCAAAGTTTTGTCGTGAGTAGGGTTTCTCATTTCCCCTGTATGGTGATTCTCCATGCACGAACCTACATGGGTTTCTGGTACACCTACCAGCAAGCCAGTAGGTGCACAATTGGTTTCCCACAGGTTTCCCCCCTAGGCGGTCAAAAACTGAGGCCTTTTCCGCGAACTCGACTTCCATCGTAAAATGTTTAAACCTAAAAGAGAAAAATATTAAATAACAGGTTCCTGTTAAAATGATCGTGATTCGTGAATGCACGCGCACCGATTCCTTAAAGTATTAACTAACGAATTCAAGAAGAAAATCGAGCCTAAGAAACAGAACCCTAGAGACTGATCCCACCGTCACCGCCATTGTCGAAAACCCGTTCATGTAAACGATGGAATGTTTGGAAAAGCGAATTAAGAAATATAAATAAATGCAAACTCACCCGATGCGATTGAATGCACTCCAAGAGGAAAGCCAAGATCAGGAAAAACAATCAAGCCGACGGTGAAAAGAAATTTCCGAAATCCGAATTCCGAACGAAAGTAATGTAAGTTCAGAGTATAGAGTATTATGGCTACTTGACCTAGTTTCTCGTGTTTATATAGAAGTAGAATACACGCCACGCGGCAAAACAAATTTTGACCTATTTAAATTTAAAAACGGACATTTTTCCCCAAATTGGAATTGCTTGCGGAGAAAACTTTTCCCAACAATACAGCACGGGGCCGTTCCGTCCTCGGCGGCTACGGGCGAGCACCTGAATCTGATCATTGCCCCTTTTAAATAGGGGCGTGTCGGTGTCATGTTTGAAAGATTTATTACTCGTAGTATTTTTTAAAATAAAGTAGAATTTTGCATATTGGGCTGGGCTATCCTATACCTGGGGCATTGGCTTGCAATTTTTTCTATTAAGTTTATAAGTAGAGTTTTTTTATTTATTTATTTTATAAACGTTGGGATTGTTTCCTAAAATGGAGACCTTGACAACCATCCTAACCCATTATTCTTCTATTTTATAAAGGATACCTATTTCATTTCTGATTTATTAAAACACTTAAAAAAATATTAATACAACAAAGTACTATATGTATTATGTATATAATACATCATGCATGTGTAGCACAAGTGTATAACATGGCACTAGGTACAAAATACTAACAATAATAATAATACGGCTTATAATTATTTTATTTCACCCAGACAAATATATCCACAGTTTTACATTTGCCCACCACAACTCATGCATGACATGCATTTTGGATATGATTTGACTATTCAATACATTTGGAGGTTCGATCCCCACCACCTCATATCCCTCCCTTTATTCTTCTTTGCAATTTGCGTAGCATGGACTCCCACCATATTTTTCCAGGCCTTCAATGGCTCCAAAAAAAAAAAATAGAATATGAACTTAGCTAGAAATAAACAATTCAAAGTTTTTTTTTTTAGCTCAACATCAGCAATTCAAAGTTGCGCATTTATTTCACTTAATTGGATTTATTTAGACAATGTATGGTATGGCTGTCCCTACATTACCACGTCATGTATTCCTTCATGCTTACACTTACTTGTGTTCGATACATTGATTTAAAAACTAATCGGATATTTAGCCTGCCTGTTTGGCAGGAATATTCCGAAATGCTTCTCATACTCCGGACTCTTCAGATTCTCATCAAACAGGGCAAAAATATACGTTTCAATCGCCTGTCCAGGTCGTTTCGGAGTTCCATCTCTCACGCGACTAATCAAATTCGTGTTGTAAGTCCTCGCATTCTCCACCGACGTCGTGTCGCCTCCGGCCGACGGCCATCCACTCTCCGACACCACAATCCTCACCGACGATCCGCCGCTCTTCTCCAGTGCAGCATACATAGCGTCCACCAACGCATAGAAAAGATTCTGGTACCGTACGTTTCCCGGAACAACCACCCCATCTCCCGTGAACAAGGCGTAGGAAAGCTGAATGTCGGCCTTGTTGCCGATGTAAGAAAAGTAGGGGTACACATTGACCAGCAGCGGCGCGCCAGTGTCCGCCAGGAACCTCACGATCGGGTTGAGGTACCCCGCCACGTCGGACCGGAACACTCCGTCGTTGGGCGGGTACGAGTTCCCGAGAACGCCGGTCTCGATGGAGGTGGATACTTTGATTTGGTTTCCGAGGCCGGCGGAGGAGACGGCATTGTTGATGTTGCGCATTGCCGGGAGGACGAAATTGACGTACTGTGAGGTGTCGCGCAATGGGCTGACTTCGTTTCCGACGGCGATGTATCTGAATCTGACGTTGGGGTAGTTGCGGATGTTGTTTTGAACCCATGTGTCGGCGTTGCCCTGGCTGGCGGCCACGTACTGGAGATCCGTGTTGGGGACGCCAACCGTGACGTCAATGTTGGAGCCAGTGAGTGCTCGGAGAGTGGCCTGGTCGGGGTCGTAGATTCGCATCCGGCGAATGTTGTACTGATTGCATAAAGCGATCACATCCGCCGGGGATGGCAGGTTGTTGCCGTTCCTACCGTAGCATACACCTGTCTGAGCGCCTGTACAAAAAAAATTACAATTTCTTAAAGACTCCAATATAAACACACGATATTCAAATAGGAGTAGTAAATCTATTATAACTAAATCTATTATAAATAGGAGTAATAAATTAAATGAACCTGTGAAATCCAGGGCAAGCATCAGGAGAAGGCCAAGAAGGGCTGTTGCAGAAACGAACTGGTTTTTTGCAAAGACTGCCATTAATTAGAAAGGTGATTGAATTATGGAATTTGTTATAACTTTGTTTCTTAAATGTTTCCTTTTATAGAGTGCTTGGAGAGTGGTGAAATGTAAATTAAGGGCATGTATGACGAGTGGCTGCTATCTTTTTCTGCCAAACAAAATTGTCTGAGTGTAGAAATTCGAATGGAAAAAATAGGAATGGGACACAGCAATGGATTGGAAATTAAGGCTAGTCATGCATGCCCTGGACTACTATTGTCTGAAAAGTCAGTTCCAGGATTTTGATCTGTTACAGGAATTGAATAATACTACATGTTGGCTCGGATAGCCGCCCTGATTATCGTTATGCAAGAATGCCATTACAAAAATTCTGTCTTCATTTGTTTCTTGAGGAGAAAATTATGTGGATGTGGTCATTTAGTCTTAGACATGCATGTAGAACACAGGAAAAATATAAAAAATAGACTTATAGTGTTTAATTAAGTGATGGAAAATTATGGTACTAGCTATTTGTTATTTAGGCAGAACTATACCTATAGAATCAAGGACGCAATACTATACTTTTATATAATATGAGATATTAACCATTAAAAATATGTATTGTATTCCTTTATTTAATATGCCAAAAACT
Organism: Hygrophila difformis; assembly: GCA_030278955.1. Classification (NCBI taxonomy): domain Eukaryota; kingdom Viridiplantae; phylum Streptophyta; class Magnoliopsida; order Lamiales; family Acanthaceae; genus Hygrophila; species Hygrophila difformis. Next base: position 56,657,156 of record JAOANR010000005.1, read on the forward strand.
CCATGCCACTTAGGACAGGAATAGTTCACTACTAGAAAAAAAATTCCAGATTCTGTTGTTAAAATTGTGGTAGACTGTTAGCTAACGAATTTCGTCGTCAAAATTATGGTTTCTAAAGAATGTCGGTCGCTAACCTCTTTAGTGACTGTTAGAAAGAAAAGGGACTAAGGGTTTCAACCCAAAATCAATTGCTGATAAGTAGATGGCCCATGTCAATATAAACATGGTGATATCCCAACATATAAGCCATGTGGGATATTATAACACCCATCCTCGAGATGATATTTATCTTGGAAACAAGGAAGACCCAAATGAGTACTCATGGCTCTGATACCATGTCAGAAAGAAGATGGATCTAGGACTTCAGCCTAAAACCAATTGGTGATAGGTAGAGTGGCCCATGGCCATATAAACAATGGATATCCCAACATATAAGCAATGTGGGACATTATAACAGTGACAATTATACCCAACTTTTTGGATCGGCAAAACACAAAATTCTTATACCGGTCGGTAACTAAACATGGCATGTTTATATATAACTCATACCTCTATAATTTTTTTTTTGAGAAGTCAAAGCCAGAAAACATACATCTATAATTTAAAGATTAATTGGAATTATAATTAGTGCCAAATTGAATCACATGCATTACATGCATGTGGATGAACTAATTAATAATAATAAAAAAAAAAAAAAAAAGAGAATTCAAATTAGCTATGGATAATAGATGATCGATCCTGCCAAAATTTCGAACACGTATGATTTGATGTTCCCTGTTTAACCTATTTGCACAGTATGTGTATTGACTATCGAGTCCCTGATCCTAAATGCCATTTAATGGAAAACTAACCAATATTACTTCAATTCCTCCCCCTTTTTTTTCCTTATTATAATTCATGATTTCACATGATTCAAGACGAATTTTTAATGCTTAGTATTTTAAATTATAGTATAAAAGTAAAAAAATATAAAAATTTAATATTTTAATTAAATCTGTTTTATTAGAAGAATTCAATCAGATCTAACAACTCAATAAATAATAATTACTAATGCAAACTTAATAAACGAAACTAGTATTTTTTTGTGAACCAGGTATTTATGGTCGACAATAACGACTAATTTTATTCATTGGAATAACTTGTATACGTATATTAGGATAGCTGTCGCCATGGAATTTAATTAAAACTAATCCATACACGAAAACTAACCAATATGAGTATATATTTGACTGGCAGTAGATTAGGGTGACTCTAGCTGGTATTAGGCCCTGTTCTCTAGGTCTTAATTTTTCTGGTCTGATCTGAATTTATAAGACCTGGTCTGGTCTGATATGAATTTGTCTGGTCTGGTCTGGTCTGATCTGATTCCATCTGATCTGATCTGGTCTGGTCTGATCTGATCTGAATTGATCTGGTCTGATATTATTTTATTTATATTTTGATTCTAATTAGATTTATGGTAATAATAATAATAATAATACTAATGATAATAATAATAAAATTAATAATTAATTTATTATAATAATAATAACAATAAATTTGTAATTATTAAAAAAATAATTTATTAATAAATTAGTGATTAGTTTATTATTATTATTACATAATAGTAATAATAATTAATTAATTGTTTTTATTATTATTGTTAATTATTACTACTAATTACTAATACAGTATTTATTATATATTAGTATTTTCAATAATAATTAATTATTAATAGTTAATTAATTATAATTATAATAATAGTTAATAAAATAATAATTATTAAGAGTTATTTACAACTATTATTATTACTATTATTATGATTATTATTGTTATTATCATTATTATATATTTTAAACATATTTAGTGAAAGTATTTAAAATTATATTTTGAAAATATTTATAATATAAAATATATTAAGAACGTGACTAGTATATTTAAATAATATTTTGTGAGCAAAAGAATATTTTTAGAAATATTTTGAAATAACTACAATATAAATAATATTTGTATTGCTATATTTTTTTGCTTTTTATAAAAAAATATTATATGTAATTATATAATTTTATTATAATGATCTGATCTGGTCTGGTCTGAATGTTTCTGGTCTAGTCTGATCTGATCTGATTTGATCTGGTCTGATCTGAATGTTTCTTATCTGATCTGGTCTGATCTGATTTTGAAAAAAAATAAGTAATAAGTCCTGAAAATAAGTTTTAGAGAACATGGCCTTAATAGGATATACATGGGTATTGGGAGTGGTTTTTGTACCGGCGCTTGTACCTACTGAAGTGATGGCTGAGTATTTAAAAGTGATGACAGTGTGTGTAAAGTGATGTGTGGATATGAAAAAAATGATAAATGGGGGTTATAAACAAAAAGATAAGAAAAAACAATTAACAATTTATATATCACATTATAAAACCTACACATCACTTTACGAGTCCTAGATATTATTTTATTCATGCCATACCTACTGGCATAATAATATTATTTTATATTATTATATTTAATTATATTTAATAATTTTTGTTGTATATAGGGGTGTAAACGAGCCGAGCCGACCAGGCTCGAGCTCGGCTCGGCTCGAGCTCGAAGCTCGACGAGCTTAAAAAATTGAGCTCGGCTCGAGCTCGACACAATATATTGAAGCTCGAGCTCGGCTCGAAGGGCCAAAAAAGCTCGACATAAATTTTTGTTTTGTTTTATTTTATTTTATTTTTTATTTTTTAAATCGGGTATCCCTAGACCATATTGGACTCAAGACTAAACAATTTTAAATTATTCAATAATGAGCTTAAAAACTTGAAAGATGAAGTTCTGTAGAAATATATTAAACTATTCATAATTCCTTATAATAGTCCCAATTTGGAAGGAGATTGTGATTAAGTTTTTTTGATTTAGTGTTAACCATAATAAAATATAATGTACTATATTATTAAATAAAAGGAGGAGTGAATTTACTGTTGGACTTCCTCTTCCTCACATTTGTTAAGAAAGAAAATATATATTTTTAAGAAAGAAATAATATATATAATATATTCGAGCCTATTATCGAGCTTTCGAGCCGAGTATTAGTTAGCTTGGCTTGAGCTCATTAATATTCGAGCCGATCTCGAATTCGAGCCGAGTCTTTTCGAGTCGAGCTTTGGTCGAGCTTTGATCGAGTCGAGCCCGAATATTTTACGAGCCTATCAGTCTCATTTACACCCTAGTTGTATATATATATATATGTGCACACACATGAATGATTATTAAGCGGATAATAGAGTTTATGAACAATCACACCTCCATTAGCTAAATGCCAGTGTAGACATTGGAGCTAGATTGTATATAATGTATCTTTAATACTCCCTCTATTCTTTACTATTCTTTACTACATAGGTGTTTTTCTATAAACAAAAAATTATTGTACAATAGACGTTTATATTATTTATATATCTTTTTAATTAAATTAAGATTTGTAGCGAAGTAGGGAGAGTTGAATTGCTCAATACACTTGCAAGTCTCCGCTATTATATATGAAGTCAAGTCTCCGGAATGACTGCAGAGACGACATGTGGTGTGCATTAATTTAATTGGAACAAAAATACAAGTATATCATTGTAAATGCCAAGATATGTGATTGCCAATTTCAGTCTGATGGAATAGTAGTACCATCATTATGAATCGGTAATCAACGTTTCTAGAAACGGACAGATAGTTAGGGCAGTAACAGTAAGTTTCAGCATTGGACCAACAAAAAAAGTCCTAGCTAGCTAGGAGGATGAGAATATGAGATGATTCACGAATTCTATACATAACATAACATACTAGAGGAGTGATCAGGTCCGCCGTGATGGTAAACTAAAATTGGAATTTAGGCATTAGGCCTTAGCCTTATGCATTCCTCCAGAGGCCAGAGGCCAGCCTGCAGCTGGGGCACCCGTTTTCTTAATACTTCCTATTTTACTTTTACGTTGGAGTTTGATAATGGACGAATATTTACACATAGACTTTCACTTAAAATTTTATCATAGTTATACAAATTAAAATATAACCAAGTGAGATTTTATTAGATTCGTCTCGTCTTATAATTCTTAAATATCGGAACTTTTTGAATTTTTACTTATACTGAAATTAAATTATTAACTATTTAAAATGTGAATTAAACTGCGTAAAAAGTCGATCCGTAATATAGAGAGTAGTATTTCTAATTTAAAAATGGGGACCTATACAATTATGCAGTAGGCTGATCCAACATTGGGCCCGAAGCGGAAATTGTAATGGGAAAACCCCAGCCCAGACCCCCTCCCCGAAACTTTCTTAAAGTCAAAGCCCCACATTTTAAATCTTTAGACTTTAGGCCCCATCAATTAAGAAACTTAAACAAAAACTAATCAACATAGTTAATAAGCCAAAATGAGAAAATACTGAAATGCCCTTGCTTGAGAAAATACACAAATATCCTCAAATACCCTTCCTCACCAATATTACACTTACCAAGTTTTTTGTATTTAGCTTACCAAGTTTTTCATATTACACTTACAAGTTTTTGCGATTTACCTTCCAAGGGTTCCAACTTCCAATATAACACTTACCAACGTATTGATATTTGACTTACCAAGTTTTTCAATATTACACTTGCCAAGTTTTTGTATTTGCCTTACCAAGGGTTTAATATTACTCTTACCAAGTTTTCTGTATTTGGATTACCAAGGCTGTCATAATTACTCTACTACTCTTACCAGGTGTTTTGTTTTTGACTTACCAAGTGATTCAATATTGCACTTGCTAAGTTTTTTGTATTTGGCTTACCAAGGGTTTCAATATTACACTTACCAAGTTCTTTGTATTCGGCTTACCCAGGGTTTCTATAGTACACTTACCAAGTTGTTTGTATTAGGCTTACCAAGTTCATTATTACATTTACCAAGTTCTTTGTACACGATTTACCACATTGACAAAGTCATTTTTTTACACGGTCATTGGGACGTGCGGTGTGAACCATCCAAACCTCGTGAGTCCTCTCTAAAGGAAGCAGTGACTAGCTCACGATCACCGCACGGCGCGCGGACCGTCTATCCCACCGTGGTATCAGAATCGAAACCACTGGACGGTCCAGCTCACAGTTACCAAGGGTTTCAATATTCAACTTACCAATTTTTAGGTACATATTTACCAAGTGTTTCAATATTGCGCTTACCAAGTTTTAGTTTCATGCTTACCAAATGTATCATAATTCGACTTACCAAATGCTACTAGGCTTACCAAGTGATTCAATATTACACCTTCCAAAATTTTTTTTAAAGCTTTCCGAGTTTATCAAAACTAGACTTACCCAATTTTGGTAAACCATATCACTATGTAGGTAAGTGACATAAAAATTTTCACGATTCATTCTTCCATTCATTGCTGAAATTTAAAAAGGTTCACCAAAAACTTGGTAAACCATATCACTATGTTGGTAACAGACTTACAAAAATCTGGTAAACCCTAAACCACACATCAATATGCTAGAGAGAGACATACAAAAATCTGGTAATCCACATTACTATGTTGGTAAATCAAATCCAAGATACTTGGTAAAACATCTATCATTAATTGGTAAGAGACATAACAAGATAGTGGTAATTTTATCCCGTGGAGGGTTTAGGATGGAAAATGATTGTCATTATTACGATTAAATGGTTTATGCATTGTTTCTATTATGTCAATGAAAGCAACTATGTACTGAGTGTGTGTATATACTTGAAATAAGTATCTACGTGGAGGTGTCACATTGCATTCCTTAAGATAATAGTCAATATTTCCGTAATAATGTTCAACGTTTGTAATCAAGGTGTTCGTTTTAATATTCAATCGTACCTTATTTGATGTCACGTTGCATTCCTTCAGATAATAGTGTATGTACCCGTAGTAATGCTCGACGTTTATGTTCGTTTCTTCATACAATTGTACCTTATCGGATGTCACGTTGCATTCCTTAAGGGAATAGTGTATGTACCCGTAGTAGCGTTCCAAGTTTGTAATTAAGGTGTTCGTTTCTTCATCCAATCTTACCTTATCAGATGTCACGTTGAATTCCCTAAGATAATAGTGTATGTACTCGTAGTAGTGTTCAACGTTTGTTATTAAGGTGTTCGTTTCTTCATCCAATGGTACCTTATCGAATGTCACGTTGCATTCATCAAGGGAATAGTCTATACCCTTACAGTTTTTCCGACGATGTATCGTTACATTGTAAGCTCTTTTTGGAGGTATATCTCATGGTTTGGTAGTTACCGTCGTACACAAATGCAAAAGTGAATATTCTTTAACTTGGTAACTAACACTTTATGAACATGGTAACCTGGAACAATTATATATGGTAAAGGTGGGTTGAATCTGCATGGTAAATCCTAAGTAATGACTTGGTAAAGGAGAAATTAAAAGGGTTTCGGAGTGGAGGACGATACTTTGCAAGGTAAATTTATCCCGTCCACAACCAGTCCAATTGTGTCAATATGGTAATTGATTTGGTGCCTTACTTGGTAAATATTATACATCGATATGGTAAAGAATTATGATATGTGATTTAATATATAATTATATTAACTTTAATTTTATATATAATATAATAAAACACAATTATATTTTAAAGCAATTTAAAAAATTAAATTAACTAAACATTTTTATTTATTTACCAGTGTGTTGCAAAATGATACTTACCAATTATGTATAACCTATTTACCAAATATTTTATACCGGGTTTATCAATGGATACTGAAGTCTATTTACCAATGGGCACTATAGCTATTTACCAAGTTTTATGTACCGGGTTTACCAATGGACTGTATAGCCTACTTACCAAGTTTTTGGTATTTAGTTCACCACGGGTGTCATGAGCAAACTTACCACGTTTTCAGTATCTGACTTACCAATGTCTTCATTATTATAGTTACCAAGTTTTTGTATTTTGCTTACCAAGTGTTTTCAATGAATATGATGTACAAACATCAATAAAGTCGAAATGTCTTTAAAAAATGCAGAGGGACGGTCACACGGACGGTGAAGGATTAGCGTCCGGAAACCGTCCATGTAACTCTGATCAACACAAACTTGACGGATGGTCTTGAGACGGTCACTTTGGACCGTCCCTTTCTTACCAGGACCGTCTAGACAAAAACATTTGGTAAGGGACGGTGAGGAACGACTTACCAATTTCAATGTATATGACTTACCAAGTGTAATGTAAACGACTTACCAAGTTCAATGTATATGAATTACCAAGTCCTTAATATTTACCTTACCAAGTTCAATGTAAATGCCTTACCAAGCTCTATGTATATGATTTACCAAGTTTAATGTATACGACTTACCAAATTTTTAATATTTATCTTACCAAGTCCAATGTAAATGACTTACCACGTATATGATTTACCAAGTTCAATGTATACAACTTACCAAGTTCTTTTAGTACACAACCATGATATATTGGGATGGTCACTAGGACGGTGAGGACCGTCCCAGTGACCATCCCATACATTCTGAAGTGTACAGAATGTTTGGGATGGTCTCGGGACGGTCCTCAGGACCGTGTGAGGACCGTCCCACGACCGTCCCAATATTATGTCCACTTTATACGTATGGAACGGTCTGAAATGACCGTCCCCTCCACCGTTCTCTTGTTAAAGTTTCGAAGCACGACAAAGAAAACCGTCCACTTCACCGTTTAGGATGATTTACCATATTTTTTAAATATAGTTTTTACCAACTTATACTAATACATATAGTTCACAAACCAACATCATTCATCAAATAAATCACCAATGTACTTCAAAATTGAGTATTTTAACCCATAATATCCTTTCGAGCATTTCATCAAGCACCTTGTGAGCAATTTATATTGACAAGTATCCATAAACAACACTTCCAACATAACTTCGACAAATCAACTACAAGTCTTCGTACCACAAAAATCAATTCAAATAATAACTATCTTACATAAAAAGCTAACACATAACCCTACCAAATCCTTCTACAAACCAACAAAACCACTAAATACTTAGAAATTTCAACCAACAAAACCACAAAACAACTTTGAAATAGAACATTACCTAAAACTCTCTCCGCTACATTACAAAGAATCACTCAGCCACCCACACATTTTATAATACTTGAAGAACCCTCGTCTCTTTTTTTTTTGAGATTAAAGTATTAAACAAGAAATAAAGCCAATGGCATTAAGTTGAATTCCAATCACGATATGAACTTGCAGTACCACCATAGTTCTCCTATACTTCTGCATAGGTAGGCACAACTGCCTTAGTAGAAATTTATTCTGTGAGCTACATGGTAAAAATGGGTAAAGCATTTGTCTGACGGTGTCCTCTCAATCAAGGTTTTTTGCATGTAGTACTCGAAACCACCCAAAGTACGTTGTGGAACCAAGATCCTGACACGGTTAATTCCCTGCTATGAAGTTATAAGGGGTAGCCCACAAGAAGTGAAAAAACAATTGGAAATGTAAAATGGTGATCACGAAACAAACTCATCGAGCTACAATAATTCCTATCAATTGAATACATCAGGGAACTAACTTTCCAGCTTCCATTAGGACATAAGTCATCACGAGCCAATATCATATGGAATTTAATTTTCCTACAGATTCCCCCAATGCTTAACCCAAGGTTTAAATGAGTACCTCACCAAACACAACAGATTGGTAACAAAGATAAAGACAAACCAACAGCAAAAGTAGGGCCATGAAGCAAGTGACACAAGGACACATTAAGTGACCTTAAGACCAATAAAATGGCTTTATTATATATCTTGGTTATGATCTACTGCATCATACTTGTTCCCATCTGTACTTTATTTCTAGAGTACTTAAAGGAGACCCTAAAGAAGATGGGTCACAGGACATAGAAGGAATGCCAATGACAATGTTATCTGACTCAATATTCAGTTGTATGTATTTAAGCATGAAAACTTAATTGGTTGCACGAAGGTTAGGTGATGTGATATTACATAGAAACAGCAATTCATTTATCAATTATCACGCTGTATGTTAAAGCATGGAAATCAACTACAATACAGAAAATATAAAGTCATCTGTGAAAGAATTTATAAATGAGGGGCTTGCTTGGATGCATCCCATGAGTCCAACATAGGCCTCACCACCGCAGGAAGGAAGAGTGTAACACCCCGGTTTTTGGTAACCCAGGCCGGGATGCCACCGCCACACCTCCCTAGCAAGACACGGTTTCTCCGAGCTCACTAAAGAGATGCAAGGCTATGGTTTTTCAGAATTTAAAATATTCAAACAGCCCATTCATAAATAATTTAAAAATAATACATCAGAGTTGCAGCGGAAATATAAGTTGTGCAGCGGAAATAAAGTATAAGGGCCGACATGGCCAAAACACGGGTTAAACAGGCCCGTTCATGCAAGTCGTAATTAAATGCAGGAATTTAAAATAGAGATTTTCCCAAATATTCCCATGTATGCATATGACGATGCATAATCTTCATACTCTGTAAGAAAAAGGAGATATATGGTTTGGGTCAGCAAAAACGCGCTGAGTAAGTTAACACATAGCATGGGTTAGGGGTTTCAAAGCCTTTAATTAAATTTAATAAAAACATTTCAACAATATTTAATTTAGCCGGCAATCCGGCGGCCGCAGCCAATTTCATAAAATCTAAGCTTTTTAATATATTTCCCGTTACGCCATCATCTCAACAATATATCATTTAGCCGGTGATCCGGCGGCCGCAGCCAATATCAATAGTAACAGTTAGCCGGTGATCCGGCGGCCTCAGCCAATTTCAAAAATATCAGTTCTCAAAATATTTTTCATTTCTTTTATGGTTCACCATTCACCAGGGCTCTTGTGACCGCAATCCTCATAACCAATATTTCCGCAGGAATCATTCAATCGCTCTTGGGGAATCTAACCCGCAAGAACTCAATACATCCTGGGGAATCTAACCCGCAGGAAAACATACAATCGCCCTTGGGGAATCTAACCCGCAAGAACTCAAATACATCATTGGGAATCAAACCCGCATGAATCATATCGATAATATCAAACTTGGTCACAAGTCCCCAATGTTTCAAAAATATTCTTTTACAGAAAATGTTTTTATTTGGTGTAACGGGATTTTTCAAAAATATAGCTTTATCGTAATTCCAACGTCTCGATCGTTGTTTAAAAGATTTCAAAAATCGATCGATGTCACAGTTTGCGCCTTTTTGGTTTAAAAATCCATTTCTTAGGCGATTGATTTGAAATTTGTACAGCATCTCAAAAACATCCCAATGAACAACTTTCGTGTTTTAAGTTTTTTGGAAAAACGATGGGAAGCATGTCAAAAATCAAGTTTTCTACTCAAATAGTATGCTGTCAGGATTCAGGTTTGACACCTTTCAAAGATTTGACTTTTTGGCATATCAAATGGACTCCAAAAATTCTGAAATTTTACAGAGACATACTAGACTTGATTTCCAACAACTTTTATTTAGATCTTGAGGATTGGTTCGGACTATAAATGATAGGATTAAGCTCATCAAGATCGGCTATGAAATCTGTCATCCTTTGACAATTCCTAAAAACGCAGAATATGTCCGATACGATTTGGGGTATCAAAACTTGATGAAAATCTTTGAAATTTTTACACAACATAGCTTAAGCTCTTAGGATCAAAATCTTAGTTTTGAGTTTTCAGGTTTGAACACTCGAAGTATTAGAAATATGCTCATCAAGTTCGGTTAAGAAATCTGTCAAGGTTCTTGACATCGGTTCTAACGCAGATCGGATCGGCTCGAGTTTGGAGGTTCAAATCTCAATGAAAAATTCTAAAAATTTGCAGAAATGTTCTATACTCATAGATCTACAACTTTCATGTTCAACACCAATCCTAGATTAGCTTAGATCCAAGGTCAAAATAACCAACAAGTTTGAATAAAAATTCTGTCAAGGATTCTAAGATCCAGATTTGATACTCTTCGGTTTTGGGTCGGTTTCAGGTTTCAAAACAACATGAAAAATTCTAAAATTTTTACAGAGGCTAGACCAAAGTCTTAGGAACACTTTTCATGTTTTGAGTTTTATTGTTTGAGCAGCTTTAGAGGTTCGAAAAATTCATACGAAAACGCTGCGTTGAGGGTTTCTCTTGTTGACAGATTTTTATAAATTTTCTTGAGTTGAATCTCTATGTTTGGTTGCATTTTAAGTCACCCAAAACCATAGTAAGGTTAACTTACAGTGGGGATGATGTTTAGGAGGTCACGGGGTCGTCCGGAATCCACGGGATGTCACGAACGAATCTCTTCCACCCGATTTATTCTTCCCTTGGCTCCGATTTGTGTTTGAATATGAAGATTCGTAAGTTTAGGATGATGGTTATGATCTTAAAACAATAAGGAATCTTGATTTACATCTTACCAACAATCCAAAGCTTGCAATCCTTGATCTACACACTTCCTTGGTCGGATTTGGTTGCCGGAAATTCGCCGGAAGTTCGCCGGAAAGTCGCCGGAAGGTAAAGCTTTGTGTTTTTGATTTTGGGAGAGTTTGGGAAGAAGAAGAAGTGATGGGGGCTGATCATGGGGTGTTAGGGGGTGTTATGGCCATTAAAGGGACAAGGAATCCCGGATTTGGAGGCCTAGGCCGACAATTAGGCGGCCGCTACAGTAGTGCTACAGTAGTGCTACAGTAGTGCTACAGTAACTTTTAATATTTTTTTTTTTTTTTTTTTTTTTTTTTTAAATATTAAGATTCCTTTTCTACAAAAATAAAAATCATAATGTGGGAATTATCCATGATTGTTGGGACAATTCGATAAACTCGTTTCGAGTTGTTATCTTCCGATAAATAATAAATTCCGCTCTCTCGGAATTATTTCGGTTTTAATAATTTAAATCCAATTCTTTATTTTTGGATTTAAATTTTCGATGGCGATTTCTCGGGTATTACAAAGAGTCCAATGCCATCGATGATGCATTACATTGCTTGGCTTGCTTGGATGAACCCTCGCCTCTTTACATTGCCCAAGAATGAATGTGGAAATTCCAAAACCTAATCAGGAATTACAGAAATACAACTCTACACAGTAGAATTAGAGAATTACCCGAATTGCTTGCCTCGGCCTCTTTTGAATGCTCCGGATTCCTCTTCGGTGCATTATCAGTTGAATGCCTCTTCTTTGGTGCCATTATTGCAGTTGAAAGCCGGAGATAGCTTGTTCCTCCGTCGTTCTCTTCTTCCTCCGTTCTGCTCCTCCGTTCGTTCGTGTTTAGAGTTTAGGGTTGAACACGGCTGCTCCTCCTCCGTTCGTTCTCTTTGAACGACAGTTGCTCCCTAGTTGAACGACGGCTGCTCCTCCGTCGTTCTCTTCTTCCCCCGTCGTTCTCTTCCGCTCTTTCTCTCTCTGTTGTCTCTCGATTTGAATTAATTATAATGGTTAGTTTTGTTAATTACTTTGGTAAAGAAATGGTAGGGCGTATTGTTGGAGTCAAAATATGAGATAGGGTGCAAACTCAACAAAAAATTGGTATAGGGCGTTTACTCTAATAAACTTTGGCTTTTGGGGATTGGGCTCTTATTTTCCGAATTGTAATTATAATTCTTGAGCCCAAAGTAGTTATAACGGTCCAAATACCATGAAGATGTTTGGCAGTTAGCGCATCCGCTAGCATATAGCGGATTTGGAGAGAGAACTGTGAGACAATCCGCTCTTCGAATCTGCTATCTGCTAGCGGATCCGCTGACTCCCAAACATGCCCAATATTTAAAAATTTAAAACCCTACACCCCTTAATTTCCATATTACTATTTGTATACTCACCATCGTATACTGATACCACGGGCACAGGCAGGGCCGCCCTCGAACTTGGAGTATTCATTAGGCTCTGTTCACTTTGTGGGAATATTGAGATTGACTAATTTAATAGATTTTGGAATTGGAAATTAATGGTATAAATTAGTTTTAAACATTGGGATAATTTTGAACAATTGTGTTGGTTTCGTGTCTGAGTTTAAAATTCGACTTTTAAAAGTTAAAAGTTGTAGAGAGGTAGAGTTTAGAGTTTATCATCTAGTAGTGAAGATTAGAATTTGACTATTATAATGAAAAAAATTTAATATTTATAATAATTTTTAAATTTCGAATGCTAAATGCTCATATATTTTACCAAACGCAGCCAAGTTTACAAAATTAAGAATTGAAGAAGGACGATGGACGTAGTATTCTGTTTGTTTTATTATTGTATGGTATTCATTCATCAAACACATTTGTGTTTCTCTCTAACATGTATACGCCATAGTTGTTAAGATCCCGATCCTGATCTTAGGATCTTACGATTTTACGATCACACCTCTCTAAAACGATCCCGATCCTTGTAGGATCTTAAAATTCGTAAGATCCCGATCCTATAGTAGAATGTTACGATCTTATGGTCATACTCCCTCAAACGCTTCTACGATCTTACGATCTTACCCTCTTAAACGCATAAAATTTTTCTAGTATTTTATGATTTGGGATCAAAATAACTTGTTTATTTTAATTTTAAACTTAAGAGCTTGTATTCCTTATGTATGATGTGTAAAAAAACATAATATGTATGTATGTGGAAATATTTTATGTTTAATTGTAATATTTTTATACTGTGTTGTATTAATTAACTTACAAGATTCATAAACACATAAAATAATGCTTTTACTTGTTAGTATGCATAATTGAGTTTATCCATTATTGCAATTTCATAAGATTTTAGGATCCCGATTCGATCCTACGATCCCGATCTTGAAAGAGAAAAACGATCACATATAGGATCCCGATCTTAACAACCTTGGTATACGCTGTCTATCTAGGGAAAAAGAAAAAAAAACATTCATGTGCAGATTGCGATGCCATACGATGATATTATATTATACGGAGACAAATGCGAAAATGCCCATAACCGTCCATTATCCATCATTGCACCACATATGTATGCATAGACCATACTCACCATAGTGTGGATGCATTATTAACCGTGCCACAGCCACTGCCATGTATCAATGTCTGCCACTACAATATACATAGTGGAACAATATAATATATTTTATACTCCCTCTGTTTTTTAAAGATAGCTACGGAACCACCCAGCACGCAATCCAATGCACGTTTTAAACCATTAATAACTCAAATTCGGTACATGTAAAAATTCTAAAAGTTTGATATTTAAAATCTACAAGACGAGACAAATCTAACAAGATCACACTTGACTATATTTTAACTTATATAACCATGATAAAACTTTAAGTCAAAGTATATAAGTGAACAGTACACATTTGTCAAACGTAGCTAACAAAAAAAAACGGAGGAAGTATATACTTATATTATTAATATAATCACCAAAATTATATCTGCCACCTTGGACAACATGCACTTCACACCCACCATTCCCCAACATTAATCATAAACAACACCTACTGATCACTTTAATTTAATTTTTTTAAAAAAGTTTTCTAGCTCTCATGTACCAGTTCTCAGGTGATGGAAAAATTTGATGCATTAGGGCCGTTTGGATTGGCTTTTGAAAGAAGCAGAACCTAAAAGTAGAAGCAGAAGCAGAAGTCAAAAGCAAAAGCATGTAACTTTTGTGTTTGGATGGAATGTTTGAAAAGCGGCTTTTTCTAAAAAATATGTTTGGATGAATAAAAATGTAAAGTGCTTTTGGAATGTAGTAATTACAAAAAAGGACGTGATACTTAATAATAGTATGATAATAAGATATATTTATAGTGTAATTTATTAAGTAGTGGGGGTATTTAAGTCCTTGCACATTTTACGAGATGCTTTTGGCTTCTGCTTTTGGGAGAAGCACCCCTGGGCAGGGGTGCTTCTCCCAGAAGCACTTTTTTGGCTTTTCGAGGTGCTTTTGCTTTTTCTTAAAAGCCAAAACAAACACCTAATTTCCATTAGAAGGGCTTTTGACAGAAGTAAAAGCCAAAAACACCTCTAGAAGCCATTCCAAACTGCCTCTAACTTAAAATTCGGTTGTTAATTTAGTAGTGGAGGTAGGTTGTAACTTTGGGATTCTATTCAACCGTGTGTGTGTAGTATATATATACACCGTTACACGCCCGTGCGCATGTATATATAGTGGATTATACAATTTTAATTTAAAATTTTACATTATATAATTAAATAAAGCACAACCATGATTAACTTTATTCCAACAATAATGAAGTATTTCTAACCAAACTTGAGATAATTGATTTGCATAATAGATAATAAAAGGAAATGCTTTTTGAACACGAATTCTTCTTTCCCGAGAAAGCTATGTTAAACTCGTGATTCTCGCGGTTTCTTATTAAACTAAAATTTCAATGACAAAGTACACCCAGTGAGTGAATCATATGATATTTAATTACAGTTACAGCATATAATAAAATAAAAATGCATATACATTTGGTGATTATTATTATATGAAAGATGTTGTTCAAAACTTGTAAGCAAACTGCGTTACCTTTAAATTAAATGTTATAAAATCTCAACCCAAAAGTGAATGAAAAGTCGGATATCATTCACCTTTAAATGAGTCGCTAAAGTTCTTAAAACATTGTAGTGTTGAAAGAGTGTGCTAACAATTTGTATTATATTATAATAATAATAACAATTAACTAAGGAGATTATTTTTATGGAAGGGAAGCCAGGGAAGGGGATTCACTTGGTGAAGTGGGAGACGGTATCGACCCCTAGGGGCACGGGAGGGCTTGGTCTTTGTCGTGCTCGACATATGAATATTGCGCTCTTGGGGAAGCTTCTTTGGAGCATGTTGCATTCTCCTGGGAAGCCATGGGTGCAATTGGTGTCACATTTAATGCCATGGTCGGATCTGTCTTTTAATGCCCCCTCTCATTCTTCATCGCATGTTCTTAAGCTATTGAATAAGATTATGCCCTATCTTAAGGAGGGATACATATTCCGAATTGGACAGGGGCAGAGTTCCTTATGGTTCTCTAAGTGGTGGAATAGAGCGCAATTGGGGCCGTTGATGCCTTCTGTTGCCACTCAAGATCTCAATGTTAAGGTCAAGGATGTTATTAAGGATGGAGCATGGAATTGGGATGTCCTTTACTCTATAATTCCGTCACAATTGAAGCAGCAACTTCAAGCCAGGCCGCCTCCGAAGTTGCATGACAGTATTCCTGACATGTGGGTGTGGCAGGGGACGAGCAATGGGATATACCAGATGGGTAGTGCCTATTAATTCCTTGTGCCGGGAAGGGCGAATACTAGCAATTGGAAATGGGTGTGGAATATGAACATCCCAGAGAAATTTGGCTTTCTTCTTTGGTTAATATGCCATAACTCTCTACCTGTTAATAGTGTGAGATTCCATAGGCAAATGGCAGCAAATCCTCTTTGCACGCTATGTGGGGTGAAGGAGGAGACTTGGTTCATTATGTCATTCTATTGTCCATGGGTTATCCAGTTATGGAGATCGTTTCAGGTCAGTGTGCCTTTGGATTGTGATCAAATGACTAATGCAGACATCGTTGAATTTTTGCATGGGATGTACACATGTCTGGGACCATTCTTTGTGGTGATGCTTTGGAGTAGGGTTGCAATCGAATCGAGTCGAAGCGAATACCTCTCTATTCGATTCGGTATTCGAAAATTGTTCAACTATTCGTATTCGTATTCGATTATTTTTCGAATAATAAATAAGATTCGTATTCGATTCAAAGTTAATATTCGAATTATTCGAAACTATTCGAATATTCGATTCGATTTTTTTACACAATATTATTTGATCCGATTTGAAGATATTCGATTCGATTGTAACTATTCGTTCCGTAATTATTCGATTCGATTCGAATTGTTGTGACTTGTGAATAAACCTGTAAATTTTGAAGGCATACAAATCTGCATTCAACCATAGTTTGATGTCGGTGTTTTCTTTGCTCATGGGATGTGCCTTTCTTGTACATTTTCCACACCAACACAACATCAACAATGTCCGAATGGGACAAGAACAAAAAGAAAAAAATACAGCAACGATTGTGAAGAACAAAAGCATAAACTGAAAATACACAATAATAAAAAAAATAATTCTAAACTTTCGACCAGATTCTAATCAACTCAAAAAATCGAACCTAATCAAAGCAGTATCGAAGATTAGTTCTGAAATTTAACAAACATTAGCCTACACTGTCGGCTCCTCCTTTGCTTCAGCGCCTCCTTTGCTTCAACGGCTGATCGGCTCCTCCTTTGCTTCAGCGCCTCCTCGCAGCATAGGAGTCTCATCCATTGTCAAATATCAACTAAGTACAAGTTTCCTCCGGCTGCTACAACATCGCACCCCTGGCTGTCTCATCTCTCTCGCCACAACCGTTGCTCAAGCATTTCTCCCCAGATTCGGTCACCACCACCGTTGTCACCAACACCATCGGCAGGGCCACCATCGAACGGCGTCTCCATCTACTCGCTCAACACCATCGGCGGCTGCTGCGCTTGCTACCACAGCTCCGCTATTCTCCCCCTCACGCCCTCTTGCGTCTCCTCTGCTCACCAAACTCGCAGCCATGGCCACTACTCAACCCTAAAACTCCTCAATCTGTATAGTATGAAGAAAAATGAAAGAAGAAAATAAATGGAAGAAGGGAAGAAAAGATTTAGCAGCGGCGCCAACCCAACCCTAAAACTCCTCAATCTGCTGACTAGACTGCTGTAATGCTTTCTTTTGTGCCCTCGTAAAGGGTATTGCAATAATAATAGGGAAAACTAGGGTTTAGGAAGCTGGGCCAAGAAGAAAATTGGGCTGTATGAATAATTGGGCTGGACAAAAAAAAATAATATATGAAGTGAGATGGAAAAAAATATACTATATTATATAAATATAATAATATATATGATTTTATTAAATACATAAATATTTAATCGAATACGAACGAATATCGAATCGAATATTGAGATTTTGTATTCGTATTCGTTTACTTATCGAATCGAATCGAATATGTTTTATTCGAATTCGAATCATAAAATTCCGAATACGAATAGCAAAATTTCGGATCGAATCACGAATCGAATCACGAATCGGTCGATTCTGTTGCAACCCTACTTTGGAGTATTTGGATTGAGAGGAATGCACTGATATTTCGAGGCAAATCCCAGTCCTTGTGGCAGATTCAGAGGCAGGTTGATAGGATGGTGGTGGCATTGAAGCGGACGACCGAAGCTGTTGTCCCTAGCCCGGGTAGCATGCGGATGGTCCAGTGGAATATGAGGGCGGCTTCAGGTGCCATCCTTCATGTGGATAGGAGCTCGTTGGGTAATCCAGGAAGGGCGGGATTTGGATTTGTAGTTCGCGATGCGGACGACCATTGGCTGGGAGGAGGGTGTGGCTATTTGGGCCATGCTACAAACGTTGTGGCAGAATGGGTGGCACTGCTCACGGGGTTGGAATTTGTTTACAATAAAGGGATCAAGCAGGTGACCGCGTACTCAGATTCTCAGATGGTTGTGAATTCTCTTGGGGAAGATAATGTATGTCATCCTTTTGCTGTGCACCGACAGCGCATAAAGGATATGAGATGCCAATTTGAGGGCTGCTACATTTTTCATGTGCTGTGGGAAGGTAATATGGTAGCTGACCGGCTCGCTAAATATGGTGCTTCGAAGGAAGACTTCTACACGACGTGGGCTTTCCCTCCGGACTTTGTTCTTGGTGATCTGGCGGCAGACGCGTCTGGCGTGTGGTTTCCTCGTCTATAATTTTTCTTACTTTTCTGCTTTATTTTCTATTTCTATTTTGTAATTTTTTCCTGGCTTCGGCTCTTGCAAAAAAAAAAAAAAAATACTAAGGGAGATTAAGTGCTTATGGGGAAAATTATCTCCCAATCTTTTAGTAATTAATTAATATATTGTGATAGAGTGCACCATTACTTGGATAACCTTTTTTTTTGTTTTATAAACATTGACACTTATGTGTCGGCAAAGGTGTGTGGGAGCCCAAGCCATATAAATTACAGAGAATAAAGGAGATGTACAGGAGACCGAGTGGGAATCCAACCTCCAACCTATAATTAGAAGGCATATACACTTCCCACTTGGACAACTTGTTATTAGCCGACAAATATCGTGAATAGGATATTTGATGGGTATCACAGTACAAACTACAGACCAAGGTTGTTAAGATCGGGATCCTATATGGGATCGTTTTTCTCTTTGCAAGATCGGAATCGTAGGATCGAATCGGGATCCTAAGATCTTATGAAATTGCAATAATGGATAAACTCAATTATGCATACTAACAAGTAAAAGCATTATTTTGTGTGTTTATGAATCTTGTAA
The DNA here is from genome assembly GCA_030278955.1 of Hygrophila difformis. Classification (NCBI taxonomy): domain Eukaryota; kingdom Viridiplantae; phylum Streptophyta; class Magnoliopsida; order Lamiales; family Acanthaceae; genus Hygrophila; species Hygrophila difformis. Next base: position 56,676,445 of record JAOANR010000005.1, read on the forward strand.
GTTAATTAATACAATACAGTATAAAAATATTACAATTAAACATAAAATATTTCCACATACATACATATTATGTTTTTTTTTTTACACATCATACAGAAAGAATACAAGCTCTTAAGTTTAAAATTAAAATAAACAAGTTATTTTGATCCCAAATCATAAAATACTAGAAAAATTTTGTGCATTTAAGAGGGTAAGATCGTAAGATCGTAGAAGCGTTTGAGGGAGTATGACCATAAGATCGTAACATTCTACTATCAGGATCGGGATCTTATGAATTTTAAGATCCTACAAGGATCGGGATCGTTTTAGAGAGGTGTGATCGTAAAATCGTAAGATCCTAAGATCAGGATCGGGATCTTAACAACTATGCTACAGACTACAACATAAAATAGATTCCACTTGGAATTTAAAAGTGGACTTCTATTATTAACAACAAAAATGATTGAAATGGTACATGGCATTTTATCCCTACAACATTGCTATGGCCTATGGTCTAATTAACTGGGATGATAAAAAAAAACTAAAAATAAAAATTGTTGAATGTTCTCTCTCTCTCGCTCTCACTATATATATATATATATATATATATATATATATGTTTGCTCATTAATTAGTCTTATCTTGTCTAGTGAAATTTCATAGCCATGGTTTTGCTGTCCTGGATTACTGCTTCATTTGCTCTTGCAACCATAATTTTTTGTCTTTCCTTCCCCTCTCTATCCAAAAAACAAAACACTAAAACATCCCTCACAGAAAAATCACTTCCAGAGGCAGGTGGTGGATGGCCTTTGTTCGGCCACTTGTTCCTGCTGGCAGGCTCAGGCGCGGACCTTCTCCACGTCAGTCTATCAAAAATGGCAGACAAACACGGTCCGATTTTCGCCATCCGGGTCGGCCCTCGCCGCGGACTGGTGGTGAGCACTTGGGAGGCCGCAAAAGAATGCTACAAAACAAATGACGCGACCTTTTCCACGAGGCCGAGGACGGCGGCAATTGCTCACATGGGATACAATTTCGCAATGTTCGGATTCAGCGACTACGGGCCCTACTGGCGAGAAATTCGGAAAATCGCGACGCAGAGGCTGCTGTCCAACAGAAAGGTGGATGCACTGTCGCCGGGGATCCAGGCACAAATCCAATCGCGGATGAAATTATTGAATGAATATTGTTGTTGTTCCTCCTCCTCCACGGGGGAGGAGGCGGCGGCGGCGCCGATCGTGAACCTGAGTAAGGTGTTCGGGGACATGGTGATAGGCCTGATGGCGAAAACGGTGGCGGGGAATGTGGAGAAGGGGGGAATGATGGATTCGGAGAAGAACGAGGAGTGGCGAGGGAATGCGAGGGAATTCCTGAAGATGATGAATGTGTTCACGGTATCGGACGTGGTGCCGTATCTCAAGTGGATGGACTACTTGGGAGGGATGCATAGGGGTTTCAAGAGGACAGGGAGAAACCTGGACAGGATGCTGCAGGCGTGGCTGGATGAGCACAAGAAACTGAAGAAGGAGGCGGCGGGACGAGGAGGTTCGTCGGACGAAGAAGAAGAAGAAGACGATTTCATGATGGAGATGCTGAGGGTTTCGGATGGTGTGGCTCACAAGTTCCCCGTTTATGATGCTGATACAATTAACAAATCAACCTGTCAGGTAATCAATCTATCTTACAATTCAAGTAATGTCCCAAGAACACGACTGACACGACATCATGAATATTTTAATCACCAACACTCAAAACTTTGAGACTCTTTGGAAGAAATATATACTCCTACTTCACACCACGAGGGTTTATTATGCTTAATTAATTAATCCATTGAAAACTTGATTAACAAGCTCTAATTAATACAGTGGGATCGGATGGAAGAAGGTCCTGACTAGCTCCTCTAATTAATCAAACTCGGCAGCAACTATTTGCCTATTTTATCGAGTTAAACTACGAGTAATTTGATTAAACTAGAGGCTAGCTAGCTACTAAACTTTTGGCATGTTAAACCATTGGGTAACAGTAACATATACTCCACTATACATATTTTTCTATTTTTATTTTCTAATTTGTTTAAATGTGTTGGTTTTCCCCCCTCCCCCCTGTCGCTGTCTCTTTTTGCTTTGTTGTATTTTGACTTTGTTCTCCGGCTTCGGCTTTGTGAAAAAAAAAAAAATGTGTTGGTTTTAAACTTTTTATGGTTCTCCAGATGTCAAACCAAACAAGATCACTAGGGCCACATGCATTTTCTATATATAGACTATAGTAGTAGTATCGAATATATCACCAAACAATATATATATTTTTAATTCTTAATATTGCATGATTACTAGTATATATTTTAAGATTAAGCCTTTGACGAATTATTTTATCAAAATGATTCCCTTTTCCACTTTGAGTAATAGTATTATTAAGGCACTTAATTACTCCTATATAATAAGGATCAAGTGTACTTAATAATAATCTACCCCATCACTTGATGAAGTATTTATATTTTTTACTTAATAAATAAATAAAGCATGTTGTGAATAAAATTTCATCCACCAATAACTAAAAACCTATAGCAGGTAGCGACAGGCATATATACATACAAATTGGTGTACAAATTTCCATTCCATTTTGAGATTTATTTTGTTCGAATAATGTCTGTTATATAATTTGCAGACACTGATGGTAGGAGGAGTGGATACAGCAACCGTAACTCTAACATGGGCCATGTCATACCTACTCAACAATCGCCAAGCCCTAATCAAGGCTCAAGAAGAATTAGACAAGCACGTTGGCAGGGAAAGGCTGGTGAAAGAATCCGACGTCGAAAACCTAGTCTACATCCAGGCCGTCCTCAAGGAAACGCTGCGCATCCAGCCAACAATACCGATCACTATTCGGGAGGCAGCACAAGATTGCATTGTGGCAGGCTACCACATTCCAGCAGGCACTCGGCTATTCGTGAACACCTGGAAAATCCAACGCGATCCTCGTCTTTGGGACGATCCGTTGGAATTCAAGCCCGAGAGGTTTCTGAAAAGCAACGACCACGACGGGGATAGGGATCGGGATGGGGATGGACTAGGTCTGGAGTATGGGTTGGTCCCATTCGGCGGGGGAAGGAGGGGTTGCCCTGGAGTGTATTTGGCACTGAGGACCACGCAGCTGGCGCTGGCCAGCATTCTACATGGGTTTGATATTGAGACAGCATCAGGAGCGGCAGTAGACATGGAAGGGAGTTTTGGTACGGCTAATATGAAAGCGACACCGCTGGAGGTGTGCCTTAACCCAAGATTGTCTCCTCAACTTTACCCTTGAATAATTATATAAACTATATTTGGTGCGTGCATTATTTGTATGTCTGTCTGTCAGTCTGTGGCGTTTTCTCTTCGGTTTGTTTTGTGATCAATCAAGAAGTATGTGAGGTTGATTGCATCAATTTAAGTTTAGTCTTTCAATCCTTTGTGGGTGAGGTTCGAGTCTTACAAATTTGACGAACCAATCAAATTTTGCATACCTGACGGGTGGCTTAATTGGCTTTGTTTGTGGTGTCAGCTTCATAGAATGGAAATTCTGAAGATACCCTATATATCTGCAACACCCAACATCTCACTCATGAAATCGTCTTCCTCCTGGACACTGGTGCCGTGGATCATTGTGGATGATCGAAACAAACAACAAAGTCGAAAACAGCCGGCTGCCACACGTGTGCTTCCTCTGTTCTTCCTCAATTAGACTTGCTTGCTTCATATAGCTCTCCAAGGCATTGACGAACTTGTTGGTTAGAGCTCTAGACTTTAGTCCTTCACCAAAATAGGGTATTACAGTGTTGACCGTAGGGGCATCCATGTCAACTGGACACTGTTCTTCTTTTTTTGTGCTGCAGACAATAATGCTTGGAGGGTTCACACTTCACACAATGACGGTTACTCTAACATGGGATGGAGGGAACTAAATACTAATAAATGAACCTGCGAAATCTAGGGCAAGCATCAGGAGCAGGCCAAGAAGGGCCGTTGCAGAAACGAACTGTTTTTTTCCAAAGACTGCCATTAATTAAGAAGGTGATTAAATAATGTAATTTGTTACAACTTTTGTTTCCTAAATGTTTCCTTTTATAGAGTGTTGGAGAGTGGTGAAATGTGAATTAAGGGCATGTATGACGAGTGGCTGCTATCTTTTTCTGCCAAACAAAATTGTCCGAGTATGGAAATTCGATTGGAAAAAATAGGAATGGGACACAGCAATGGATTGGAAATTAAGGCTAGACACGCCTTGGACTACTATTGTTTGAAAAAAAGTCGGTTCCAGGATTTTGATCTGTTATAGGAATTGAATAATACGTTGGCTTGGATAGCCGCCCTGATTATCGTTATGCAAGAATGCCATTACAAAAATTCTCTCTTCATTTGTTTCTTGAGGAGAAAATCATGTGGATGTGGTCATTTAGACATGCATGTAGAACTCAAGAAAAATATAAAAAATAGATTTATAGTGTTTAATTAAGTGATGGAAAATTATGGTACTAGCTATTTGTTAATTAGGCAGAACTATACCTATAGAATCAAGGAAGCTATACCATACTTAATCGTTAAAAATTTGTACTATATTCCTTTATTTAATATGCCAAAACTCCATGCCACTTAGGACAACAGTAGTTACTAGAAAAAAATTCAGATTCTGTCGTTAAAATTGTGGTAGACTGTTCGCTAACGAATTTCAGGCGTTAAAATTAGCGTTGCTAAAGAATGTCGGACGCTAACCTCTTTAGTGACTGTCAGAAAGAAGATGGACGTATGACTTCAATCTAAAATCAATTGTTGATTGATATAATGGCCCATGTCCATATAAACAGGGTGATATCCCAACATATAAGCAATGTGAGACATTATAACACCCCTCCTCGGGATGATATTCATCTCGGAAATGAAAAAGACCCAAGTAGGTACTCATGGCTCTGATACCATGTCAGAAAGAAGATGAACCTAGTGCTTCAATTTAAAATTAATTGGTGATATGTAGAGTGACCCATGTCCATATAAACATAGGAATATCCCAACATATAAGCGATGTGGGACATTATAACAGTGATAATTATACCCAATTTTTTGGATTGCCAAAACATAAAATTCTTGTAGTGGTGGGTAAACTAAACATGGTATGTTTATATATAACTCACACATCTATAATTTAAAGATTAATTGAAATTATAATTAGTGCCAAATTGAATCACATGCATTACGTGCATGTGGATGAACTAATTAAAAAAAAATGAAAATTCAAATTAGCTATGGATAAAAAAACGAAATTATAATTAGTGCCAAATTGAATCACATGCATTACGTACATGCATTACGTGCATTACGTTAAATATCCGACTGATTCGATGTCGTATCCGATTATATTCGAATTCGAATTTATTTTTGACTATCTGGCCGGATATTTTAATATTCGTATCCGAATCTGAATTTGTATTTTAATATCTGCATTCGTATTCGTATCCGAAAATATCCGACCGTATTCAAAAATTGATAAAATATTATTCGGATTTTAAATAGATATCCGAATATATTTATATATTATTATTTATTAATTAAAAATTGTCAATAATTATAAAAATATCAAATTATCTGATAATTTTTATAAAAATTATCAAATTTTCAAAAAAGATTATAAAAGATTATCTGATAATCTGTATCTGATTGAATCCGTATCCTTTATATATCCGTCCTGTATCCGTACCGTATCTGTAATCCGAAATATCCGAAACCGTATTCGTATCCAGCCCATCCGTATTCGATTGGGAAAAAAATATAGGTAATATCTGTATCCGACACTATCCGACCGTATCCGTACCATTTTCATCCCTAGATACCATTGTGGGAATATTGAGATTGACTAATTTAATAGATTTTGGAATTGGAAATTAATGGTAAAAATTAGTTTTAAATTGGATAATTTTGAACAATTGTATTTCGTATTTGAGTTTAAAAAGTCAAAAACATTTAGAGGGATAGAGTTTAGAGCTTATCATCTACTAGTGATTAGAATTTGACTATTATAATGAAAAATATTTATTATTTATAATAGTTTTAAAATTTCAAATGCTAAATGCTACTGTAATACTCCCTCCGTCCTAGTTAATGTGTCCTGTTTGACTTTTTGACACTGTTCATTGTTCTACTTTGACTCGATTTTATTGCATGTATATATTTCGAAAAAATAGTTGAGTTTGGTCTTGTTAGAATCGTGTAGTCATGTAGTTTTAGAATATATATTTTACATAATTTTTTGTTGTATACATTTTGAGATATTACCGATTAAAAAGGTGCATTGGATTGTGTGCAAAAGTGAAACAAGACAAGTTAAGTGGGACGGAGGGAGTAGTATAGTTTACCAAACGCAGCCAAGTTTACAAAATTAAGAATTAAAGGACGATGGACGTAGTATTCTGTTTGTTTTATTATTGTATGGTATTCATTCATCAAACACATTTATGGACGTAGTAATATAGGCTGTCTATCTCGAAAAAAAAAAAAAAAAAAAAAAAAAAAAAAAAAAAAAAAAAAAAAAACATTCATGCGCAGATAGCGATGCCATACGATCATATCATATCATACAGAGACAAATGCGAAATGCCCATAACCGTCCATTATCCATCATGGCACCACATATAAATAGACCATACTCACCAAACTGTGGATGCATTATATTAACCGTGTCACAGCCACAGCCACTAGGCTAAATAAAATTAGCATATTTTAGTTAATTTTAGACAAATTAGCTTATTCAAAAAATAAAATAACTTAAAATAATGTTCAATCAGCTTTTTCTGAAACCGCTGCAAATAACAGTGTTTTGAAATTAGCTTATTATCGTAAAAAAAAAAATTGCCTTAAAACTACAAACAGCTAATTTTATTTAATTTATTAATCAAATTACTCACATAATCAGTTAACAGCTAACAACTAATTCCCAAACAGTCATAAGTTATGGGCCTGTTTGGGAATTAACTGTTAGTTGTTAACTGATTTGTGAGTAATTTGAACACGAATAAAAGGAAATGCTTTTTGAAACTGTTAGTTATGGGCCTGTTTGGGAATTAACTGTTAGTCCTAGATATTATTTTATTCATGCCATACCTACTGGCATAAAAATTGCCGGCAGCCAAACTTAATTGGAGTAATAGGTTTTTAATTATATTTAGTAGTATTTTTTATTGTGTATATATATATATATATGTGCACACACATGAATGATTATTAAGCGGATAATAGAGATGATGAACAATCACACTCCATTAGCTAAATGCCAGTTTAGACATTGGAGCTAGATTGTATATAATGTATCTTTAATACTCCCTCTATTCTTTACTATTCTTTACTACATAGGTGTTCTTCTATAAACAAAAAATTATTGTACAATAGACGTTTATATTATTTATATATCTTTTTAATTAAATTAAGATTTGTAGCGAAGTAGGGAGAGTTGAATTGCTCAATACACTTGCAAGTCTCCGCTATTATGAAGTCAAGTCTCCGGAATGACTGCAGAGACGACATGTGGTGTGCATTAATTTAATTGGAACAAAAATACAAGTATCTCATTGTAAATGCCAAGATATGTGATTGCCAATTTCAGTCTGATGGACTATAGTACTATCACTATATATGAATCGGCTATCAACGTTTCTAGAAACGATGGATAGATAGTTAGGGCAGTAACAGTAACAGTAACAGTATTTTACTTTTACGTTTGATAATGGATTGACTATTTAACTTTCATAAAATTTTATCATAGTCAAGTGAAATTTTGTTAGATTCGTCTCGTTTTATAGTTTTAAATATCGAACTTTTTGAATTTTTACTTATATCGAATTTAAATTATTAATAATTTAAAATGTGAATAAAAAGTCGATTCAAAACATTGCGCCCAAGCGGAATTTGTAATTATAATTCTTGAGCCCAAAGTACTTATAACGGTCCAAATACTTCAATATTTAAAAATTTAAAACCCTACACTCCTTAATTTCCATATTACTATTTGTATACTCACCAGTCACCATCGTATACTGATACCACTACGTACGGGTGAAAGCGGTACGGTAAATATCTGATCGATCGGATGCCGTATTCGATTATATTCGAATCCGAATCCATTTTTGACTATCTGGCCGGATATTTCAATATTCGTATCCGAATCTGAATCCGTATTTTAATATCCGTATTCGTATTCGTATCCGAAAATATCTGACCGTATCCGAAAATATCCGACCGTACACGAAAATTGATAAGATATTATTCGGATTTTAAATTGATATCCGAATATATTAATATATTACTATTTATTAATTAAAAATTATCAATAATTATAAAAAATATCAAATTATCTGATAATTTTATAAAAATTATCAAATTTTCAAAAAAGATTATAAAAAATTATCTGATAATCTGTATCTGGTTGAAAGCATATCCGTCATATATCCGTCCTATATCCATATCGTATTTGTAATCCGAAATATCCGAAACCGTATTCGTATCCGGCCCATCCGTATTCGATTGGGGAAAAATATAGATAATATCCGTATCCGACACTATCCGACCGTATCCGTACTGTATCCGTACCGTTTTCATCCCTAGATACCACAGGCACAGGCAGGCCCGCCCTCGAACTTGGAGTATTCATTAGGCTCTGTTCACTTTGTGGGAATATTGAGATTGACTAATTTAATAGATTTTGGAATTGGAAATTAATGGTAAAAATAAGTTTTTAAGTTGGATAATTTTGAACAATTGTATTTAATTCATATTTGAGTTTAAAATTCGAGTTTAAAAAGTCAAAAAAAAATTAGAGGGATAGAGTTTAGAGCTTATCATCTACTAGTGATTAGAATTTGACTATTATAATGAAAAATATTTATTATTTATAATAGTTTTAAAATTTCAAATGCTAAATGCTACTGTAATATAGTTTACCAAACGCAGCCAAGTTTACAAAATTAAGAATTAAAGGACGATGGACGTAGTATTCTGTTTGTTTTATTATTGTATGGTATTCATTCATCAAACACATTTATGGACGTAGTAATATAGGCTGTCTATCTCGGAAAAAAAAAACAAAACAAAAAACAAAACATTCATGCGCAGATAGCGATGCCATACGATCATATCATATCATACAGAGACAAATGCGAAATGCCCATAACCGTCCATTATCCATCATGGCACCACATATAAATAGACCATACTCACCAAACTGTGGATGCATTATTAACTGTTAGCTATTAATTGATTTGTGAGTAATTTGAACACGAATAAAAGGAAATGCATTTTGAACACGAATTCTTCTTTTCCGTGAAAGCTATGTTAAACTCGTGATTCTCGCGGTTTCTTATTAAAATAAAATTTCAATGACAAAGTACACCCAGTGTGTGAATCAAATGATATTTAATTACAGTTATAGCATAATAAAATAAAAATGCATATACATTTGGTGATTATTATTATTAATGAAAGTTGTTGTTCAAAACTTGTAAGCAAACCGCGTTACCTTTAAATTAAATGTTACAAAATCTCAAGCCAAAATTGAATGTAAAGTCGGATATCATTCACCTTTAAAAGAGTCGCTAAAGTTCTTAAAACATTAAATTGTGATAGTGTTGAAACTTGAAAGAGTGTGCTAACAATTTGTATTATAATAATAACAATTAACTAAAGGGGAATTAAGGGAGTTGGGGACTTACCCAGCGGTCAGGTCCCCTTTCTCCCAACCATAGGTTGGGGGTTCGATCCCCACCTTGCCCTCTATCCCTCCCCTTTACTCCCCCCCCTTGTAATTTGTGTGGTTTGGGCTCCCACACACCTTTGCCGACACATGAGTGTCACTGTTTACCAAAAAAAAAAAAACTAAGGGGAATTAAGTGCTTATGAGGAAAATTATCTCCCAATCTTTTAGTAATTAATTATAGTATTTTGTGATAGAGTTAGAGCAGTAAACGAGCCGAGCCGAGCCGAGCTTTGGGTGTTTGAGCTCGGCTTATTAAGCATTCGAGCTCGGCTCATGTTCGTTCCTTAAGGAAGTCGAGCTTGAAATCGTGTTCGAGCTCGGCTTGTGAAAAAGTGCGTGAGCTCAAGCTCAAGTTCGGCTCGGCTCCTTCGAGCTCGTTCGGTTCAATTAGAATTTATCAAAAAATTAGGAATCATTCATCCAATCAAAGGTTAGATGGTTTTTCCCACAATATTGAAATTGTCGAACGAACATATACTAACATATAAAATTACAAAATTACCATGTTAACGAACATATACGAACACTTTCGAACTATTCGCGAACAAAGTTCGTATTCGTTCGTTAAGCAAACGAGCTTGTGTTCGTATTTGAGCTCGCTCGTTAAGCTTTACAAACGAACAGTTAACGAACGAACACGAATCGAACCGAACTTTATTCCCGAACTGTTTGTTTGTTTTGTAGATAGAGTGCACCGTTACTTGGACAACTTGTTATTAGCGTACAATATCGTTAATAGGATATTTGATGGCTACTATAGACTACAACATAAAATAGGTTCGTTCCACTTGGAATTTAAAAGTGGACTTCTATTATTGACAACAAAAATGATTGAAATGGTACGTGTCATTTTATCCCTACAACATTGCTATGGTCTAATTAACTGGGATGATAAAAAAAAAAAACTAAAAATAAAAATTGTTGAATGTTCTCTCTCTCTCTCACTATATATATGTTTGCTCATTAGTCTTCTCTTGTCTAGTGAAATTTCATAGCCATGGTTTTGCTGTCCTGGATTACTGCTTCATTTGCTCTTGCAACCATAATATTTTGTCTTTCCTTCCGCTCTCTATCCAAAAAACAAAACACTAGAAGATCCCTGACAGAAAAATCACTTCCAGAGGCAGGTGGTGGATGGCCGTTGTTCGGGCACTTGTTCATGCTGGCAGGCTCAGGCCCCGCCGACCTTCTCCACGTCAGTCTATAAAAAATGGCAGACAAACACGGCCCGATTTTCGCCATCCGGGTCGGCCCTCGCCGCGGCCTGGTGGTGAGCACCTGGGAGGCCGCAAAAGAATGCTACAAAACAAATGACGCGACCTTCTCAACGAGGCCGAGGACGGCGGCAATTGCTCACATGGGATACAATTTCGCAATGTTCGGATTCAGCGACTACGGCCCCTACTGGCGAGAAATTCGGAAAATCGCGACGCAGAGGCTGCTGTCCAACAGAAAGGTGGATGCACTGTCGCCGGGGATCCAGGCTCATATCCAATCGCAGATGAAATTATTGAATGAATATTGTTGTTCCTCCTCCTCCTCCACGGGGGAGGAGGCGGCGGCGGCGCCGATCGTGAACCTGAGTAAGGTGTTCGGGGACATGGTGATAGGCCTGATGGCGAAAACGGTGGCGGGGAATGTGGAGAAGGGGGGAATGGATCCGGAGAAGAACGAGGAGTGGCGAGGGAATGCGAGGGAGTTCCTGAAGATGATGAACGTGTTCACGGTATCGGACGTGGTGCCGTATCTCAAGTGGTTTGACTATTTGGGAGGGATGCATAGGGCTTTCAGGAGGACAGGGAGAAACCTGGACAGGATGCTGCAGGCGTGGCTGGATGAGCATAAGAAACTGATGAAGAAGGCGGGACGAGGAGGTTCATCGGACGAAGGAGAAGAAGAAGAAGACGATTTCATGATGGAGATGCTGAGGGTTTCCGATGGTGTGGCTGACAAGTTCCCCGTTTATGATGCTGACACAATTAACAAATCAACCTGTCAGGTAATCAATCAACCTTACAATTCTAAGTAATGAATGTCCCGCGAACATGATTGACATGACATGAATATTTTAATCACCAACACTCAAACTTTGAGACTTTTTTAAAATTATTATTATTCCATTGAAATTCGAGTTGGATACATCCCTAAAATTGTAAATTGGTTCAAGTTTGTAATTAATTAATCAAACTCGAGCTTAGCTAATGAATTTGATTTTTCAAGTTATTTTGCATTCACTTGTTAATTGCAAAAAGAATTGAGCTCGAGTATTATAAAATATTTGAAGTTTTTATCAAAATATATTTATAGTTCCAGATAAACTTTATTCATTAGCATAATCAAACTCGGGCGTACAACTAATTTGATTGAACTAGAGGCTACTAAACTTTTGGCATGTTAAACCATTGGGTAACGTGCAGTAACATATACTACCTCCATTTAATTTAAGTTTGATCAATTTTTTTTAATAGATATACAAAATAAAATATAAACAAGTAAGATATTGTTGCATTCAACTACTACCATTTTAGTTATTAAGAATGGAAAATGAGTATTAAATTGAGTGAAATGCTGGAATGTGCTACTTATTAAGGAACGGAAAAAGTACTATACATATTTTTTTTTTAAAAAAAAGTTTAATGTGTTGGTTTTTATTGTACTAATAAAATAAAGATCACTAGGGCCACATGCATTTTCTATAATAGTATATAATATATCACCAGTCAAAATATATTTTAGTTTTTCTATTCTTAATATTGCATGTTTACTATTTTATAAGTCCAAAAAAAGTTATAAGTGTTTGATGAATCATTTATCGAAATGATTCCCTTGTCCACTTTGAGTAGTACTATTAAGGCGATTATTATATAATTGAGGCACTTACTAATAATATAACAATAAGGCACTTATATTATATAATGAGGAACTTATTTTATCAAAATGATACCTTGTCCACTTTGAGTAATATTATTAAGGCAATTATTATTATTATTATTACGGCACTTGTTGGAATGTCTGTTATAATTTGCAGACATTGATGGTAGGAGGAGTGGATACAGCAACCGTAACTCTAATATGGGCCATGTCATACTTACTCAACAATCGCCACGCCCTAATCAAGGCTCAAGAAGAATTAGACAAGCACGTTGGCAGGGAAAGGCTGGTGAAAGAATCCGACGTCGAAAACCTAGTCTACATCCAGGCCGTCCTCAAGGAAACGCTGCGCATCCAGCCAACAATACCGATCACTATTCGGGAGGCAGCAGAAGATTGCACTGTGGCAGGCTACCACATTCCAGCAGGCACTCGGCTATTCGTCAACACCTGGAAAATCCAACGCGATCCTCGTCTTTGGGACGATCCTTTGGAATTCAAGCCCGAGAGGTTTCTGAAAACCAACGACCACGACGGGGATAGGGATAGGAATAGGGATCGGGATGGGGATGGGCTAGGTCTGGAGTATGGATTGGTTCCATTCGGCGGGGGAAGGAGGGGTTGCCCTGGAGTGTATTTGGCCCTGAGGACCACGCAGCTGGCGCTGGCCAGCATTCTACATGGGTTTGATATTGAGACAGCATCAGGAGAAGCATCAGTAGACATGGAAGGGAGTTTTGGTACGGCTAATATGAAAGCCACGCCGCTGGAAGTGTGCCTTAACCCAAGATTGTCTCCTCAACTTTACTCTTGAAGATACTCGATGGAGATATATATATATAGGTTGCACGTGGCTGCGCATGCAGACAATAAAGGGATATGTATGTGTGTGTGTTATGGTATGTGATTGATGAAGTTGAATATTTTATGTGTTGGAATAGATATTTTGTGTGATGGGTTAAATATTTGTTGTGATGCATGTATACTCATATAGGGGTTGTACTGTGATGTAACTGAATTGTTGAACACTTAGGATATGTTTGGTACAGTGTATTGGGATGTATTAGAGTGTATAATATTAACATTATGTACTAAAATAATATTATCCTATGTTTGGTGAGTTTTAAGACATGTATAAGTATTATTTTAATGAGGGGTTTGATGTATTATTTAATACCTTGTGGGATGGTGAGTTTATGGTGTATTATTTTTTTATTTATGTTTGTTTTTCTTTTTTTCCTTATGCATCTCATAACTATTAAATATTATGATATTATAATAATATATTATTTTATATATATTATTTATTAATATATTAATTATTTTAATTTAATTATTTAAATATTATTTTTAATAAATTATTTATTATTATATTAATTATTTTAATTTAATTATTTTTAAAATAATTTTATTTTAAGTATATTATTTATTAGTAATAAATTAGAAAAAAATTCTTGATCTTTAGTTGTTTAAAATATAATACATGATGATGTAATACAACATCAATACCAAACACTGTGTATAACAATAATTTAATACAATACATCATAATACAATACACCCGCATTAAATAATACAATACACCATAATATAGTACAGTGTTCCAAACGTGCCCTTATGGTGCATATATGTCCCGATTATATGTCTGTCAGATTGTCTCATTTTCTCCTTTTGTTTTGTCAATCAATAAGTTTAGTATGATCAATTGGCATCCAACATCTGATCCATTTTTGTATTTTAGTACTTTCTAGGAGTTTCAACTTCCAACTCTTCCTTTGCAAATTGCAATCACTTGTTCAAAATATGAAAGAGAGGAAAAAAAACTTCTGCAAATAAGATCAACTACTTGTTCACCAGAGCAAGTTCGTCCCATGCATGTCTCAAACTCATATAAACACAAATTAATTAGGATGAGATCGAGAAAATGAAATAACACCTCGCTGAGAATGAATGAAAGTTCAGTACTGGAGCAATATGGATCGGATACGATTTAATGAGTGAGATGTTGGGTGTTTCAGATAGGGTTTCTTCAGAATTTCCATTCTACTTCATTAAGCTGATACCATAAACAAAGCCAAGGGCAAGAACACTGTTTTATTTAAAATAATGGTAATTTTCAAAACACAAACTTTCTCGATAGAAGTATGTGTAACAAATATTGAGGAAATATCTGAACCCGCGTTAATGCATGATGATGCTAGCTACATATATAAACCAGCTACTATTCTTTTGGTAGCTCTAGCTTTAGCTACGTTCTGTACACTAGTTCTTGTGAGTTTTTTGAACCTTCTTTTTAGAAGCTACTTCTTGTAGCGTTAAAAATAAGCTACAGCTCCAGCAGTCCAGCTCTCTAACGCTCCAACTTGCAGCTACAGCTCTGCGTGTAGAACAGAACTTCTATTTACAACTTTGTCTTCTCTCCCCATCAAAAATTGATCGTCACACCTTACAAACCATTTGCATAAAATCGCATAGCAGCAGTTAATTGGCATTTGAAAGACTCCAGTCTTGATCGATAGATGTCTCAAATTCGGCCAAGTACTTTTAATTTATACACTATTTAAATTTTAGTCATGTTGTAGGGAATACTTTCTACTTCTATCTCAGTGACTTGTGATGATCCATTTTTTAATTAGGAGCGAAAACCCAACATCCCCACCAAGGCGGAAAAACCGAATAAAAAAATAAAAATCCAACTAATATCGAATAGATACTTGATAATTGAATAAATTAGGAATGATAACATTTATTGGGTAATTATTCCAATCACATGCCATTACCTGTCACGAAAACTACTCCACTACTCGTAAGTCGTAATCGTGTCCCAGTTGTGTCATCATCAATGAATCTCGTCCCTTCATCACTGCTGCCGCTGAATCTCGTCCGTTCATCCACCTCCTAAGTTCTTTTTTTTTTTTTTTTCCTACAGACACTTTCCTTGCTTTTCAGGGTACCATGTTTTTTTCGACACCAGAAAAGCTGTGGTACCATTTTGCTCGATATATTCAAACAGACATGAATTTTGCAGAAATCAAATTATTTTCCCAAATCAATAATTCAGATTTCGCATGTTCTACTCTACTGCATCATTTTTCATTATTGTGATTCCTGTTTATTCTATATCCTAAGTATACTGTATAGTCTATAGTGTAATGTTTTTTTTTTATATATATAAATAAACTTTATTAAAAAGGGTACGAGAAACGAAGACAAAGCTGTATGCCCTACGTAACATAAAAAGCGTACCAATCGGTCCAAGACTCATTTACTTCCTTTACTAGCACAGAATTTGAGGTCATCTAATGTTCCCGCCAAAACAAGTGCCCCCGAGGCGCGGCGGGGAGACGGCGGAGAGAGTGATCGTGGCTGTGAAGGCAAAGAAGGTGATCTCCAAAGCCGGACTGACTTGGGCCCTCACACACGCCACCCGGCC